>JANQDE010000006.1:30809-216190 GCA_037157785.1 Cephalotes varians | reverse complement strand
CACACACACACACACACACACACACACACACACACACATACACATTTTTACAATGGATTCATTAACATAACTTTTACGATTCATATAAATAAAATTGATATTCTTTTGATGAAAATAACAGGATCAATCTAGATACAAAAATGCTCCTCATAAATAAAAGAAGCACTATATAGCAACATGCAAAGATAAAAAAATTTGAGAATCACTAAACTTTGGCTGTTTACGAGAATCCAAATTAAATTGTATATCTTCATGTACAAACTCGAAAACTTCCAATTTTCATAGAAGATAAAAATAAAGAATAAAAAAATCACAAACCTAAATAATATGTATAAAAAAGAGATGTAAAAATAGATAATTACGTAAATATATAACCCAATAATATTATTGTATTTGTACTTATCGTTAGTTGAATTCATAAAAAAAAACAAATCGAAGTTTTTCTGTTAAATATTTTGGGAAATTAATTAGATGTATTGTTTAATGTTTAGATATAATGTTTGTTCTTTTATTTAAATTCTTTTCAATCTTTTAAAAATCGGATTGCTTCGCAAATTTATATGTATAATTAAAAAGTTAAGAAAGAAGTACGTAGGCCCTTCTTTTAAAGATTATTAAACTGTTAATGTACCGCTTAGCAATCCTTCAACCATCTCCTACGTCATCATCTCTCTTTCCGATGCTAATTATCGGTAAACCTACGTGATTCGACTGCTAGATATTCAACTTCATTTTCAATACCTAGCGTTCCTTTCCGACACACGTTCGCTAAATAAGTACATGAAACGCTGCGGAAATACGCTAGAAAGACTACTCCCCGGTGCGAATTCTCGCGACGAAATTCGATGAAAATGTACTTCACTCGTACAAATGTGCAATATTTCTCAAAGAATAGTGTCGGAAGAAAAAGCATCAATAGAGAATAAGAATACTTTGATATACATATGTTACAATACATGGATTCTTGATTCAAATTCATATAAATATTGCATTTTTGATAAACAAAAATTTCTATAAAAAATGATAGAAACAATTTTGTAAACAATAGTTGAAATGTTAATTTTGATATAAAAAATTTGTTATAAAAAATTACATTGTAAGAAAGCGTATTATTCAAGAAAGGGCCTCTTAACTCATTAATATTCTTTGCCTCACAATTGTCGTTGAAATTATTCATGAAAAGAGCTCATTCACGATTGTAAAAACTTTGAGATAATAACGAATCATTGTGATAACCATACTGTTGAACTTTATATTCATACGCTTCATTATTTGAATTTCCTTTTATGGCTGGATCATTACTTCTAAATTTAACGAAACGAACGTATGCAAATACCGCTTGCCGCGTGCTCAGCCACGTTGCTCATGTATAGGCATGGAACTCGCGTAACAATGGGGCGTGTCTTACAGCGCGCCGCAAACTTCAACGATTATTAAGCGTGCCGCCAGACCTTTCAGGGCACGGCGCTTCAACTATTCGTTACTCTGAACGGACCATGCTTGTATCATAAGGTCTTTCTAAAATGTAAAATATCACATTTTCTCATTTGCAAGTGTGCGCGCAATCATTATATTAAAATTCATTGAAAGAGATAAATTAATAACAACTAAAAGAAAATTTGAAACATGTTCGTTAAAGTGATTGCGTATACGATACACGATGTGTGTGTGTGTGTGTGTGGGGGGGGGGGCGCGTTGTTGGTAAAGAGAAAGTATTGATGACATTTTCTTTTTTTTCTTTTTTTTTAAATAAATTGACAAAATAATTTTTAAAATAGCACCACATCGCGCTATCGACTATATAGGGCTGCAATATTTTGCTCTACCTTTTACAAAAACTGTTACATTGCTTTATATGTCATATTAGGGGACAGCACTGATGGGAAGTTATTTCCCATAAAGCTGCAATTCTCTTTGACACATATGAAAGTTTATGTTGTCCAATAGTTGTCCATTTACACTCTACTATACTCATGACAGAAAATGATTCCAATCATGTTCCGTAAAACATTTTCGCATCACTTGATGAGATTAAGAAGGAAATGTTTTAATAAAAACCAAATGACTTGTATCGAATTAAATAACGTCTCATATATCTTACATACACACATTTTTGTGAAAGCTAAAAAACACAGTGATTTACAACCGCGGACATGATTCAACATTAAAGTATCCAAATTATCTATAAAATAGGCATATGAATAAGCATGAATTTTATTTAGAATCTTGCTCAGCGAATCTCACGAAGAAAAAAGGAGGAAAAGAGAGAGAGAGATTCACAGAAACTAGGATTACATCTTGCTCCGTACCGCATCACAAAAGAGGGATAAGTTTTCAGGCGGTCCATTTATTCTCACCCTCATCCTTGCACTCTCACTCACAGAAGCGGATACGCCGTAGCGAATGCTGGAGGTCAGCACCTTAAAGACTCACCCTCATCGACAGCTTTTACGCGACGGGCGGGCGGGCGGATGAGTGGGAGCAGGAAGGCAAGCACCAGTGAAAGAAAAGGAGTAACGCGGTAATTGTGTTTTCCACACTGAAACACGAAGGCACGAACCAGTCACCCCATTGGCGTGCCGTAGCGTCCCATCGAGCGAGATAAAACGTTTATAGTCTCGTGCCTTGTCTCCCTTTATCAAAATCTCGCCTCCTTCTTCCAAATTGCTTGCCTTCTCCGCACGCGTCCATCTCTTAAATATTCTACTCTCTGTATCTTCCAATTTCAGCTCGATCTATATAAAGCATTCGAATTTCACATTTTGTAAAAGATACGATCATAAAAAATGTATATTAGTGCCAAAAATATTTCAAAATTACAAACGACATTGTTTAGACAAGTTTAGTACTCATTTCTAATAATATCTGCTATTTGTAGTTACTGCAGCTTAAATGAAGAAACAAAAATTAAATTTAGAAAGAAATACATAGATTCGATATTATTAAAGAGAAAATAACTTTTTAGATTCATTTTGTCTTTGCATTATATCTTTCAGCCAGATTCCAGAATTACGCTCATATCGATACCATATACGAATTAACAGGATCTATAATTTCCTTTTTATTCTAGCAAAATGGAAATAATGGTTAATATGAAAAAAAATTAAATTAAAATTAGAAAAGGTCGAAAAGAGCAAAGAGCAAAGATAAAATAGAGAAAGCGCTGTTCCGTTTACGTTCGTTATCGATCCGAACTGCGAATCAGCCATTTATATGTTAATTCGCATCATCGTATCGTCTGCATCGATTAGAAATCCATCAAATATCGAGAAATGAGTAACGATTGAAGAAACTAAATATCAAGTATGCGATTTTAATTCGTCACGCATTGACCGCTTTAAATTCCGATGGAATTAGAGATTCGCAATGCTGATAGGAGAACAGATGATAGGCAAAGTTCGGATCGCAGCGACATTTGACATGTACGTCAATGCGGGAAGATCGAATTCACCGTTACATTCGGTATTCATAGAAAAATATTTTGCTGACATGACGAGTGCGTCCCACAGAAAAGCAAACGCAACATAAAGACCAATTTACAAAAAATCTGTAAAGAGAAATAAGTCCAATCCAGTATTCCAACACAATATTTTTAAATTTTTAAGTAACTGTGAACAAAATTAAAACGTTTAATGTCAGAACATCTAATAAACGTTAAAAAAGAGAGTATTTTATTATACATATATATATAATCCCTATCAAAGTTTCCATACAACACGCATGTCTAAAAGATGTCTAAAAGATATCATAAAAATATTTTTTAAACATGCGTTGTTTGGATTTTAATTATTCAAGCAACCAAACATAAACAACTATAAAATCCAAGTGTTAGCTCTATATATATATATATATATATGTATGTATAATACATGCTACAAATACTATTTATGCCTTATTTATAAAAGGTATTCTAGCGAAGATTTTTCGTATTTAGTTTGCTCCGCTAGCCGCAGCTTCATGTAAACAGGGCTTAACCTATGAAAACAAGTAGAATCGTGATTTCTATGTCGATGCTGAAGTTTGGACAACACTCGACTTCAATGGCGAAGCACTCACCGAGGCAAGTTTTCTATGGACGGATAAACTCCGATCTCCTGAGAACGAGCATTGCGAAATGGGTTGCCGTCGGAGATTCTGTTCACTCCCCAACATTATCCGCTCCTGCACAATTCAGGAGGAATAATGCATCGAGTTCAGCCGCAGGTTTTGGATGACATCGAATTGCACTGTTGATACGATTTGTGGGAAGATAACGATGTATTCTTAAACATGAATAAATAAAAAAGGAATAAAAAATTAGATTATAAGATGTTTATAACTAAAAAATATTCTTCTGATAATGAAATATATTTTTTCGATAGATAAAACAAATTATAGTGCAAAATAAAGATCAAAAAACAAAAAAAAATTATAAAGTACATATAATTTCTCCATTATTCAAACATTTTAATCTACATGGATCACTACGCATAAGTAGATTTAGACTGAGATCAACTATTTCGAAATAACTTTTCAGCTTTAACGTTAAAGCTTCACATTTCCCAGGACTAGGAAATTCGCACATATTGTAGTAGCAAACTAAAAAGCCTGATTGTAAAATTCTATAGTAAATCCGAAATACAGAGCGCCAGTGTGGATGCACATACACGCCACTCCACGTTAATACAACTTGCGCCGATCGTTATCGAAGTTGAATGCAAATCCTTCCATAACGGGCACTCGTATACTAGCTATAATATTCCCGACCGACTTTAATGGTACGCGCTCTTTTCTAGTAGCAAGAGAAAGAGAGAGAAAAAGAGAGGGCAATAAGCAGAAAGGAGCAAGGGTTTCGCTCGCTTCCACGCTATATCGCAATGACCCGATATATATTCCTTTCTTTATCCTTGTTGGCGACATCACAACTGCAAAGTTTTCAAACTCGAAAGTCAACTGAGTAAGGAAATCGCGCTAAATGAAAACACATTTTTTATTCTCAATAGCAAATGAATAAAGAACAGAAACTTAGGAAAGAAGAAGAAAAAAAACGGTGCTTACATTTCGTCATAGTTGTTTTTGAACCCATCTGTCTATTGATATTAAAAATTCTAACTAGAAGGAAAATTTAATATTGAAAAAATTTTAACAAGACATGAAATCGATGGCGTGACATCTTTTTATCCCATTACTCTTGTTTCTCCATCATCTTTACCATTTTCTACATAGAGGGAGAGGATTAAAATGAGGAAGAAGGATATCGGAACAGATGTCACGCAATGTTGACAAAATATAGCATCGACAATTTTCAAGCACTAGAAAAAGATTCTAAAATTCGTTTTTTTCATATATTTATTGTTTTTTTTTTTAAATTCATCCTATAATTTTTCTGATAAATAATATCTTGTATAAATTTAAATAGCTTGGGCTAAATTAAAACTTGAGAAAATTATACAAACATTGAAACAACAGATAATGGAAAAAAACGAGTATCTCGTGATTTTTAATGCATTATAGATTATCTATGTAGGCGTGAAATTTAATTCCACCAGGTAGAATCGATAATTAAATTTTTCTTGCTTATTTGTGCCGTCACCGAACGGACGCACGGGTGCACACAAAAAACTTGCCTAAATACAACACCGCGTATCCGGTCGTCCCAATCCCCGCAGGATGGTGAAGAAACCAGCGGTAACAAACGTTCGCCGTCTCTTATATAAAGTATCCACTTCCACGCTCATTCTTCTTCCACACTTTTAAGCGATAACGAACGTTACCAGCCCTGAGGGATCGGATCGGCAGTCGGCGGTGGGGAACAGAGTGAAAAAGAGTCTGCAAAGTACTGTCGGCAAGATAGCTTCGCGTTAAACATGAAAAATACTTCTCGTTAACGATGCCAGCAATGTTGAATTGTTTTAAAAGAAGCTAGATTGTTTTTTGAAAAAACATGTTTCTGTGGTAATTAAGAACTAGTCTTTTGGATAATAAAAGGAATAAGGCTTCATTATCGATATCTAGATATCTTTTTCTAGAGAAACGCATTATGTAGCTAATATAAAATATACGAAAAGAAAGAGAAAGCAATCTGGTTTACTACGGACTGAGCGGAAAGAGCGATTTCGCTCAGGCCGCGGCTTCGGCGGAAGGGTTAATTTCCTCATCTTGACAGGACTACCCGGCCTCGGACCTAATAGTTTCCGCGTTACAGTCGCTGGGAACATTATAAAGGCACCGTACAACTTCGCGAGTGGATGACAACTCAATTTCAAGTTGTACACCGACGTTGCTCGCGTGCACTTCAAACTCCGGTCGTAACGGCGTGCCATCTCAACATCGGACAGGCCGCACTAGCATTCGGAGGCGAATCATACGTGGATGCATACGATAGCGAGTGATGAGCTGGGCTTCTTGTTTCATTGTTGGAAATGTCCAATGTGAAAAAAGTGAGAAGACGCGCTTTGAAAATATAAAAAACACAAAATCGCAAGGAAAAAAGCATGAGCAATATTTTTGAATGATGTATTACTCTCTTGCTTTAGAGAAATCATGTCATATATGAGAAAAGTGATTCATGCAGATGCATGTGATACTTCAGGCTAAAAATTGCAAGAATAGAATCATTCGAATATTAAGTATTTCAACGCATAAAAATTTAAACTCGTGTGGTACTATTAAATACTATTAAATACTATTAAATACACTTATATCATTTATAATTTTCAAAACTTTAACGTACATATGTATAATGTACATATGTGTAAATATATGATATGTATACATATCAGATTATTGTAAAATTTCAGAAATTTTTTAAGATATTCTTCTCAAAGATATTATCTCTAATATCAATATCTTTCGCTGAATGTTTAAACTTTTTGATAAAACTTCCTTATATTAAACACTTTAGCTATTAAAAGACAAGAATATTTACGCAACATTAAATGTTGCGCCTTGCGTAAAAATCCGCATTGAATCACAATAACAACTGCATATAAAAGTATCAGATCGGAACAATATTTTAATTACAATATGTCCGTAAAAGAGTCGATATATTTGTTTCATAAAACTCCATTTTCCAGTCCATCGGATTTCATTCAATTACCTCACTCAGAATTGGCTCGATAATGTTTGAATTCGAATTTCTGTCGCAAGTTAATAAGCCGTGTTCAACGATGCCATCGAGTTTCCGCGCCGCAGATTCATCCTTTGATGCTGCTTTTGCCTCGTTGACACTTCATTTATTTAAAAGTTCCATGTGAACTAAGCACGAAGAGCAAGTAAAAAAGTTAATTTACAACCGCAAATGGACTAGTAGAGAATAATTTTATCGACGATCCGAATCGTTTTCATGCTCTTACACAAAATTTTGCAAATATGTGCAACACATTCAAAATGATTTGTAAAATATTACAATCTTGGTTTATAGATTGCATGGATCATTCWTGAAATCATACAATTTTTAATTTGGACAAGTCCAATATTATAATATTAATTTTAGATTTATACTAATTCAAGATATTAATTAACTTACGTATAATATTGAAATTGCATGTTTTCTAAACAAATCGATTCAAACTTACTGCTATAGAGCAAATGAAATATGCAATCCTATTGCAGTTTCAAACCTCTGTTTCAAGTTTATTATCATTAAATTGATCATAAAGTTAAGATTTTGAATTGTTACCAATTCTACAATCAGAATCTAAGATAACAGCGAAGCTGATGAGACAATGATAAAGTTAACGTTTAATTCGCGCCAAGACATTTAATTTCCTCAACGAATTCAAATTCAACAGCAGCCCACTGATTTACCGTCGTCTTTCGCAGTTTAAAGTCAGACGAAATGATGGCCAGTAAAATTGGTGACGAGAAACGTTTAGTATCGACCCCATCTCTGCTCGTCGCGCTCGTCGCACTCGTTGCCTTTGTGACCTCGGAAGACGATGTGGTCTATTATCCAGCTATCGCCATCACCGTTGGTCCGGCGGGAAATTTGAAAACGCCAGCGAAAATGCCGGAATAGTCCGAGCGAAGGTGCTTACGGCGTCCTTGTGCGCGAAATTCGATATCGATCCCACGACAAGCACCACCGTTGGTATTTTCCATCATCTTGAATGTCTCGAATCAAGAAGATATACGTAGAGAAAGAAGAATTGTGAGAGCCAAGAAAACGAACTTTAGAATATTAAGTCAATATATTACTGAGACTTTTGAGATAACCAAAAGTGAGATAAACAAAACACATTAAGAGATGTATTTAATCACACAGATAATATAATAAATGTGTAAAGCGGAAATTGAAATAATTAAAGCAGAAAAAATGAAAAAAAGCGATTGCTCTGATTTATTTTTCAATTCGCGCTTATAAAACATATTCTGTTCATGTAAATACTACTATAAATAAATAATTGTGCAATCGATTGTATTTAAATAAAGTCAAAGTACGATTAAAATTTAAAATATTTTATATTATATTCTTTCTATATATGAATGTGATATACAATTTTTAAATTTTCAAATTTTAAAATTATTAAACTATTATATGAAACTTTTAGATATTAGATTCCTTTCTTGAAAATTTGATGAATCCTCTCACTTCTACTTTATATTTCCACTTTATATTTTCCGCTTTCAAAGATTTTCTATTGAGGGAAAGAAATGTTTGCGAATCGGGTAGAGTTCCTTCTGAAGTCGTTTCGGGTACAATGAGCCAACTTGGCAAAGCAAACACAACCCCTCTTATTTCGCTTCAATTCTTGTCACAAACTTGTAAATACACCTACGGTGCTACCATGTACTATGTTGAAAGTGCGATGTACAGTGTCAAAAGTACACCTTAAAATAAAAGCCATGACGCATAGTATGAAGTAAAATTTATGTGAAATTTTTCACATTTATTACATGCGTATTTACGAAAATAGTTAGAAAATTATATCATAAACAAGTATTAGACGCGTGAAAGAAGAACTATAATATTAATATTTATATATTATAGTAATCATTTAATTGACGATTAAAAAGAATTAAAAGTTCAAAGACTCAAGACTTACAACTCAAAAATCTCAGTGTGACAGGACGGTTATAGATTTCAATTAGAAAAGCTAGCAATTCAAGTTAAAGAATTTTTAATCTGAATGTAGACCTTCTGATCTGAAGTCTAAAGCGAGCATCGATCACTTTAGACTTCAAATAATTCCACTTTACTATCGCACGTGCGTTTATCACCTCTCTTTTTCTTCAGAACGGCAAGATGCACCTTATTCTTGTACAGCTCGTGTACATCCGCTAGCGCGATCCGGTGTAAGTTCGATTTATCGTTATACGCGTTCTGATGCAGCCGAGAAGTTCGCTCGTAAATCGCCAACTTTTCAATAAGTACTTCCATTCCCCCATCACTACTATCTGAGGGTCCAAAGATCGCAGGGTTGGCAGAGTCGAACAACGGATACGATTACACGAATATCCACATCCGTGCGGATCCATATTTCAATTTTATACACCCGAGATTCCTGCGTTGTTCCACTCTTGTTTTTAACACGGCCGGTAATCAAAATAACGGTTCAGAGAAAGTTGCAACTTGTTTCACTTACTTGCTAAGGAACTTCTGCTATTATACAGTTTATCTTAAATAAAAATCTCAAAAAAAATCTGAAATTAAGCATTTGTAATAAAAAATCATATTAGTACACGACAAAAACCAGAGAGTTGAAAAATTGAGAGCCGATCGATAAATCAATAAGTTAAAAAAAACTTCTTTAGAGTGTTTTAGAAAGTAGAGGAACAAAGAATCGATATTACTAAAGAATCAGTACTACTAAAAGTTTACAAATCACTAGTCTATTATTAAAAGAAGAAATAAATATTTCTTTTCCATTTTTCTTTCAGAATCATATCATAAAACAAAGGAGAACATTGCCACAAACATGCAGAGTTGAAAAGATGAAAGAATATTCTAAAAGAAGAAAAATCTGTGGTGGAGAGAAAAAGAGATATATTCTTGTGGCAGTCAGAAAAGGCTTTATAAAATATTCACAAACACATGGCAGTGAGTCTTTGAAGGCTGATATCAAAATAGAGAGCCAAGAGCAATGGACGAAACCACCGCATACTCGTCCTCACTTCCCACAAGCTTCCTTAAGCTACTTACCGACTCCCTCTTAAGCTGCCTATACTCTCCGACATCAGTCGACCCGAAGGGTAAACTTGCCATCTCCAATTCAAATAAGATTTGCAGCCAGTAGCTGATGTCTTCGTGAAAGGCCCAAGTGACCAATGATGTGCAAGGACGCCACATAATCTAGCCTGTCGAACGGTGTAATCGATCGCTTCGCAGACTTGTATTCTTTGATAACATCTCTTCGTGCCGTCTACCATCTTTGTAATCGACTAAGGACCGAGTTCACGCTTATAAGAGGATTATATCGGCAGGTCCTGCCGTTACAGTTCTACGGTATCTATCAGCCTGATTCAAATATCAGCCAGGACATAGTCAACGATATTACGATATTATTTGAAAATAGATTCTGATGAAATGGGTTTTCGTTAAAGATATTGTAAAAAACTATCTCAAAAGAGAGAGAAGAGCTTTAAAAGAAGATTTACTCGTAAATATTATGAAGATCTTTGGCTTTAGAAATTATTGCTGGGAAAATATTTTAATTCTCAGATTATCGTGCAAGATCTTTGATTTCGCAATTCAGTAAATTTGAATATAATTTCTAATTCATAAAGAAAAATCTCTTAAATCTTTCATTACGGATTTATTTAAAAACAATAATAATCTGTTTCCATGGATTTTTATAAATCGATTTCACCAGTTTATAAAAATTCTTTCGTGTATACGTCTTTAGCATTGTTACATTCGACGATATTATATTTTACATTTGATTACCAAATTCTCTAAATTTCATTAAATCATTTCACAAAAAAAAAAAAAACAAATTACAGTTTCAAATAAAAAAAGAAATCGCAATATACATTTTATAAGAAAATAGAGCGGCTTGATTGATTAAAATTACAAACAAAATGTATTACGTAAGTAGTATCTTCAGCGAACACGATATGGACTCTTGCTTGATAAATATTAACTTTATGTATATTAGTAGTACGCGTGGCGCCAATTAGTGCGTGCCACTTGATACGCGAACGCGGTGCGGGCGCCAACATCAAGTGCTACCAGTCAAATATTTACTTTCCTTGAGTTTCATGGCTCGTATAACTTTAACAACTAAAATTAATAGCGTTATTGTAAGCATGTCGAGTTATGTTGGTTTATCTACGCAGCACTAAATTGCTTTTAAGCGGACTCGCTCTTCCATTGGCTCGTATCATTTCATTATGTGATGTCATATTTTTTTTTAACCTTCAACTACGGCTATGGGTCCATTTGATCTGGACAAAACACTCTTTTTCACATTTTCTGACAAAAAATTTTTGTTTACATTTTTGAACATAATTTTTAACATTATTATCAAAACCTCTTTGCGTTTACAGATTTAAATTCTATATAGTTCAGCGTTTTATTTAAGAAAAGGTAAAAATTGAAATTTGTGGAAGAGCGAAAAGAAGTCTCGAGTTCAAAATACTCATACCTGTAGATTAAAAAGGATTCTTTTTCTCAAGAACTGCAGTTGAGAGTTAATATATCAAAAGGTATGTTAACCGCAGATTCTTTCTTATCTAAAAATTTCATAAATAAATCTTTAAAGAAAAATCTATTTGAGTAATTCTTTGGCATTAAAAATTACAGGACCATGTGAACATTCTCAGAGATACATAGCAAAAATTAAAAAAATATAAAAGTACAATTAATAATAAAATTATGTTTATTGAATATTGCGTTATTATAATATATACATATATCTCGCTATTTTGTACTGTGTACAATGCATTTCCAACTCTTAGTAGTCTTTTAGACAAATGCACGATAATATTTGTCAGAATCTGTCGTAGATATCGTGCTCCCTTCAAACATTTCGAAGGAAGCTTTCAGTTAATATTATTTTCTCCAGAGCCACCTTACTATGGTTAGAACAATGACGATGCGTTTACGGAATATTACACGATTCTCTAACGCGACTCTGCGATATCGTTTAATATCGCGACAACCTGACACCATTCGCAGGGAAGTTTCCCTGATGACAACAGAGATTCTCGGATGTGGATGCTGGTAATATAAACTAAGAAAACGAGAGCAAAAATTAGATTCACAAAAGAGATTAACAGAAAATAAGGTAAATAATTAATACTCTAAACCATCAGCTCTTTCAAGCACATAAAAATTTTTATATATGTATTTTTGTACGAATATCTATGCGTATATTTTCTCTTAAATTTTAATGTTCTTTATTTTAATTGACATTTTTACAATTTACTAAAGTTTTAATTTACTAAAGCTTCTCTTTATTTTCAATCGCATTTTATTAAAAAATATTACTGCTTTAAAAATTTCATTATGAAAATTTTCAATTTTTTCGCAATTAGCCCTTCTTAATTTTCAATTAAATCAAAAAAATCATAAATGAAATGTTACATGCATAAATAAATATTGAATTGAGGAAAAAAGATACAATCTCTCTCTCTAAGCTAATTTTTAATAAACGTGTATAACAATATTTGCGTTAAACTTTGTTAAAGAATATTTTCCATAAAATTGCAAACTATTTTTCTTTTGAAAAGAAATTGATTGCACATTGCCTTCTAATAATGTAAAATTCAAATTGAGAGAGAGAGAGAGAGAGAGAGAGAGAGAGAGAGAGAGAGAGAGAGAGAGAGAGAGAGAGAGAGAGAGAGAGAGAGAAAGGATATAGCAACCTTAGAACGGGCAGAAAGTATATTTAGAAATGAATTGCTCAACTATTGAACAACAGTTGTCTTTCCTAAACATGACAATACGACGCTGTACACTTAACGCCCGCGTCAAACGCAGGTCTAACGATGGTGCATCACGATTGGCCTGACTGTTCATTCCCGCTCGTTCGTTTTCGCCTCACTCCATCGCCATCATTCGCTTTCATCGTCGGACATTTCATTTTATGGCATTTGATGGCATCGACGCGAAACGCTTCGTCGATCGACGGCGACGGCGGCGCAACGGGACAGAAAGGAGGAAGGAAAATAAAAAAAAAAGGATAGCAGGAAATTGGGAACTCAACCCCGACGTTAACCTCTCTTGTAGTCGCGGACAGGCCCGATCGGGCCATTAATTTTTGGAGCAGAGGCCGCCATTGGAAATTGCGTGGTTTTCATCGGTCGCAAGATGCGCTCGCTCTCGATTTGCCTCGCTGATGCTACGATATAGGTTTATCAAGCCAATACCATGCTATCGTTGTCCCTGACAGGACAAAAAGCTCGTTTTTCGAATATCATGATAATTGCTTCATCGACATGCCCGTGACGATAAACCGACAAATTTACATATGGATTACTATGCTACCTTTGGTATCTAGAAAAAAAAAATTTAAATAGAATTTGGGTGATGGAAGAGAATTCATTTGTATTATATTGATCTTTTAGAATTTAATAATGCAATTAACATATTTCTATGTTGTTTGCTAAAATTGAAATCAACAATCAATGCTACCTTAAATCGTAATCTTTATTTCATCAATAATTTTGTTAATTATTTATCTTAAACAACTTAGTTGGTTAAGTAGTCTCAACAGTTTAATAAGTAATCATTCCTTATCTAATGGCTATTCCTAACATGTTTAATGTTTTAACTTGCTCTTTTAATCTAACGTTCGGTACTTTTGAATTTTCACGCAAAGGAAAATTCTTTATAAGAACATCGATTGGATGATCATTTTAAGAATGAAACATTTTACGATGCCGTAAGTGCATGAATCCAGATATCTAAAAGTCGGAGACAAATTTGACAGTATTCATAGCTTGTTATTGTATTATATTAATTAAACACACACTTTTATGCTAATCTTGCAGTTAAGTAGTTAAACTTCAATAACTTAATTATATTAACTTTGCTCATAAGTTTTCTTTAGCATTTTGAAACTTTTTGACTGTGCCATCTTCACAGTATTGCTTTATATCTGCTGTTGCGTTTGTCTTTTTCATCCTTCAGTTGCATGAGAATTCAAATAGCTTTATTTTTAAAATTCTTATTTTATTTTAGTTAAATCGACTATTAAAAAAAATCAATTTTACCAAAAATATAAAAAAAATTGTTAGAAGCGTATACTTGCAAATACAAATTCAAAATTGAACAAAATGGCAGTAACTCCAAAAGTTCCTGTACATGAAGAAGTGTGTGTCATTGAAAGCTTGAAAAATGAATTGTTGCCGTCAGAAAGCTACATAATTTCCTAGCACGTATCCTTTTTACGGAGAACACGTACAACGAAAAGCTTTTATATACCGTCCTGATTTCAACGATGAATGCGCGCAACGCCGCGAAGCGGATGTTAAATCGGTTAAAACTCGGGATTCTCTGATTAATTCCGTACCCCGGATTGGCTGTTGCAGCGTGCAAACAACTTTAAGTGCATTAAACAAGATTCCTCTACTGCGAAAATAACGCGTAAAGCAAATGTTCAGTCTTTCCCTTCGTTTTTTCAACACCGTCTTATATATGTATCTTGCTAAATTTACAATCACTAGACAAATCAAACGCATATTTAGATACACACTCCAGCTAGTTTATACACTATAACTCAAACTTATATAAATATTTGCAAATGTTTGATATATGTATATAAATACACTTATAAATATACTTATTATAAAGAATTAAACATAAAATTAAAAATAAATAACTTATTTTGCATAATAAATGAATCTACAGATAGGAATATAATTTTAAATTTGGACAAGAATATGAAATAAAATATATATAATAAAATACAGGTACATGAAGAAATATTTGTATTCGACACAAGAACACTTAGTGACTGTAAATCTAACAAACACTACCTGCTAGATATGTAATGGATACGACATGGTTTAAAAAATATTTTACTCTCTTCTCTCATTCTCGTATACCTGAATAAATGTTAACTACTAATAAATATATCCTCAAATGTGATATATATTATAATACATATGCACAGAGATTAAGCATTAATAAACATATTTTTTAGTAATAAAGCAATAAAATATTGAAATGTGAACAAGAGTAGAATACTCATTTTTGTGCAAATTGCAGCTGATATCAGCAGTTTGATAATAAGAAGATAACGAAGCGGCTTATTGCGACATTTTACGACGTTGCTCGCGCGAAACTCCATTACTCTCCGTTTGAAATAATAAAAGCAACGGATTTTTCTCGCAAACCCCACTTTCTCGCAAAGAAGAAGTCTTCACCACGGTAAATCTCCTTCTCGTCCTACTAATCTTTTAAAAGGATGAGGAAGAAGTGGCGGAAGTCGATTCGCCGCGCCGCTATGTCTCAATGAGAAAATGTCTCAGTCCAGAAACGTATATCAGCTTTGCGCTAAATTTAATCAAAAATCAAATTTTCCACTTGGCATTAATAAACAAAATTTTATAAAAAACATCAAAGTTTGATAAAAAACATATCTTTAAGATATTTAATATGCAACAAACAGTTGAATAAAATCTTGATGCATATAAATTTTTTTTATTTCTTATTAATTAATTTCTTAAATAATCTTTCTAATAATTTTTGTAATTGTAGTTATATGTAATAAAATTAAATATATGATATGCATTTATAGTTTTCCAATATTCAAATTTTATTTCTTTGAAATATTAACAAATACTTTGATCTATTTATATAATATTTATCTTTGTATAATATTGTTACTCTAATAGTCTCTTAACAATAATTTTCAATTTGGAGATAATACACATATTCCGCTGTTTAAATTACGCAGATCTTTGTTTATCCTCCAGCGAAGCCAGCTGTCGAATTAATTCCAAACAAATTGGAAGGCATTTTTATCATATTTAATACAAAAGCTTCTATTTGAAAGTGCGAAAACGCGACGTGACAACGCGATAATGTGACGTTAAACTCGTGACAACGCATAATGGAAAAAATTAATGGAAACATTTTAAAAAGTACGACGAGTTCGTCATTCCATATATAACATTTTCACGTGCATCCGATTTTACATTTTTTTTCTTTTTGGCAAACGGCTGCCGCGTAATCCGGAACAAAACGAAAGGATTACACAATTTCCACAGCAACGCCGACTGAGAAGTTTAATACAATGCTTATTTCAAAAGCCTGATTAAGCTTTACTGAAAGCCTATTCTGATCTTTTGTGAATATCGTAATTATTCGATAAACTATAGATAGAAAATAATTCAGAATAAAATATTATTTTTTCGATATTTTCTTGTAAACCGGAGTTGTTCAGCTTCAATCTAACCAAATTCATTTTTTTGCAATTAAGTATTTGAGTTTTTAAAATTTTAGACTTATTTATTTTTTAATGACAAATTTCTTCAAATTTGTATTAAAAGTTCTGAAAATTTTTCTACTTTCAAAGTTCAAACTTTATATTTATACAAAATAATAATTTATAAAAAATGTTTCTTTCAACAAACAAATCCTTGAATCTTTTCATCAAGTTTAAAAGTTCAATGTGTAGATATTATCGCATACTATCACATACTGTCACTAGTTACTCTACATAGTGTATATATATATATATATATATATATATATATATATATACATTTACTTGATTAAAAATTTAAAAAATTTATAAACCTAATAACATGAAATAGACTGTTATATTCGAAATATTAGAGATCCTACAATTTTCTTAAAATACTATATCTTAAAGTTGATAAATTTTATGTCTCTTTCTTCTCATGATAATTTTCATAATGTAATCAATAGTAAATTTTAATGTTAGCCAAATTTGTCATAAGTTTCCAAAAAAAAATCTTCAAACAATAAATTTTCCAAAAAATTAAGTGTTAAATACTATGAAACTAAAAATAAAAAAAATTAGATCGTAAGAACAAAAACAGGAAGAAAGTCGTTTATCTGTTCAAATATAACATTATTTGACCATAAATTTAATAATAAGAATCCGTTCAATCATAGTTGTACGTAAAAGATAATAAGTTTATCCTTTTATCTGGTACGAAGAACAAACGGTCAGTAAAAAAATATACCTGATATTCGTGTATTATTACTTTTCCTATGCAAAATGAAACCAGGGAAATGTAAAAGCCGTTTATAGAGCTGGATATCGCTTCGTATCAATGAAAGTTTATCGATAAACCGATTATCACGTGTCATAGCTTGTGTCTTCAAATACTCCGATACAAAATTCTTTCAAAATTTCAAAAGCCGGACATCTTTACTCTATACTGAAAACTTATACTTTTTAATTTCATATCTATGTGTTTCAAATTATGTATTTACCAAATATAACGTGTGTTTACATGTATATAATTCTAAATATTTAAAAATCTGTTGAAATTGTGTAGATAATTATAAACCGTAATTTATAATGTATATTTTATATTCACAAAAACTTAATTTTCCGATTTCTATAAAATATAATATTTTACTACGACAAAATATCTAACAAATAAAAAACTGGAAAGGCCACAGTCACTGTATATCCGAATTTCTATTCCCTCCTCATTGCTCTTTCATTTTCCCTCTATTCCTCTATTCTGTGCATTTCAACTATGTTTATTCTTTGCTTAACTCACTTCGTCCAACTGCATTATATATCTCCACTTTCCTGTTTCTTCTACTCTTATCCCTTTCTGTCTATTCCGTTTCCATTCTGTATTTCTTTCTCCCTCTCTCCCTCCTCTCTCTTAATCCCTTTTTTCTTCTTCATCTTGTCCTATATTTTCTCTCTTCTCTCTTTTTCTTTCTCTACGTTTCTCTTTCATCTCCACAAAAGATTAACTTTACGATGAACACAGATTTGAAGTATGTGAGTCATACGTGAGCCGCGCGCGCGCGCGCGCGCGCGTGTGTGTGTGTGTGTGTGTGTGTGTGTGTGTGTGTAATATATATTTTAAATTATCAGACACGAATATACGAATGTATCTTAAATTACTGAAAAATATTACTTAGTAAGTGATAATTATTGTAGATGATAACCAGCAGTCAATTAACATAATTTTATATTTTTTGGAGTACAAGCTGTAACATTAAGATTATTTTGCGCAGCATTGTAAAACTATCAAATATCATTAGCACAATACAGAATAGTACAAAGCAAACGCGATTTCGTAAACGCGTAAGTCAATTCAATCAATTGACCAGTAGCAGACCTATTTGCATTTACCGCCAGCCTACGAGAGAACGCCACAACAGACGAACCGGAAATTAATGTGTTGGTTCCCTAATTGCTAATTAAAAACACTACTACTATAGCTATGGCGACGATTAGAATGAACGCAGGCGCATACCATCACAACGTATGTACAATTAACAGCGGAGTATCCAATAGCAATGTATATTCGAAAAGACAAAATTAGACATTTGATATATAATTTATCAGCGCATAATCAACAAGAAAAATAAATAAGTTAAAGTAATAAAATACTACTTATAATATTAATAAATACCTTATTTAATATTTCCAATTAAATATTTACGATAATTGATAGTTTTATATAAAAAATGAATTATTATATAAATCGACGTAAATGACAATTAAATTGCTTAAGGACAAGAAATATTAAAATTCTCTCTAAGTTAGATTTAAATTAAATTAAAAAAAGAGATGCAAATTCAAGGATCAGATCAATTTATGTTTTATGTTTATACATTTTTATTACATTTTTTATCTAGACTTGGAAACTGAAAATTCTAATATCTAAACATGCTTTAAAAATATAAATATCATTGAACTACTTGAATATTATAAATTCGTATGTTTTATATATATATATATATATATATATATATATAATGTTTTATAACAAAACTATCGCAAAGTTATTTTTTAAATAAATAAATAAATAAATAAATAAATAAATAAGCGTTGAAAGTTTATATTTAGAACAATATGTTCTCATTATTTGCACAAAATAGGTCTCAATTTACTGTAAATAAGAATCGTGCACTTGACGAGTCCGAACACGTTTCAGGACTCGTACTACTCACTGCCCTCACATGATTGGATTGTCAAATATTAAAGCCGAATTTTGAATTAATCAATGTATCGTGAAACTTTTAATTTAAGTGAAACTTTTACAAATTATCGAGATATTTCATATCTTAATCCTTAAAAAAAAATCGTGTAACAAATTATTTAAGAATTTAAAAAAGATTAATAGATAGATAAAAATCACAACTACAAGAATATACTAACATAATATATTATCAAGAATATATTAACAAGAATATACTAGAATAATATGTTATAATATAATATTTAGCTATATATTAACCTTATCTGATCTTATATAAAAGAAAAATTACCTATCCTCTTTCTTTTCTCTCTCGATAAATGATTTCAAATGTACATTACTCTTCTAAAAGAAAAAATATGCCTATTCTCTCTTTCTCTCTCTCTTCTAGAAAAAAAAATAAAAATGAGAAAATAAACTTTCCATGAAATATTTTTCTACATGATTACAAACAAGAATTTTCAGGAAATTTATACTTGAAATGGAAAGAAAAGATTGAAAAACATACGCGCGCACTTAGAATTTTTTAGTGTAAAATATTAGTAAAATTATTCTAAAGTAAAATACATTTAAATGGACTGCAGCAATTTTGGGTAATCACATCACTAGCACAAGTAGATTCTGTTGCAGCGTATTTGTGAGAAAATTTATGTAGTGTAATTTGTTATGCTAAATAAAATGCACGATTTGTGAAATTGTGTTGGACACAGACCAATAAAATCTCCACATTGTGTCACCTATGGGATCTTAACTAATATATTCAGATAGGAAATCATAGAGCGCATCTAATTGCAGCAATTTAAATACGCTTTGTATAGAGAGAGAAAGAGAGAGAGAGAGAGAGGGAGAAGGAGAGAAAGAGAAAGAGCAGTGTAAGCAAATATTTGATTAATGATTGCGCGTTAAGATTGCTCAACAGTTTATTAAAATAAAGCAAGAAAAATTATAATTTTTACAATATATAATGTATATGCAATAAATCTATTACGATTGATATATATAATAAAAAATAAACAGCAAATCTCAGGAATAACAATCCCTTTAATATCTTTCATATGTGATAAAACAATTGATAGATACTTGCAATTCTTGTAATGTTTAATTAGTATAATAATTTATTTTGCATACAAACTATTTTATCAGACCATTAAAAAATATCTTATCGTATTCATTAAACGCATGCAAATTAATTGAACGTTATAAAACCAATAAAAAGAACAATTACACTCATGAACTGGACTCATGCAAATATAGAAAATATTTTTCTACGATAGAGATTGATCCATGAATACTTTTTTATGTGCCCAGCAGTACGTGAATATTTCAATTACACAACATTACCATCGCAATGAATATAAAATTAATTTCTAAATTTCGCGAAAATGATGATGAATTCACAAATTTCACGCAACGATGTTTTAATTATTTTCGATGGCTATTTTTGGAAATTAATAATCTAACAATTGAGACAAAATTCTTATTTTCTGAGTTTATATTTTCCTTCCTCATGTGAATTTATCTCGTCGCTTCTTTCCACTTTTATTCTTTATTTTTAGACATCAAGCCAATCATCTTTTTCGATAAAAATTTTACGATATATCGAAATTTGTGCTGTTGACGAAACAGAATGTCCAAAAAGGAGATGACGAAGCGTACTCCCGAGTTTTATTATTCCTTTCCTCCTCTTGCTCAAATTTCATTCAGTAATTGTCTATCTATCGATGATATAAGATGAAATGTTTTCATTGAAAAGTGGACAAAAACAGGATGAGTTAAATATGTCATTCTTTTATCCTTTATGTGAGTAATATAATGCAGAATTAAAAAGTATCTCATGGTCTCTATTGATTGCTCACGTAACATTACAGTCAACTTACAACGTAACAAAGTTGAACAGAGTAATAAACATTGTTTATAGTTATGAGTACAATCTGAAACTGCACAGCATGCGAAAGATAGGAGAGAGAAACGAAAAAATAATGTTGCAATCTTTTATTTCTGCAAAACAGTATATGACTGTTTTTCGAATAGACTCTGTGAATGCATTGTATTATATACATATACGGAATACATATATAGAGTATACGTATTCATAATAAAATACAAATGAATATATTTCATTCACCGTATGTGCATTTGCTTGTGTGCCTTTATATTTTTACACGAACAATAATTTCAATATAAAAGAGAGAAAGAGAGAGAGAGAGAGAGAGAGAGGAAGAAGAATATTATAAATTTAAAAAAATGTCAAAACGTATTACTTTAGAATAATAATTTTCATTATTATCACATGCTTCAATTTTTAGCGACGTTAAAATTAGATTACTTCTCTTCTTTATATTATGATAAACATCTATTTTACACTATAAAAGATTGTACAAATATAGCGCGTATTGGAAACTGAGAGTGAGATAGCACAATCAATTGGAAATTGAAAATATAAACTGGATCCTCGAAATCCAGCAACTTTATCTTCCTCGATGGAGTTTCAATCCTCAATGCGCAATTGCGATGCAGTTTCAATCTCCAATGCGTGTACAGTGTAATACGCTTTAACGCTGACACGGAATCTTGCCACAAAACGAGAATTGCGCGTGAGAGGCCGTATCGTTGGTGCGCAAATTAATAATTCGCGACGCGAATAGTGCCAACGTCGTAACCGCTTCGCGTCTGTCGTGCTTTGAGAGGCGCTTATGTGAGCACGTAATGCGCGGTCTGCGTCGTAATGATCGCCGTCGACACCTATCGCTCTACGGCTTTTATTTCTGTCATCAAGTGAATTTGTCAACGCATGAATTGTCAGCGTCTACAAAATACTTATTCTTATGTCTTTCAAATTTTGTATTTTTATTTAAAGTTTTATCTTACTGCCATTACTGTCATTATTCATTTTTACTGCTATTCTAAATGAACATTAATTTTTTATTACAGTATAGTCTATGTTTGTGCTCATATAACATTACACAACAAATTTTAATTTAAAAAAATATTTTTTCATTCATCTCCTGTACAAGTATAGGAAATGTCTACAAGAAATCTTTAACGTGCAGTCTTTTTTACAAAATTGAAAATTATTATTATTATATTCAGTCTCAAATACTATCTTCCTCTCGCTTTTCTCTTCTGGTTGAAGTACATTATTAGACATGACTACGCCTTCATCTCGAGTTTATTATGTCATGTTGATTTATGTAGCCGGTGTAACGAACCTTCAGCATGACGGTAAAGTGTTTAGCTGACTATGCGAGAGTCGAACTATGTAAACACGACTTACCGGAAGACACTGAAAAAAGTGAGACTCGACACTAGTCAGCCCAAGGATAAGCACTATCAAAGATAATTTGATTTGAAATTCCTACAAACAAAAGTGATGATAAATTATTTAATTGATATTTGTTAACTCAAATTTTATCCGGTAAGTATAAAGCCAAATAATTAAAGATTTAAAGGAACTGTGTTCGATAAATTCGATCTATTTTAAAGAATTGGATGTTAAAGTGAAAATAAAGAGAAAAAAAATTTTTTTAAATCAAAAAGTTTTAGAGATTTTATGTTAAAAGAATTCCAATTTAAACACCTCTAAATTAATTTATTAATTAATTAAAAATCTAAATTAATTAAAATTTTATTACTAACTGAATATAATTGAATCTGTATTACAACTTTGAATTCTCGTTTATTTTATATTTTATATTTATTTTATTTATTTTCAAAGTATGTACCATTTTTTTCATTTAATAGATCTCAATCGTTCGTATTATAAATAAAAAATGTTCCACACACACACGCGCGCGCGCGCGCACAATATATATTTGAAAATAACGCAAAACTATTATACGCAAAACTGATAAATTATTGTTCAAACAAGTACGAAATATTTTTATCGTAATTACTTTCACATAAATTAATTATTTCACAATTAAGAATCTTTATTCCCTTTAAAATCTAATTTTTAAGAGCTGTATCGATTACGAAAAAATACCTATAATGAATTTTATAAGATCCTGTCGCAAAACAGTAATGAATGTCGATAATACTTCATAAGCTGCATTTAGAATTTAAAACGATATAAAATCCATAATTTATATTATTCTTTACATCATTTAAAATCTGATACTATCTACAACTCTGTAAACCTGCTCATATGGACTCTAAAATCTTCAGATCTCCGAATGATAAACTGTTGCATCGGTGCAACGGAGAAATCTGCATCCTTTGTATTTCTGCGTCCTCGATCCTTAATAATTAACCCGTTCATTGTATACTCGATCCGCCGACGATCGCCGTAACAAAATCCTCGTCATTAATGTTATGGTATTATCGTAGGACCATCACTTATACAAACCGTCCCGGCACGGTTCGCGTAACGATATCAGAGTATAATGGAGCCCTTGCAACGACGACGTGTACACAACGCGATAATACTCGTACTTACACGATACACTACACGCACGTGTGTCCACGCTGCACGCCTGTGCGCTCACACGTGCACATGTACATACATATACATACGAAACAAATATGTAGAGGTACTCGTTTGTATCGCTTGGGATTCGCATGACGATGGTAATGAGACCTTTGCCGGAGGGCTTTTCGGCGCACAATGCAATTCCGCTTGTTACTGATAACAGCCCCTGCAATTGCTTGTTACCTATGGCCTCGCCCTTTTTGCATCTCCCAACTTTTTTCTATGCCCACTCTGTGATTTTCATGTAACACGTGGTCCGTTTCTTGTTACATCGGATTGAAAGCCTTTGATGGATAGCGTCCATCATTGTCCACATTGAGAAAGTATGACGATCAAATTAAGCGCTAATGTATAGCAATATAGTGAATTGCTAAGAAATCAAAACCGTTTATTTAAAATAAAAATATAAAATTAATTTATAATCGCCATCTGTTTCTAATAAACGTTTTGTGTGTTACTGCGGACAATTTCTTCTTTGTAAGATATTTTCTCCTATTATATATTATTTATTCTTTAATTACTTATATTATTACAAAATCTTATGTGAATCAGTTCAATTTACTTACTATTTTCATTGCAATGTGCCATCTGTTGTTCTTTCTAAACTTATAAATATTCATCGGTATTCTATCGCTTAGAAATTGAAAAGAAAAAAAAGAAGTTGAGGAATGTTTACTGTGGATGATCTTTTAATTTCCTTGTTCTCCGATAAACTTACAGCTTGTTCGATCTCGTGCAAAATTTGTTTTATCTTCGTGCTCATCCGATTATCGATATAACGAACCAACATGGCAAATTTTCAATAGAACGATGCAAATATGAACGCAATATCATGTGCCTTTTTTTAAAAACATTTAATCAAAAACAGAATACATTAAGATGAGATTAAAACAATGTACGTTATTATAATTATTTTTACATGTCTCTCTTTATACTTCTCTCTTTTAATTTTACTTTCACATAACGTAGATCGATAATAAATCTTTGATTTTGCAATCAATAATATTCTCAAATGTATGTATGTGGCAAGAACTAATTTCCGCTGTTAAAGAATCCCTCGATTTGAGAACCGAATCTTCTGCGTTCATCCTCAGCAGAAATTGATCACCTCGCGATGTGTATCGCATTCAGACTCGGACGATCGCGCAAGTCGAAATCAGAAGCGGAAGGTGAAAGAGCAGTGAGATGGGTAGAGAGAAGGGGGAAGAGTGGAGAGTGGAGGATGCGAGAGTTAAATTAGTTTCCGGGGCAAAAGCTGGCTGCCGACCGGTTTTCAGGACTAACCCCTGTATAATTCCAGAACAGCTCCATCAGGCTGGAACCCACGAAGAACCTTCCATCCAGACTATCCGACCGCCTCCGCTAGCATCACACTCCGAAGCATCCCCTAACACGTGTGCACCCACCACCTTCCCGGACTTCGCGGGCGCTGCAGTTTGCGAAGTTAATTACCGCCGGATAATTGCACCCTATATGCCATCCGTCTGATTAATGAGACGCGGCTGGGCGAGAATCATCAGGGATACTAGAATCTTTACTCGTCTTTCTCCTTTCCTCTTTTGTTGTCCTCAAGAAGCGATTCATGATTTTCTCAAGATAACGAATTATTATTATTTAGTTTACATTCGTTTACGGTTATTGCCATGATTTTCTTGACCATTTTTATTTTTGTGACTATCGCACAAATGTTGAAATAAAATTGGAAATTTTTAAAATAAATTTTACGTGGATTATGTAATTTTATTATAATTCAACAGAAATTAAATGCAGATAAGAGATATGATATTAATCAACTTTTTCACAGAAAAAATTGGATATTCATCTTACTGAAATTTTAGTAATTTATTAAGAAATATCAACAAGGCAAAATTCCACTCAATTTCAATCTATTACATTTTTTATTGCATTCAAATCCTAAGGTCCTAATTACCTTACACTTACGGATACTTGTATCTGAGATCAACTGAAATGTGATTACTTGTGGAGTTAGGATAATTTGGATGAATTAATATCTGTGCAATCACGTATTGCTCCTGTTTATCTCTAGAGGTTGTTCTGGAAACGATTCCTTCAAGAAATCCTCAGGAGAGTATACAGGAATACCCGCAAGAAATGCTTTTCGCACAGCTTGCGGTTACCTTGCGCGAGCTTGCAAAGCAGCCGTCTTCCTCGGCTAGAATCCTTCATGCCATGAAGAGGGAAACTCAGCAAGATCTCGAAAGGTTGCCTGAAACGGCAGGAAAGCTTGATTACTGACTTTGCGTCGCGACGTCAATTCCGTCTGATATGCTGCACATGCTTAGAAGGACACTCTATACACGGGTAAGTGATCAAAGAGCGCTGATTGTTAATTAATTAATTAACGTTGAGAAGTACATCAGATTACGTAATCAAGAAGCAGACTCAGATCTTAGCGAATTGTATGCTTCGATTCACACAACACATTATATGTAGATTACATATATCTAATTACATTATGCTTAATTCATATATACACACACACACACACACACACACACACACACATATATATATATATATATATATATATATATATATATATATACTTATAAACAATAATGTATATTACGTTGAATGCACATATAAATATATATGACCTGAAAAATCAGGAAAATTCTATAAATAAGTTTAAATTTAAACAGTATGATACAAATATCTTCGCGAAGTTTATTTTAAGAAATCCTGTAATGCGCGCGTATTATTGAAAATAAAAAATCAATAGCATAAATATCGCTTGAATTCATATTGTATGACATAGTCAAAGTGTTTCATTCTCATCAAAGTGTGCCCATTTAACCGAGTCAAATGTGAAACATGTGAAATGTGTGCATTTTCATCTCAGCGATTTACGAAGCTATGCTGACAGCCGCTAGTAGAACACCAGCTTTTGCAATTCATGATCTAGAAAAGCCCCAGCAAGCTTTCGAAACGGCGACGAATGCAGGCCCGCCTGTTTGTTTTCAACGCGCGACGAGTGTAACTGAACGTTTTCAACCGCAAAATGATGCTCGCGGTCGCAGGCATCGTGTAAACACGCGCATTCAACGCGGCAAAACTGTCTTTCTCTATTTTTTTATGCCCTTCTCTGACATACTACGCTTTTGTTCTCTTTTTGCCGCAGGTCCTGCCTGCACTACACAGATGCTCATTTGCACATAGCATTGCATCATAGCGTTTGGTGTCATGCCGTTATCTCAAACATCATAATCAGCAATATGATATACTTGAATATAGGTATAAACACAGATGCAAAAGTAGTAAATCTGAGTCAAAGTGCGTATGCTATCCAGATGCAGATACAATTCACACACACACACACACGCACACGCACACACACACACACACACACACACACACACACACACACACACACACACACACACACACATATATATAGAGTATAGATTCAAATACTCTCTTAGAAAGTAGATGAAAATATAACTATATATATAATTATAAGAATTAAAAATAGTATGTACAATTATAAATACCCTATTATATAAAAAATAACATACTAATAATAATACTAAATATAATATATATACTAAATATAATATAATATAATATATATACTAAATATAATATAATACTAAAAATAATATAATTATAAATATTAAAAATAATATTCATTCTTTCTCCTCTCTAGTCGACTTGCTATAATCATTCCTTCTAATATCATAAATTTCATTTTTCGCCAATCGAAATTTTACAACGCAAAAGGATTATGGTGATTTGCGCGCGCAGCGTATGTCGAATTTATCGTTCTGTTATCATTCATGTTCATCGATCGAAGCAATATGAGTGCAATCATCGCGGCAACATAAAATTTACTGCATCGGCAAATTTACCGTTTACCAAAACATTCGTCGACCAAACGTTCACAAATTTGTTATCGCTACAAGTAACCAACCAACTGTCAAAAATTAAATCTTATCTAACTTAAGATATTTCCATTCCCGATTTAATAATAATAATAATAATAATAATAATAATAATGTATCTTTTTAAAATTAAGCGTAATTTAAAATTGCTTTCCATTGCAATTTCATCAGTATGATTGGCGCTCAAATTTTATACCGCAATGCGGATATCCAGATTGATTTAAGAAATATCAGCACACGGAAATATCAGTAAGCATTACTCCATGACAAGGCTTAGCGAGATGCCGGCAAGAGATACGGCACGTCTCTGATTGCGTTTCTTAGCTTACAGCCACCCCTTACTGTCCATCCCGTCTGTCACCACCCCTTTCGGCACCGACCGCGCTTGTCTCTTCCCTTCTGCCTCCCCCTCTTAACAGCGCAACTATTCTCTCTCTCGGTTTTTCTTGTAGTTCAGAAGAGTCTCAGGGTCGGATTTAACCCTTTAATCTTAGGAATTCTTTTAATTTTGATCTTGTTTTCTATACGATATGATATGACAGTCATATTTTCAGTTATCATTTTTAAGGTACAGAAGAATTTATTAAAAATATATTTGATCATTTTTTACTATATTTGTTTATTTAAAATAATACGTAATTAAACATATATATATATATATATATATATATACGTTACTCTCGATTATTATTTCTCAATTAAGTCTGATATTTAGTGATTTTAAAATAATTGAAATCTATGTATTATATAAAAAATTATATATTTATTAATGTAACACTTTCAACTCTATTTCAACATCAATGTTCAAATCAACAAATCTTCCTTCGTGAAAACAAGAAAATAAATTAGAATCCATTTATTAAGTAACTATAACCATTTTATAGGAGTTCTCGTTCTAAAAGAGTATTGAAACGATTAAGGCGAAAACCGTCGATTACTTTAAATTTAATCTAAACCGGTATCAGACTTCCCTTATTTTTATTACTTTAAACTTTTTAAATTTTATGATTTAATTTCATGAAAAAACTTTTATTATGTGTTCATAAATGAAATAAAAAACAACAATTATCAAGATAGGATTACAGCAAAATATAACAAATGACTAAATAATATGATATGTGACAATATGACTAAAATAATAGAGACACTAAACTTAACTAAACTGCTCAAACACAACTATTAATAAAACACAACTATTGCGCCATTGCGTGCCACATATGGGACACCGCTAACAATCCCTAAGAGATGAAAATTTGCACAAGCGGCCCTGAACGGAGACGGCGCGCTTAGAGTAAACGGAGAAGAGAAGAACGGAGAAGCTTTACAGAATTAAGGAGCCATTCGCCTTTCATTAACTCACTACGAGCCCAAGGAGGAGAGATATTCCCTTCGTGCTAACTCATCCTCAGTTTATCACTACGTAGATGGAGGCAGACGACTGTCTCCGATAGAAGTACTGGACTTTTATCCTGCCGTGAGGCCATTTACCACCGTCGCTGCGCTTGGCAAATAGGTAAACGAGATCTTTCCCGATTCTCCTAAACTCTTCAACCGCGATCTAGATTGCACTACTTCGTTAATCAAGACGATAGAACGCGCAATCCGTTTGCGTTTTCCAAGCCTCCCTCACATTTATTTTCCTCTGAACGTCCTCGAGTTTTAGATTAAATTTAAAGTAATCGGTGGTTCTCGCCTTAATCGCTTCAATACTCCTTTAGAAAAGAGAATTCCAATAAAATTGTTATAGTTACTTAGTTAATGAGTCACTTACCTAATTTATTTTCTTATTTTCATGAAGAAAAATTTGCTGATTTGAATATTAATGTTGAAATGCAGTTGAAAGTGTCATATTAACAAATATATAATTTTTGATATAATATATAGATTTAAATTATTTCAAAATTACCGAATATTTGCTTAATGACAGATTTTTCAAGACGGATAAAAATATCAAGATCATAATGTTTTTTTCAATAAGAATCGATTTAAAAATTCACAAATCGTAAAACTAATATTTTGTAATTCAAATATGACCAAATAGACAATGGCAAAAGTACTGTCATCATTAATTGGATCGTTTTAACGATATTGAAGTTATCATATAAAATCACATGTTCATACATAATAATATTTTCTTATTAAAAATGTGTACCTGCTTCCTGTTTCCTTGCAATAATCATAAATTTAAATATATCGTAAATCGCAACAGATTTCCTCAAAATGAAAGATGCGTTGTATTCAATATTGCGTGATAATTCTCTTATAGTTATAACAAATTGAGAAATAGCCTGGGTCTCATAGATCTAATCGCACAACTGGCAAGTTAATCTTTACACGACAGATGAGCTGTTCAAACCACGCATCGATTTTTCGGTGTTAAGACTTACCGGGATCGGAAGAGGGATGCGCTCTGGTGAGTCTGCAGAGCTGTAATGGCAGATAACGAGTATCCGCCCGCGGTGGTGACTTTGGCGGCGGCGGCGTCGCGCTCAGGAAACCGCGCTGAAGTTCCCAACCCACTTCCTGGATGATCGAAGCCTTCCTGAAGTACGGCGTCACTTCTCGCAGGTACTTCACTGCAACAAGAAAACACGTTGTCAGAACGTCTCGCCAAGCAGATCAGGTGAAAATACAAATGTTTATGTTCTATCTCTTAATTTTGTCTAAACTTTCACACGATGATCTTATGTAACAGATCCGTCCATTTTAGTTACATTCCATTTTAATTACATTCTAGTCCATTAAAGTTAATTTACTAAACTTGCATTATTTTTTCTTGCCTAAGCAAATTTTTTCGCAACTTGAGCATAAACTTATGATGATCTTATTATAGAAAACACAAGTAAGAGCAATTAATACCATGAATTTGATATTTCTGTATCAATAAACTTTTAGTCAACTTTTAGAAATATTTTTTATCATAATGCAACGTGAATATCTATACGTTACAAATATTTATATCTCTCACATGGCATGTTGTTAGTAATTAAAAGTTAATAATAATTGCGATAATTTTAATTTTATTTTAACTTTTATAAAATAATAAAATAATAATAAAAGAAATTCCTTTATAAATAAAAGAAAAAATTTATCCTCACAAATTTTAATACTTATATTTATATTTTTCATTATAATCTATGTTCAACATACAGAATTACAGTTTTTATTACAGCTTCAAAAAAACATTATAAATATTGTTTTATTTTCTTTCAAATCATATTTATTTAAAAAAAAACAATTACAGATTTGTGAGTGAATCCATTATCGAACAGAGGATTGTGAGTTTTCCGAAAACTTTAAAAACGAAGAAAAGCAATTTAATTTTGACGTACTTTACATTACTCGTATGAGCTCAAATGTTTGCGCGTTCAAGGACCTGCGAGAATTCGGCAACGAAAATCTAACTTTCTTTTCAAGAGACGCACGACTCTGAAACGAAAGTCGTGTTGCGGAAATCGAGTATCGACCTTTCAAATTGCAGGGGCTCCTCCGCTTAGTCGACATCTTGTCGGTCCTATTACGCGAAATTTAATGGAGAACGTCACGTGGCGACAGCGGCGGGACGGGAGTGGAATTCTGATGTATCGTATCCACGATGATCCAATATGTTTGCTATAAGGCTTCATGTGGATGGTATGCGCAGCCAGCTGTATTTACTCTCCCCTTCGATCTCAAACGACATTTTCGTAGATCACGCCAATCCCCTTGATTGAATATATCAGTATTCATCAGCGTTAACGCTCAATGTCAGCGCCTTTGCTTTCATGTGGCTTCAGTTTTATGGAAATTATGACAAAGATTTATCTCGATTAAACCTCGTTATAATATTGTTATAAAATCTTCTTATATATAGAAATAGATACGCGCGCGGGATATATTTATTTCTGTACAAGTAGCACATCCCGCATACTCAATGATACATGATTGACACCAGTCGTTAAGAATTAATTACAATTTTACATTAAAATTTCATTTATATTTATGATTTATCAATTGAATAAATAATATTCTGCCAAATTCTGCAGAGATATCCTGCTGAATTAATTTTGCGCTGAAAGGGTTAGATTACCGAAGGATAGGACCATGTCCACGGCCGAAGATCAAGCTCCCATCCAACTTTTCATGCGCGCACGTACTCTCTGCGCGACCTAGCTGCCGTATGCCGACGCGCAATGTATTTCTATTGAATTTATTTCGGTGCTCTGGACGGTGCACGTTGCTGATTGCAGCTACATCGAGCCGGCCAGGCAGGCATCGGGACGCCGGACTCGACACAGCGCAACGCTTCGCTTGCCAGTCACGTATTCCTGCATCATTTGCTATGGGTTTCATACCAGCCATAACTCTACGGATATATCCACCTCCCTCCTCCTCTCTGTAACCCCCTTTCTGCTCCCTTTCCTCCTCTTCGGCCTTCGACCGCTTCAAATCCCACGCCATAACTGCTACGTCGAAATTGTGTCCTCCCCAGGGTTGCAGCTCTTAATCCGCCACGCATTCATCGCGCGAGGAAGTAATGTCGAAATTAATCAAGTCTTGCCTGTCGTCGTTAATTTGAGCAAAGGCCGCTAATTTTCATTCGCCAGCGGGTTGTTAATCGCGACGCGGCCTTTGACGAAACAGAATTCACGACGGGATTGAATGGTATTGTATGCTCGCGAGTCGGCGAGCATAGTGTCGCGGAATGATGTGACGAGGAGATCGGTAAGCTTTGATTGAGCTTTCACATAGGTTTGTTTAACGGTATTGTAGCAACTGCTACAGACTTGTCTCTAGTTGCATTTAGATCCAGAATAGACTTGGACGTTTATGATTTCTAAGCATCAAATGGTAAGTTGCAAATGTGTTAAATGAAATGTATTCACATATGTGATAAATAAAATAAATGATAAAGAAACAATGTAAAAATATAAATACTTTAATTTTGGCATTTAATAAATATCATTTTGGCATTTAAATAATGCGGAACTTTCGCTATATTTATACAAGCCGTACGTTTGTGTATTTCTTTTAGAATTGTCTTTCTGATTACTATCGTTAGTTGCAGAATACTTTGTCATAACATGTATTAATTGAAAAATAATTAAGCAAAATACATTAAAGAAATTAAATAAAAAACATTTAAAGACTGGAATTAAAGTGTGTTAAATTTGGGCCCTTTCTACGTTCTTCTTCTTTTGTTGATGTGTGATTTTTTACTGGTTAAATATGCTTTTGCGCTATAAGAAATTCAAGTTTGAACAAAAAATCGTTGATCCGAGAGGACCTATTACCGCGTGGCACATTCCGCTCGTATTCGAATCGAACCGAAACGCTGGGATAACCAGTGCAGCGTTGCGAATCAATCGACCATAATCGCACCCGTTGAATCGCGTTCTCCCGTTTCCTGCGTCTGGAAAAAGCGTTTCGATGGCGGCCACGCGTATTGCATATCAATAGCCCATCTCGTCCCGAAAGCTGGTCCCTGCATCCAGGAAGGATGCCATAGCGTCGTCCTTGTTGCGGCCAGATAGGAAACTAATAAACCGGAAGACGGCTATCGCACCCGTTCTCGGTAAATCGATCATGGCTCGATCCCAAGATTGTAATTCGATCTTCATATATCTATTGAAGAAGCATAATGGATAATTCAAACATTTGCACTGTATTTACAAACAAAAGTTTATCTAATCGTCTAAAAGTTTAATACAATCGTTCACAAATTCTCCAAGTGCTTTGTTAAAATAAAATATTTTAAATAAAAATATATATGTATATAATATATATATATATATATATATATATATATATATATATATATATCTCGATTTTCCTTCAGATTTGCGTACTCCTTTATTTGAAAAGTGTAGAAACAGAAAAAATACATAGCACAAAATATCGTATATCCACACGCGTTCAAGAAATGTTATATATTATTATTTTATATTTCATATTTCAGTAAAATATTTAACATATAGCTTCATCACTAATCTCATTATTAATTTAACATTGTACTTTTATTTTACTTGAAGTTTTATTTCGTCGACAGAATATCTCTAAAGCGAGTGTGGCTCGCACAGATAAAAGAGAGAACGATATCGCGAAAAGCGTATCTAGCTATTCGTCCTGGGACCGATACTCGTTTCGAATTCTCCTGTTGCGATTGGCAACAGGATTCGGATCTTGCGAACCCTTACGAGGCGAGAACCTATTTCTTTCTCCACAACCGTAAAACCTCAAGGAATTTCTCTCAAAGGATCCCCATACAGAATGAAACGTTTCCTATGTGAGACAAATTTCTCGACAGATTTTTTGAGTTCCGATAAATCCTGACGGAACCACTGCAAGCCATCCGAGAAAAAGACATTAGACTGAAAGCCTTTGCAATTTGCTTTCCGTTCACCTCGCAATAAGCAAAGTTTACGAAAAACGAATCCTTTAGCTCTGCTTAACGAAAGTTCGAGCTTTTCTACATGTTAATGTTTCCAAGATAAAATAGAAAAAATTTCTATTTATATCTACTTATCTCACATTTTCATTATAGCATTCAATTATATTACATTTTCCATAAATATAATTGCAATCATATTGTAGAAATATCATATATCTTTATCTCAGAATATATTTTCCCAATTTCTTAAATCGCTGGTCAACAAATCGCTTCGATTGATAGTCTGTATACGATCTCCATCCTAAATTCAACACCGTCACTTTTCCATAAATCGCATATCTCGGGAACATGATATGTTGTCGATAACGAGGTTGCAGGAAATGCGCGCGACATGAAAGTTGAGAAAAAATGTTGCGCGAGTTATCGACCAAACGATTGGTAGCAGCATATATTTTGTATAAAATCGAAATTATACGATTGATCATGCAAAGGTAAGTATATTGAATAAATTATAATAATTTTTTAAAAATGAATATGTTTTAATCCGTGGAGATTATTAGATATATGTTTCAATATAATATAATAAACATTTGTGAATTTTTAATTTAATAATTAACTTGTAAATCTTATCAAGTCATTCATCTATCATTATTTGACACAAATTTTTTAAATCTCTTCACGCTAATTTTATATAAAGTCATACATAATTGTATAAGATACATCAATTTAGATGTATGTAGCAAAAAATCAAAAGTGTCCCATATTATTTCAACACATGTATATATGGTATTTTAAATACACATATATGTATAGTATATCATACATTCATTACAAAATGTTTTCATATCTAATGAAAGAAAAAATAACTTATGTTAAATAGAAATTCTTATAAGAATTTTTGCAAGAATCAAACTAGTACATATTATCTATTCGATTTATCAGAAATTCGAATTATCAATAGTTAACGATTTTATATTTTGTTTTAACCAGCATGTGATATCATCGATAAATATCAATAATTCTTTTCGTCTTTTTCCCTTTCTATTTCCTTTTGTACAATATGTTACATAGGTCTCATTTGCATACATGACTCATTAACACTTAGCATGTCACATACAATTTATAATTTATCCAATATGTCACTTGGTATATGTATATTCAAGAAGAATCATACAATTTTTGCAATTTTTATATCTGCAGTTAGCAGATTTTAACTTGACTTTTTTATATATGAATGTGTGATAAAAGAGAAATGCATGCCTACATATAAAGATATAAATTATATATACATATATATATAAAAGTTATAAATTATTTCTTTATAAAAAATAGTTAAATGTATCAAACTCAAATTCAATCAAATTCAATCAGTCGAGAAAGTGTAAAGAAGATAAAAAACAGTTGTTTTTCAAATTCTTAAAATCGCAATTGCAGTTCGATGTCATTAAAATTAATGAGATGTTATAAAATGCGCAAAATTGATACGTGCGGTTCCCTGAATCCATTGAAAAGAGCAATTTTAGCCTGAGGGCATTATAAAAAGATCCAAGAATCAGCTTTAATAAGGAAACCTCGATACATTCTCGCATCTAAAGTATTTTGCGAACCTTTCTCTTACGAGAATCATACGATTATTCTAGTAGCAATAGCGAAAAGAGCAGATTTCTTGGGCGGCTTCTCGTAACCGCTCGCTTGAGAGCAAAAATCTGATGGGATCAGCCGTTCTCCTTCGGAAGCGTTGCCGAGAGAACGTTTAATCTGGTAAAGGCGGGTCCGACGAATAATTCACTCAACGGGCAATATGAAGGAAAAATGTGCGTAGATGAAAATCGGGCAAATAAAACTCAAATGACCTCAGCTTTTAACGGAAAAATAGATAGACGGAAAAATAGCACGACTATTATATTTAACTTCAAAATTATGTGCTATTAACTATTGCGCAATAATTACTAAATTACTTTTAGACAAGTCAAATACAAAAACAACATTTATAAAGAAATATTTGATTTGACGTTTTATCTTCAAATTCGCTAATGAGTCTACAATAAATAAGAAGGAAAGCGATATGGAATATCCTCTATATTCCACTATTAGAATATTTGTATTTTTGGGTAAAAAGAAAGAAACATCTTTGGTCAGAAATATGCTTTGCTATTCTTATTACATGGAAAAATAACTTCTCTCGTATTTCCCGCGCGATCTATTTATCAGTGCAAATTTATGCAAGTAAATCGATCAAGAACCATTAAAGATTAATACAAAAAACGAAAATAAATTTCATGTAGTTCTTATAAATAATCTAAAAAGACATACAAAGATCTTTTGTATTATACAATAAAAAATACACTACTTTATTTCATCGAGTTGTCTCAATATATACACGATCAAACATTTAGATATACAATACATACAATATCAAACTTTACGTGCATTTCTCTTTCATTTATGTAGAAGAATACAAAAATCGTGATGCTTCTTATTTCTTTTTCGCACAACTTCTCAATGATAGCTTCTGCTTATAAATTGAAAAACTCTAACACTAACTCGTACACTTGTATAATGACTCGTAAATAAATGTTTTTAAGTATCACTCTATTCAAAAAATAATTTGCATATAAGCTATTTCAACTAGCGCAAAAACAATCGTTTTTTTCAATTTTCCCAAATCTAAAGTATTATAATGTGTCTTCGAGACAATTATAAAAATTTTATGACAAAATTACTTATTAAATTAGCTAACTTTGTCTTAAGAAAATAATTCTGCGTTTTTATTCAAAATTTGATTCAACAAAGCACAGCTTGCGCTGACTTTCTTAAAAAACTCATAAAATATAGAAAAAAATTCATGCAATCTTTCACTTCGACGCATTTTATTCCCGTTATTTCGATGCTTGTTCGCGATCGGAAAAGCGCTTTCGAAAACGATATGATTTACGTCAAAGGATCCTGTCACGACGTACACGAAATGGCACCTTCACGTGAAAAGGGTATTTTCTCGGCACACACGGCGAGCGGGTGTAGGAAGGACCGCTACCACCTGTCGATCCCACTGAAACGCCCGAGGGATACCGCCCTCGTGTGCGGGCGAGCGATCGACTTTATTCCCTTATTCCCGTAGAGACCTTCGTGCCAGCCCGGGCGTCACGTTACGCTCGGACGGACGTACGAATCCCAGGTACGTCGATATCCCGAATTTGATTGTCGATCCTGTTCTGTCAACAACCGACATTACCCGTGCATTCGCGTTATTAGATGACGCGTTGATATAAAGGCCGCGAAATGGAATATTCTCGTGTAAGTTCAATCGAAGAGGTGCAAAGGGCTGCTTTGAAACGATGCAACAGAACTCGGAAATTCTACGCGTCGGAATTTTGCAATTTATTTGCATTTCACTATGCTATAGTGACAAAAAGCATATGTTAGAAATTTTTAACATGTTTGAATTATGAAAACTAAGATTTGAGATATGTATTCTTATCATATAGAAACATGCAATATATATATTTATATGTTCAACTAATGCTGAAATTTAATCTAGTTTCAATCTTCTTGCATTTTCTACGCAGAAAAATATAGACGTGAATGTTTATTAGTTTTATCATTTGAGATTTGAGACGCTGACAGTTATGTAGCAAAAGTCACTCGATTTTTCGAGATACCCTGAAAATTAAGTAAAACGAGAGACCGGAAGTCGATCTCCGCGCGTCAGTTGCCGGAAAATATTTTTAATATCCGGCAAATCTCTATTCTCCCTTATTCTGCGTTAAAATTGATGTATAACATAATCCGTAAAAAGTGTTATTTAGTTAAAAAATACGTTTTTTTCGATCTTATTATGATTTAAATTAAGCAAGAAGTTGATTTCTTAACAAAAAATTGTTTGGGTTTCTATAATATTCCTGAAAATAGATTTTCTTAAAAATTTTAAACAATATATCACAAATAAAATATTTTTTAATCGTCTTTTTACTTTAATCTTTTTACATGCATGTTTCTATTATGTTAAGAAAATTGAAGTAAATGCTTTTTCGCAGCAAAATCATATCGATTTCATGAATTATTAATCAGATGCAGGTGTTTTCATGAATTATTCCTAATAAATTTTAAAATGCCAAAAAGAATGTAGCTATTTTCAATAATTTTCAAGGAAATAGTAATATTGTAATAATTAAAATGTATACAAATTAAAATGTAATATTTTAATATAATGTAATATAAATTATTCTGTATATATCGCTCAATTCCTAAGACACATTAATTATGAGCCTTTCGGCGACATTACGTTTAATATTAGCCACGCGAACGCAGAATATTTTCAGTTTATAAACGAGATGCTTGATTTTTATTTACGAAACTACAAGACTTTCCTCCGTTCAAAGAAATATATTGTAAAAAAATATTGCAAACCAAGATTCCTCTTCGCATTTTTGGACTATCGTCACCACTGGCCGATGCTTTCAGACTGCATTTCTCTTTCTCTTTCTTCTCTTTTTCTTCTTTCCGCATCTTTGCTTTCTTTCCTAGAGACGTTTTTCTCTCGTAGAGCTTTTCTGCCCAGCGAATTGTTCCGGTTTTAAAACTTTCCTTGCTAGGACAAGACAACGCCAAAAACATGGAACGGAAGAGATAAGTGCTGAAATATTCAATATGACGAGATTATATAGAAATTTTCGTTATCCTTTTTCCACTTTGAATGGTTCTTTCTTGATAGTATCTTGTCGTTTTGATTTTTATTTCCCTCTTTTACGTCGTATATTTATATAAAGCCGTGTTCTTATTAAAATTCTTGTTCTTGTTAAAATCGGAAAGAGAGAGAGAGAGAGAGAGAGAGAGAGAGAGAGAAAGAGAGAAAGAGAAAGACATTCCCATTATAAACTTATTGCGAACTTTTAATATACACAAAACAGTTTGCAGTCTGTACATATAAACCTCATTATAATGATAGAATATCCAAAAAAAACATTTATTTGTCTTTAAAAAGAAAAATACAAAGGCTAATAATCTATCGTAATAAAATTAATAAAATTTTATTAATAAATGTTTATTGATATAAGTTTAAAGTTTATTAAAAAGCAATTCCTTCTGAATAAAATATTTTTAGAAAGCACATTACCACTTCCATTCGCTACCATTCGCATATTTATCTATCTCTTTGTATCGCGTTTTATGCCGTAAATGTCTTTTACACCCGACGTGATTTATTTAAGAAAAGACGTCGGCGACTAGCGCGCCACTTGAAATGTTTATATTTCTTTGCGTATTCAATAAGCTCAGCTTTCTACTTTTCTTAAACGAAGCAACATCTTCCGCTACAGCCTTCGCGTTTCCTCTTTCACTTAATAATATTTAAACTGTAAAAATTTTGCATGTATGTATAGATGTGCGAATTGATCTTTTATTTCTGTATCTATTATAATAAGACTTATTATAAGTGAAAAAGTGTAAATCCGTTATTACAAAGATCAAAGAAATTTCATCATATTCCAATTGCTCATAAAATCCAAAACTTTTCAAAAATTTTTTAAATTATTAGAGTTTGGTAAATTATCCGAATATATATATATATATATATATATATATATATATATCACACATTCTATATAAGATTAAAATTTAAAAAATTTAAAAATTAAGAAATTAAAGAATTTTTTTTTTAAAAAGCATACAATATTATTCAAGTCTTGTTAAAAATGTCAAATCTAAAAGTTTTAAAAAATCCTTCATATATATCCAATTCATATGTAACTTTTCACAAGTTCAAAAGGCAAGATTGACGGTAATAAAATTAACAGGCAGTCAGCTAGTCAGCCTCGCTTTGCGTCAATCCTCTTTCATTTCCCTTCGCGCGTTTGCTTGAGTTCTTTCACAGTCTGCATCACTCACAAGCACCCCTCTACTTAGAGAACGAATACGCGCTACCCTCGCTTCGACTTCATAGTGTTGCACAGTACTTAATGATCACTGTATAAGGAACGACAGGATGAAAAGAGACAGAAGAACGATTAAAGTCTGGAATATCGTAAGCTAAACGTTAACCAGAGGCAACGTGTAAGAAAAAGAAGTAAAAGCGAGGGTAGAAAGTAGAAAAGACAGAGAGAGAGAGACGTTGGGGGAAGGGAAATGACGACTGAAGATGTAGAAGAGAGGTTGGGGATAATAAAATATGGGCCAGACCATGCTGGATGCTAATAATAATAATAAAGGCGAAATAAGAGAAAATGGGACTCGGGAGAAATTCACGGGCTTGTAATAAATTCAACTCGAAACAGCCGTTCCATTTGCGGCTAAGAACTCTAAGAAGAGGAATGAAGAAAAATAAAGAAATGTAACCAAAACGCGAAAAAACAAAGCAGAATTTAACATACAGGTATATTTTCATATACTAGATGATGCATGTGCGTGCATATGCAAGTTTAAATATTGTTTACAAGATTGTTCAGTGATTACTAATATTGTTAATTTAACAAAAATTCGTTATCGAATTCGTTATTTATGCAAATTTTATATATATGTATATATATATATATATATATATTGATATCACCGGCACCAAAAAAAAAACAAATGTNATGCAAATTTTATATATATGTATATATATATATATATATATATTGATATCACCGGCACCAAAAAAAAAACAAATGTAATCGCATTTTCGGATATCTGTAATTGTAACTACTTTTCAATAGTGTACAACAATAGTATTACAATTCTAATTTTAAAAATATTACAATTCTTATAAATTTTTAAATAAATTAAATTCAATATTATATATAAATTTTATATTTATTTATATTTTCGTTTCCAACAAACAATAAGTTTATAACATTTACATGAGTTAGAAAACTATTTGAAAAAAATAACTTTTCAAGAGGAAAAGTTACTGCAGAAAAGTACAGATAATCATGCTATAAAATCGTATTGATAAATTGTAACTCAAAGAAACTCTATATAATTCTGTCTTTTAATAAAAATTTTTTAATATTTAAAAGCAATTGTTTCTCTTACAGTCTTGCTAAAACAAGTATACATCATTAATACTTTTCATCCAAGTTGAACAGTTTTAGATTAGGCGCGTCATAACATTTATTCATTATGATTATTAATCAAAAGTTCATAGCTGTATCTCTCTCAATTTAATATAGCATAATCTATCATTTATTTGTAAATATTATTTTTCATTCATTAATTACTATTCATTCTGTCAATCTGTCAAAGACGTCAAATTGTTATGTTATATTTCTGACTTTAATTAATCACCAGAATGCGCTATCAAAACGCGATCGGATATTTTGTTAATCAAATGTTGCAAAAGTATCACAATTCGTAATACAAGATAATTAAAATCGTAATTAAAAAAATTAATAAAAAAAATAAAAAAGATATCTTGTTTTTGACATTTCACAAGAAGACATTTCGCGTAGCGAAGCGTTCAAAGAAATCTCAAAATGATTATAATGCGATGACTATAATGACTGAGTTGGAAGGAAAAAGCGAATAAAACATGAGGAATCGCTTTGCTATAACTACACGCGACAACGCGTGCGAAACACAAGAGCGTGCATAATGAATCGCGGATAGCGGCGTGGACGCGTGGCGAAGCGCGTGAAGAGCACGTGCGAGCAACGTTCCTCTGGAAGCGCTCGCACTTTGCGGCGGAATTTATGGGAGCGACGCGTACAGAAAATCGCTCGAGTGCTTCTCCGCGATGGATTTCCTTTCCGCGTCACTACGTTGCTATAGGAATACGTGGAAGTACTTTTGTTCTTGCACAGCACCTGCCGCGGGGAGATGCTCGCATTGCGCCGCATTATCCCGGGATTCAAGAGGCTTTAGTCCCTTCGAGTCGGTCGAGTCTTTACATTCTTGAATAGCTGCATAAATAATGGAATATGAACAGTTTATTTTTAGGATGTTGGACATCTAGGTCTGCAAATTAGCTTCGCAAATAAATTTCTCGTTATAATGTTACATAAATACTTAAGATGTAAAGTTTTAGAAAAAGCTACCGATTAAAAATTATATTTTATATTCCTATTTCTCTTTTCGTCCTTCTCCTATCTTTTTATCAAAGGAAAAATTTTTCATAATTTAATATCAAATTCTGTTGCCATTTTTCTGTTAAATTTAAAGAATACCAGTCTACAAAATATATACATATATAAATAATATTGTAGAAGAATGATAACATTATAAATTATAAACTTTATAAATATCACATATCGATACTTTAACAGTATGAAAACATATTTCTAGTTGAAACAGTTAAATTAATTAAATAGAACAGTTTCTATCGGCCTTCCATTGGTGGCTAAAATTTGGGAGAAAATCGATGCGCATTCGTCTTTATCATTAACGCGGACCAGCGCAACCACGAAATGCCGAGCATGCTTTAGCATCAATTGACTCTAAAACATACCGCACAAATTTCTTCTTGCCAATTTAATTAAATTAAATTGCTTTTATCGTAACCGCAACATCACAACGAGACGCAGCATCGCTCCGCAAAATAAATTAGGATTGACAGATTGACTCTTTGATGGCGTCGTTCAGTATGTAATCAAGATATCAGAGTATCGACTGTTGTACAGAAACCTGATTAATTTTACAACCTGATTTAATTTTCAAGTATTTCTACCGTTACGAATATCACTTTGAGCATGAAAAATTCTTCATTTCCAGATTAATCAGATTATTTAAGTTAACAAAAATAAAAAAAGATAATTCCGTCTTATATATCCGATCGTACAGATCGATACATGTTACATATATATTCATATACAATGTCCTTTGTATTTAGAAACCTCGTAATAAAGGAAAACAATATCGCCATGCGGTGCTATGCATTCGGAAAACAGCGCCGATAACCGTAAAATTTCGATCGTCGCAACAACGATGGCAGACGTGATAAAGAGGGCGTAACAATGGCAGCGATTTGTAATCTCGTCCCTGGCGGCGGCACAAAATTATGAATTATGAATTATAAATTAATGAATGCATAGGAGCGATTGTGGCAAGATATAAATTGCCCGATAATTATTTGGTCTGCAATTCGACGTTCATTTTAGAGTTTTCCATAGTTGAACAAATACGTTTCTATTATAATGTGCCAAGCTTCAATTAAAAGTGGTCGTTTAGTTAGAACATTTTTTTCAGTTGAGAGAGAAATATTATAAACAAAGTTGTAAATAAAGTATTAAATATTTCTTAAAAAATAAGATGTTTTTAATAAGCGTATATTATCGCGCGCATAAAGTATTTAATTAATTAAAATAATATACGTCGCATTTTATATATTTTTTCAGTGAAAAAAGTTAATTTTATAATTTCACTTTGAGGAATAGGAAATAAAGTATAAATATAAAAGTATATATATATATATATTTTTATTTATTTATTTATTTATTTATGTTTATAACTATATAAAAATTATTAGATTTACTTAAAATTATATTATGTAACCACAGAGACATAAATATTTTTAGTTATCCAAGGAAGTTTGGAACTTGTATCATTTAAATGTTATTTACTGAAAAATAAAGAATTTAAACAAAGACGCATTATAATTGCAAGGATGAAAAATGTTTTAATGTTTTATGAAAACAAATCTAAATAAATCATGGTTTGTGTATAAAAAATAGTGAAAACATCGCAAATATTTTCCTTTAATTATTCGAAAACATCTCGTATGGCCAGTGATATAACTGGTACGACATAATTAAAGGAGTGGCCATACCACTGGTGGTGCGCACGTGTCGAATTACACGAGCTCTCAATCCGATTATACATGATCCCGTACAAAAGAGATATCACCAACGAGAAGCGGAAACTGCTCTACTGTTGCAGCTGCTGAAATTAGAAGCTTCTGTTTCGTTGCGGCTGTTACGTTGCCTCTGGGTATACCGTAGCTTCGGTAACGATTCCGTAGTCGAATAAAGTACTTCAGTGAATCATCCCTGAGGCGTTCATGGATTAACAGAATGCCCGTTTTAACGAATGTCGATCTCCGAAGAAGTAAAATAATATCAATTGACGAATTTTTTAAGAAACTTCGTCTCGTGTCTTCTCGTGATTAAATTCTAATTAAAATACAATAAATCTTCTAGTAAATTAGAGAGAGAGAGAGAGAGAGAAAGAGAAAAATGGTTCAAAATTTTATAACTCTTTATAATATTTCTGTGTTTCTTAATAAAAATTATTGAAAATTAATAAAATTCCATTTTAAAATTACCAATTGATAAATCAAAATTATTTAATTGAACGATTCCAAGTTAATTTTTTTAAATTTTTTTATTAAAAAATAAACAAAGAAATTTCTTTGTAAACTATGAAGACTTTGCTTGTCTAATTAAGACAAAAGCACTTTCACTAACAGAAATTTGTCTCTATTAAATTCACATCATTTACATTCTCTGTTTTTTACTAGTTACTTGTTAAAAGCTCAAAATATTAAATAAATGAAAAGGTAAGGAAAGAAAAAAAAAAATATATATATATATATATAAAATAAAATTCCAAAATTTTTCAATCAAGGGCACATCACCTTGCATAAATTCTAATCTACGACACTCGATGTACGAAGCTTAGTTCCAGATAATAGTTACGCCACGGTTTGCACTATCGCTGCATCTCCACCCCTCAACTTCTACAACCCGTTCCTTTCTGTTCCAGCCGGGATCTTCCTTTTTTTCTCACTTCCGGTGAAATTCACGACACCCACGGGAACGGTGGCGGCGGCTACATTCAGAGAAATGGCCGCCTTTAAAGGGTGGTCGGGAGATTTAAGGGTTTGAGGTTTCGCCGGTAGGACTGAAGTCAAGAGAAAAAGAGGGGGGGTGTCTGCGGGCAGCTCACAGACCTTAAATCTCGACAGAAATCGAGTCACAGTGGCGTAGTGTGAACGAGAAGATGAAGATAACCGGAAACGCCTACGGTAAATGGATAAAGAAGAAGAAATGCCGTTGCAGACGAAAATCGCCAAAATTGATAAGAAGATTTAAAATTGAATATCAAATCACGCATTACAATTAAAATGCTGAATAAAATAGAAAAACAAAAGATTCATTAATGAAGAAAAACTTATATTAATCGGTTGATATATAATAGAAAACATTTTCTTCTATTTACTGACTTCCAAAGATTTTTAGATTAATAGATTTTCTCACTCACATCACTTAGTATATAAAATAAAAAACAATATTAAATAATCTATTTTTACATAGAAATTTTTTTAATCTTGATTAAATATTCAAGTTATTTATATGTTATATAAATTATAAGTAATGTTTGGTTAACAATATCATAATGTTTTGATTAAAATTATTACGCAAAATTGAAATTTCAAATAGCAAATTTTATAAATAAATCAACCAATGTGTGCTCAAAAAATACAATTAGAATTTCTTCGTATATTTGATATATTTTCCAGATATTTTATTGTCAACATTGTACGTGCATTTGCGTAAATACTGAGAAATAAATTGCTAAAACGAAATGTTTTCTTAACGTTTTAAGCGTAATTCCGAGATATTATTAGACATTCTGGTAGCGGTTTAATAACGCATGCACGTATTTCATTTAAGCGTACGCGATACGCCTTAATAAAATGAAATTAATTTTCATCCGATTTAATAGGGTCACACGTGACTTTTAAAACTATAAATTACTTAAGATTAATTAGTTAACCGATATTTTCAATTTTTTGAAATGGCATTATCGTCATGTATAATATTTCACGTAAATATAAATTTTCACAATATATATTCGAACGTTTTGCATTTCATGTGTTTGTGTATATACGAATGTGTCTTTATCATATGTACTTTGCCTTCTACCTGCCTCTGCTTTTTCAATTTACTATTTAAGAACATTGAACTTTGATCTAAGCGGTGAAACAGAAATGCATCTAAAAATTAATATTTAAAAAAAAATTAAAGTTCTAGTAATTAGTTTTTAGTAACTACAATAGTATTCAACGAAAGATAGTAGTTTGCACATAGAAGACAATAACTATAACTTATGTCGATAAATATAAGGTGCAACAATAATTGTAGCGTTTAAATTAACAATTGCAATTTATATCAATGGTTGTCCATTAAGAAAATCAATTTTAAATTAATTGAAGAATGAGACATTGCTATTTATTTGCTATTTACATAAATTGACAATGTGTGGCCATTTGGAAATAATTGCGTTTTCAATCACCATCCAGCAATCATGCATGGTATGTCGAAAATTCCTGCTTCATTACCTTCCCATGGGCATGTCCTATTGCGTCACGTGGTGTCAATTTGGTGAAATTCCTCGCAGGTTTATAATCACAACCGATGACATTCAATTTGACGACATTGCGTGAATTTCTCGATTGAGAAATGATAAAATTTGAAACTTGTAGTAAATCATAATTATATAATATTAACATAACTTTTAACATGAATTAAATAAGATGGAATCTATTTTTAAAAATCCAAAATGAGAAGAATGTAACCATAAAAGTGTCTAAAAAGTAACAAAAAATATTGAAAGAAAAAGAGACAATTCTAGGAGATAATTAAATAACATATTGTGGTTCTTCCTTTAAAACAAATCTTAAAGAAAATCTTAAAGAAAAAAAATCTTAGTTATGTATATAAATATATAATACACACACACACACACACACACACGCGCGCGCGCGCACACGTACAGAACTTTATATAGCCCTAGTATGTCCAATATTTTCATAAAATCTATAAATCTCTAACAAAATTTATTGTTTATACTTAAAATTATTTTTTCAATACATAAGTCATATTACTTCTGTAAGTATAGGAAGAATGTAATAGCAAGTGTGTGTGCGTTTGTTGGCTATGTTAAAATACTTTTAAACATACGGTTTATAAGCTGCACACATAAATATGTGTACAACGGGGTGCGTAAATCTTACAACGGCGATTATTTGCTTTTATAGCGTGGCGCGCGTCACTTTGCCACATACACTGTGGCGTCATCAATTTTTCTTTTGTTCCCATGTGATTTCAAAGCTATATGAAAAAAGCTCATCCAGATAAATTACTGGGCTTCTTTTAATTGATCAATATCTATCATAAGGATACGTTTTTAATTTTGACACTGATACCGTCACTTTGTGGAACAAGAGCAAGTTGTAGTTGCTGCAATTACAATTAATGAGCAAACATCTTGCGGTTGGATTCTTTAAACCAAGAATTTTTTAAATCAAACTAAAGTGTATTGTACGTGAATATTTTTAATAGCATCACATAATCATTGTTTTTTTACTATATTACACGCGATTTCTTAATCAGAACATCGAAGAGGATCAAATAAAATAGAAAAAATATGTATATTCTTAAATATTCTTCGATCTTACAAGATTTTTAAATCTATCCTATTAAAATATGATGTTTTAATAAATAATTTTAAAATAATTATTTTAATTTACATAAAAAATAAAAGTTTTTTCAAATTTTTATAAAACACTGAAATGAAATATAGTTATAAATGATTATATTCCCTTATTTTCTAAATCATCGTGACATTTTAAATTATACGATACATAATATTAAAAAGAATGTTAAGTGTTTTAAATAAAGAATAAATAAAATGAACATGATGTACGATAATAACTCACTTCTTGTATTTATCTAACAATAAGTTAAAATATGATACAGATTAAGAGAGCAATAGAGAAATTCAAAAGAGCAAAGATGTCTGTCTGAAATGCGTGCTTAATACAACCAGATCCTGATTGTCTGCGCGAATCAACAAGGATATATTCTCTTTTTTTCCATTTTTCGCCACAATCGTTCGTCTCTATAGCATTACATAGCAGCGGCGGAGCTTTTGATTAAAAGGATGGCAGGAAAAAATTTTAATTAGAGACTCGAATACGTATCTCTCTGTCGCACCAAAAAGACAGAACGAGGAGATGAGGATGGGAAGCTGAGAGATGACACGTAGAGTTTAAAAGAGCTACGGTGAAAAAAAAAGAGAGAAAGGAGAGAAAAAGGCTGCGAGTAACGCCCATCGTGGATCATTTAAGACCATGTAATCTACACGCTCAATACCTTCAACCCTTATCGGCTAAATACCATGCAAACATACTCCAATCTGGCCAGGAAAGTCAGTTTCTATCGCTATCCCATCTTCGTCCTTCTATGTTGCTAGAACGTGTTCGAATTAACTTCTTACTAAAGTTGAGAAATATAAATAATTAAATTATAAGAAGTGTGCACATACTTAATAATTTGAATTTACATTAAACTTTATAATAAGGGAGAATAACAAAGATCTAATTGTAAATTTAATAAAATTTAATAATTTTAAAACTTAAAATTTAATGTAGCGCTAATAAGTCATAAACAATTTTTATAATAATTGTATTTTTGTATATTGTTTGCTTTAGTAATAAAAGTTGAGCGCGCGTCTGTGTGTGTGTGTTGCAAGATTTTTTCAAAATTAAAGAAAATTGGAAGAATGTTGTGAAGATTGTGCAATGCTTTTCTTAAAGAAAAGTTGATTGCCATAACGATACTAATGATAATAATGATCACATGTGTTATCTAATCATGTTCTGTGTGTGTAGCTAATAATTCATTTGACTTTATACCATTAAAATAAATCATCTTTTACTTTATTGATTTTGACTCTTGTAATAATTATTCATCATCTAAACTGATCAAAATCTTTTCCGATAACTACATGTTTCATCAACCAGATCAACGAATCAACTTATTCAGAGGAACAAGAGCCGCGAGAGTTAGCTGGAAGCTGTTGTACATTCAAATGCATGATATCGCGTGTGAAACAGCAGTTAGGGGGGTCAGATCTGCATAACTCTACTACGAGCACTCCCTGAGGGTACCTTAGCTTCAACCGTACGCGCTCTCCTATCGAAATTCACCCCTTCCCCCTACACGTTGTGTATGCACCCTCCCCTCTCCTTGCGAACTTACCCCGCTTGTTCTTGCCCCACTGACGTAACCGCTACTTTACATACGTGTACAATGTGCCGCTACAAGCAACCACCGCCCATTCTCCATCTCTGACTGTGCAATCACACGATGATAAAAGTGATTCCACGCCGACTTCCGATTCGCGATTTGTCTGCGCCGTCTGCAATGCTCTAGTAAATCAATGAGTGCCGCGCTATTTCAAACGCTCGCTATCTTGGCACAGAAGGAGTGGAAGAGGGCAGTTAGGCGGATACGACATGTGTTTTCGTGCAAAATACAAGTCATAATGATAATATGTATATCTACATTTTACGATTATTATATATAAAAATTTAAAGCACATTACATATTATTTTTGTTAAAAATTTGTGTTTAATTTGCTGAATAAAGCCATGCGAAAGGATAAAGCGCTCAATAAACGATTTCTTTTTACATATGTGTATTACGTATTCTATTATTAGTAAAAATTCCAAAGAAGATAGAATTACGCAATAATTAATAATAAAACTAATAAATTTTTCTTACACAAAATATTTCTTAATGGAAATATCAAAATATTGTGTTTCAATAAATTTTAAATAGATATTACTTTACAACTAAAGTTTTAGATCGCGGTTTGTTGTCAAGATAATTAATATTGAAATAATATAATTAACATTATAAAGTTATATACGTAAAATTTGATTCATTTTTTCCATTAGATAGAATAGGTAAATAGTGTCAATGTAAATTTGAGCTTAATCAACATTAATACTCATAGAAATTTACATTTTGTAATAAATTATTTTTTTTTAAACAAAACATTTATTCGAATCTTATTCTTACTTAAGCTAGGAAATATGTTTTTCAGTAAAAAGCATAGCATACTCAGGATATACTATTCTTATCTCTTCAGCTTGATAGTCAATTAAAGAGGATGGACACAAATCAACATCAGCATTGAGACATTCTGCATTATACAACTTCCATTTTTTTCGATATTACGAATTAATGCATATGATGCGCATAATCAGGTTATACTAAATATACAAATTTATTCTTTAAAAATAATAATATTTACTGATTTTAATTGAGAAGACATATCTGCCTAATAATAAGTATAATGTCCTTGTTATCAAAAATTTGAAAGTCAAAAGGAGATGCAAATGTTAGCATTAATGCTAAAACATTTCGTAATAGTTTACATTTTTCTGCATGTACAATAAATGATATGAGCGTATGCATATATCTATTTTAAAAACATTAATCTATTATCAATCGATTAATTTAAAAACAGTATTTTCCATTTTTAAAATTTTAACTATTTAAACTAAGAAATGGTGTTTTTCCTAACAAGAAAAAAACAATCTATTTAAAATATACTCTTCTTGTCTCTATACTTTGATAACCAAATATTAAGGGCAATGCAAAGATATCAACAATACTGCAAAACATTTCCGCATCACGTAGAATTAGTTAACGGCACGTAACATGTAAAACGAAGGAAATCGTCATCTCGCACCTCTATGGCCCGAAAATTCCCGATCTGTAACGTAATTATCGTCGCCGCGTTCACTAGCAACCACGTGTAACTCCAACGCTCCTGTTAAAGTTATCTTAATTAGTTTGCTCAGCGTTCACAGTTGAATTTCAACGTTTATCTAGTCATGTAAAAACCTTTTGCACTACTGATTGTAAAATAAAAGCTAGCTTCAATTAAGGATGAAATGTTTATATGCATTCATAAATCTTAGTTAATTTAATATTGTAGTAGATGTTATTGTAGTAGATATTGTGTAGATGTTATTAAAAAACTTGGTAAAGTACTAGTAAATATTATAAATTGCATACATTTTATATAATCATAAAAGCTTAATACAACTACGAGGTAAAATATGTGATAAATAATACCTGCCTTTCCCTTTGATTATTCATACATGAGCTATCTATGTTAATTCATATAAACCTTGTCATATCATTCTTGTTAATAAAATTCTCCAATTTACGCTCTTAGATTTAATTATTAACTAATCATAATCCTTCCATATCATTCTAGTTGCTCAACAATTCTGCAGTCTGTGCTCTGACTTTGATTATAAAAGGGATTTGATCGAATCAACGGAATAATTTCTTTGATGAAGCCGAGAGACAAATTTCAAAGAAACACCTCGTCACACAAACTCAATAAAGTAACTTCATCGGGAGACTAAATGGTGATTCAACCAACTGGCTGCTCATTTATAATTTTAATAAAAAAACTTGTCACTGTACAATAAAAGTATTAAAAAGTTTTTCCAAATCATCTTAAAAAAATTGAACATTTTAATATAAGTAAATTAAATGTCAAAAGTAAATATCGTACAATAATAATCAATATAAGCATAGTTGATTCTCTTAGATACGAATACTTAATTTTTCAACTGCATTTTATGAAATATTTTGGTATGAGATGCATGTCATTTTAATATTTTAATATTAGCATTTCAATATTTTAGTTCTGATGTTTTAATTAACTTTTTGTAGTCAGTTCACGCATTTGTAGAAAAAGTATACATGTATGTAATTGACCATATCAATTCAATATTCAAATTTTATATACATATCTGCTGTACATCACTTACATCACATATCTGCATGTTTAACAATGCGCCTAGCGTTGCGCTGAACAGCATGTCGCTGCATTTATTGTTGTTACATATCACTCATCGCTTTTATAATAAACGTTCTCATAAAAATGTACATTTTACTATAAAAAGTGCACTCGAACATTATAAGAATATAATGAAGATAAAAATTTAATTAGTTTTACATAGAGAAATGTTTACACAATACAAATAATTTTGAATTTCACATTATTCAAGAACAAACTTGTCTTTTCTATTCGACGTATTTTTATCCTACTCATGTCTAACAAAGTTTGATAATAGAAATTAATTATTTGAGAAAAGTTTAACGATAGAGAAATAAAAAACAAATGATATCTCAACACGATATTTATGTTAATTTTATTTTCAACAAATTTCATTTTTAATAAACGTCATTTAAAAAGTCTTTAATACATCTAATTTTTAAATATCCAGTGTTAAATACATTATTAATAATTAAGAGTTTCATATAGGCATATAGAAATTTTCTTATATAAAATCAAATAAAAATAAAAATAAGATTTTTAAAAATACATATATTTTCAACGTCTAAAGAATTTAATTTATTAAAATCTCGCAAAGTAATTTTTAACCAAATAAAAATGTAGAACCTTATTATTTAATGTGACGAAGAAAGAAAAGTTAAAAACTTAAAATACAGTTTCTCGATCCTTTCAATTTTTTTTCTTTTTGTATGCTGCAGATACTTCCAATTTTCTTTAGATATTATATAATTGATTACATAATTATTGATACCTACTCTTAATGTATATAGAAATTTTCATTGGAAAATTGTTTCATATCTTGCATTTTACAAAACGAGATATCCTGCCATTTTATATATTCCTGTCTTCTTTAATACGCATGCGTAATCGTGTTCGTATGTGAGTATATAACCGTTGATATCGCTACGTAATACAAATTGCTCGATATTTTACCGGTTTGAAGGAATTCTGAATGCATAAAATGAATGTTAACATTGCATGCTGCAGAGCGTCGAGTATATTTTGCATACCTCTCCCTCTCTCTCTCTCTCCCTCTCTCTCTCTCTCTCTCTCTCTCTCTCTCTCTTTCTGCATCCCTACAATTCCTACAATCTTACTACGTATGCTACATAAGACTTCTCGATAAAAGAATGTATATTTATAACGACTAAAAGAACTATTGGAAAGGATTTAAAAATGAAAAATATATTATAATAACAAAGTATGTAGTATCATGTTGATTGATAATCCATTGATTTCCAAATGAAATCTTTAAAGTAATTAATATTTTTATACATTTATAAGTATATTACATTTTTTGAGATAAAAAATATTATGAAAATAGATATAAAGACAAAGATTATAGATAATGTTCATACTTGAATATAATTTTTATAGAGAACATTTTTTTAGAAAATATTTGCGCTATTGTAGCGACTTGAAAACAAAAATCATAATTGTACAAAAGCCAAAGTGTATAATTCGTCAAATAAAAATTGCTCAGCTCAATGCAAAAATTTTGTTTCTCGACCTTCTGAAAAAGTGCCTTTTTCATAATTAAATTTATACGTAGGAAAAGTTAATTTTCCCTACAAGAATGGAAAAATCAGAAATGCTTCTGACAATTGTTGTCGCGTCGGCGAGATCTGAAAAGCGAAACGTTGTGCACAACGTATATAAGAAATAGGAAGTCGACAACAAAAAAACGTCGGCGGTCAAATCAAACAGGACTCGGCACCTGTCGCGACGGCCCGCGTCTCGGAGATAAAGGGACCGCGACACACGTGCGTCTCAACGGAAGTTCGTCGTAGGGGTGCCTGTAGGACTGCCGATCGAAAGACACGATCGATACTAGTTAGAGGCTTTCTACATAAAGCCATAAGTCATAAATCAGAAGCAATAAATTGACCAATCACAGATGTGAAAAAAATACTTGATTATGATTGATCAATTTATTGCTTCTGCCGTTGAGACGCACGTGTGTCGCGGTCCCTTTGTCTCCGAGACGCGGGCCGTCGCGACAGGCGTCGAGTCCTGTTTGATTTGACCGCCGACGTTTTTTTGTTGTCGACTTCCTATTTCTTATATACGTTGTGCACAACGTTTCGCTTTTCAGATCTCGCCGACACGACAACAATTGTCAAAAGCATTTCTGATTTTTCCATTCTTGTAGGGAAAATTAACTTTTCCTACGTATAAATTTAATTATGAGAAAGGCACTTTTTCAGAAGGTCGAGAAACAAAATTTTTGCATTGAGCTGAGCAATTTTTATTTGACGAATTTCAGCTTGATTTACATCCGCCACATCCTCAACAGATCCGAAGATATTTTACGCGATATTATGTTAAGTTTAAAGGCGCCAGGAAAATGTAAGAGTTTCCCAAAGTGCACTCCGAGAAAAGAGCCGGGGCGGAAGAGAGAGCAGCTGACCCGAAAGAGAGGTGAACATCGATAAAACTCTTTTACATTACATTACGCTCGACGCGCGCGCATCGCCTCGATCTCATAACATTAATACGTGTAATATCGCGCTCGCCGTCATTCTGCACATCTTCGTATTTTCCGATACGCGCGCAACAAAATCTCTTAAATATCGGGAAAAACATTCATGCTCGCAAATAGTGTTTTATATATATATATATATATATATATATATATATATATATATATATATATATATGCATTTCTAGGTTTTTTTCACGCAAATGTATAAATATAAATCGTTTTCTTTGGATACATATATAAATTAAATAGAAAAGAAGTTAACTTCATTTCATAAACATGAGATAAAGAAGAAGAAACTTAATCTTATGTAATAAGAAGTAATACTGGTGCCTGTGTATAAGCAAGGATTTATTCACATCAGAATATTATATTTTCTTAAAAAACATTTTAAATAGTTTTTTATTTTTTTTATTATATATAGGTATATTTTATGAAAAATTTTTTAAATCAGCATTTCTACGCACTTTTTTTTAACTGAATCTTTCTAAAAGATAGATAAAGATAGATAAGCAATTAGTTCGTATAAAATAATTTTGCACAAACTATAACAAAAAAAGAGTTGATACAAGTGATGCAACGCAAATCCATCTTTTTCGATCATCGTTTTCTCGATATGGCTTATCTTAAAGCGCGCTATGTTGGAGACGATTCCAAAGGTTGTGTCCCGAGGGACCGCGTGGTAGAAAATGGGATAGACGGTGTGCGGATGGCTTTAGGAAAATTACATTTTGGTTGTACTCAATCTGACGCGAGAAATAATTCTGCTTTCTTTCGATTTCATGTCGAATAAGTTGTTGAAAGGCATCAATTAGAATTAATCAGGTATATTTTGTAAAAAGAAAAAACTAATCATTTAAAGTAGAAAAAAATTTACAGTTTTATGTAACATTGATTATATTTTCGTAACTAAAAATTAGAGAACAACAACTATTGCACGGAAATATAAAACTTATACGAGGAAAGTACGAGATGAAATCAAGGTAGATAATGGAAAGTTAAAAAGATTCCCAACGAAAATCAGTACCGTTCAGTACGATTCACATCAAGGGACATAATTTCCGACCGATGGTTCGTATATCTGCGCGACAACTCTTATTCTCAGCTCGTTAGCGTCGCTTCGAGTTCGAGCCGATCGAAAAAGAGAGGAGTTGGTTTGATCGACGTTTAATCGGTCGGAATTGCCGGTCGAGAGTATCCTGGACTGTACGCATCATTCCCGTTAGAGAAGAGAAGTTGAACGGGAAAAAAAGGGGACAGAATGGTTGGGAAAGAGGGATGGGGACAGGATAGTAAAGCGACGAGCGTCGTTACGGCACGTACGAGAGCTTGCCGTAATGAAACAACGACGAGCCGCGCGACAGGATTGGCGGAAATCCAGCGATTCTCTTCGAACTTCCTGATGTCACGGCTCTTAAATCCGATTAAAAAATGTCCAGGCTTTCGCGGATCTGTGACAAAAATTTCTTGATCAAGCTGATCTCTAGCATGCGACGTCATATTTTTTGCTTTCTCGATCTCTAACCTTTTCCAACCAAAATCCTTTTAGTCATTCTGGTACTTTTGAGAATATTTGAGAATAAAAAATGAGATTTTATTTATTTCAACATCAAAACTACAATATTAACTACAATATAACTTTACAGCGCAATACAGCTCGGATATTCATATAATTTTGATTATTACAGATGTTAAAAAGATGTACAGATGTTATGCATATATAAGTATATACAAATCTATATGTATATATGAACTGTGCATATCATTTATATATAATCAGGAAGATGGATTCAAGCAAAATATCTCCTTATATTAAAGCTAGATAAGCTGTTTAGTTTTACTATTTTCTTACAGAATTTCTCCTACTTTTTACCAAAATATACAGATAATTCCAATTTGGAGTAGCTGCACTCATAAAAAATGTAAGCGGATTTAACAATGTCAAAAATGCCTTAACTTAAAATGCTTTTGCTCAAAAAGAGATAGCACGAATTTTTAACGTGTCCCTACTTTAAATTATTCATCGTCTATAAGCGCAACTCATTCGCCGCGAATGTGTCATGTGTCATCATATCCTTGCACATAAAATATAAAATATAAAAGATGTACTAGAGACGAGAGAGAGAGAGAGAGAGAGAGAGAGAGAGAGAGAGAGAGAGAGAGAGAGAGAGAAAGAGAGAGAGCTCTTCGATACCGAATGTATTCAATAGCAGATAAACGAGGCACTTGGGATATTACGACGATACGGGTATAGTTCGTTTCCGGAAATTGACAGCACCTCCAGAGTTCGATGACTCGGCATACCACCTCCTAGGGTGGTTGACTGCAAGGAAGGAGGGAGTTAACGCGACGACATTAGGCTGACGCGGACGAGCGAAAGTTGTATTAGAAGATTGCCAACAGAACCGACGCAAAGTAATTTATTTGTAGAGTATTGAATGATGAAATGCAGAAGCAATAATTCAAAGTGGCAAACGTGGCAGGCAAATCACCGGTTAGGCAAAGTAGCTGGGTAAAAAAGAATAAAATATTGATATTATAAAATTATGTATAATTTTAAAAAATCGAAATTAGATAAATTGGAGCTTAATTAAATCTACATAAAGATTTCTTATCACGATCTATGATCAATAAAAAATGATTAATAAAAAAAAATTAAAAAGTCAAATAGCTTTATCAGATTTTTTTCAGAATATTTATTAAAAATTGCATATTGAAAAGAAAGTGTAATAGTCTACGTATTATCGTATCTTAGAACATCTGTATTTATTATGGCTAAACTTATCAAAACTAATTGAATCTTTCAAGAGAAGGGAAAAATCTCAGAAAACTAACAAAAAAAAATATTCCTCATAGAATATCAAATTTTTACGAAAGTACCATCATTTCTCTTCTTGCGTAGTGTTATATCCACAAAAACTGCTATAACTTTTGCATGCGTGGCGAAATCTCGGAATTTCACAAGTTTCAACGCGAAGAATTCTTACGTTTATACAAAATGAGAAAGCCCCGCTACAACCCCTCGTCATTTTTCATGCTCGAAACATTCGCAAAGCGAACAAGTCGCACATACGTGCGTATCTCGCACATACCCATGCATATTCATATTTTGCGCCTTGCGCAAGCGCTTTCAATTAAATAAATGTCGCAATGAAAAATTGAGTGCATAAAGAATACAGTTAAAAATTTTAAATTTTCATAAAAATTACATAATTTATTATTTATTTGTGATAGCTTTACTTGTAAAATTCTAATTTAATCAAATTTTTACTTTTTTCAAGAAAAAATCTTATAAATATTTGCGATAGAAAAGAAAAGAAACGCTTATATTTATCAAATATCCTAAAACTAAATCTAAATAAAATGCAACTATAAAATTGAAGCTAAACATATGTGTAACAAGTGTTTTAATAATTCTAAGTTTTTTTTTAATAATTCTTTTCCATTTAGAAAAATTTAGAAAGAAATTTCATTTAGAAAGAGATTTTGCATCTTATGCAACAAATAAATATTCAATAATTAATCAATTTTTAATATGTCTAAAAATTTACTGATTTAATTTTTAAAATTGCCATTCAATAAGAATAAAATTATATCTATGCACGCTTATTTTAATGCAGACGGTTTTAAAAATTAGCAACATACTATAAGAATTAAAAGTTTATCAGAATAAAATGTTGATATACAAGTAACAAGTCAAAGTAAACAATCTATATTGCCTGCTGCTGCAATGTTTACTGTGATAAATGAATAGAACTTTTCTTACCGATCATCTTCAATTACATGTAATTCAAATACATATTCTACTCGAGCGGCAAAATTATTTGCTTACTTCTAGCGTTATACTAACATTGTTTTATTGCAAATAATTTAATTTCTAAATTATGTTTTATAAATTATCTGTATATCTCCTATCTTTTATTATTTTATCTTTTCTGTTCATCTTTAGATTTCGAAATACTCTGTATAGTTTTTCAAATAATCTTTCAATAATTCTTTTAAAAACATATCTTTTAAATTTTTAATGAAATAATATTTAATAAAATATTTAAAAAACATTAAATCACTGCCAGACATAATATCTTTTATTAAATTAATATCAATCTATCGTAATCTTTTTTTATTTTGTTAAGTATCCTCATATATTTCTAAATTGCTTAATCTTAGCTTATTCTAAACGAGCAAAAACATTATCATTATATATTGGGAGAATGCAACATAATAATTCTAATTCGTTCAGGCGAACTCTTATTCGAGGACATACCGGACGGTAGGAAAACCGCACGAGTGATTTAGTAATAAACATAGGAGTACACTTGGACCGTGATATTCCTTCCATCAACCATTTGTCCTCTAAACTAACGAAAGATCAAGAAATAATTAACAAAGAGAACTTGATTCGCTCAGTCGTGATTAGGGGAAAATGTTCGAGATTGACAAAAATAAAACTCATCAACTTGGACTACATTTGTTTTTAGAATTATATCGATTGTATTTTCGCACAAAAATCCTCCAATCCTCTCTCCTTCCCATTTTTATCCTAACAGATCTTTTTGCTTATTCATAGGATTAAAGAAGAGAGAAAGGCAGAGAAATTCTGCTCTATCGATATTTTAGATTAAACTAAACAAACAATATTTATAATTCATTTATATTTATAATAAAATTCTTTTGCAAACACAATAGTAATAATATTGGTAATTGAAATGGTAATCTATTTTTTATTTTTACTCTTTCATTTATTACGTTTTCATTTATTAGATTATTCATATGTTATATTTTCATTAAATCTTGAATCTTAATGCTCTTGAAGCAAAATTTACTTGAAAAATATAATGTTTGTCTTACCACATATAACTTTTGCAATTTTTACATTCAGTTAATAAAAGCTTACTAATTTCGAGTATATGCATTTTCTATAAAATTTCTTTCATCTTCAAATTGTTATAAATAATCAATTTGAAAGCAAAGAGCTGATTTCAAAAAGATTAAATTATTATTATTATAAATATATGTATGTCATAATATATAAATTAATTTTTATTTAATTTAAAGATTCATTTTTATTTCATTATCACTCTTTACTTTTGTAATATCACGCGCACATATACACGCTTTATTCAACATATTTGTTTAACCGAAAGATTTCGCAGCATTTTTTTTATATACCATGTTCAATCAATATTCTGCGAATTCCTTCATCAATATATTTACTTCCTAGTAGAAAGTCTGCAGAGTTAACCTTCAAACTAGCAGCGGATTTAAGCTGACGTAAAGAGCGAGATGAATGGAAATATTCCCGACAGAATCTTACAAATCTCATTAAAAGTTAAGTCAAACCGCAGTAACAGAAGAGACCTTGTCACGCGAAAGCCGCCATTTTGAATTGCGCTCGTCCATGAAACAGCATCATGTGACCTGGAACGCAATAACAGGCGTTTGTTTGACCGTTCTGATTGTTCACAGCCGATCATCACGAACGTGGATAATCCTTTCTGCACGAAGGACCTTTTCGAGAGTTTGTAGGTTTTGCTGTAAAATCGATTCGAACCGCCTCTACTCACGGACGCACGCACATAGATTTCCACTCTAATGAATTAATCGCGCGCTAATAACCAGCAGTGAGCCACTTCCGCGGGCAACATTGTTAATTTCCATACGATTATAACATAGCCTTTGTGCCGGCACATAATTAGTCCATGTTACGTTACCCCTTTGAGAACTGACCTCGCTTCTCAAATTGAAATCGTGTGCTGATTGTAGGATAATGTAACGATGCGCGAATCATGAAAAATCAAAGAATTTTAATTCTCGTATTATAACACTCGTAATCAAGGATTCGAAAAAATACTAATACTAATTAATGATATATTGGAGAAGGAAAAAGTTCTCTTAACTTCAATTATTTTTTTAATCTAATGTGATCTTCTTAATCTCGATAAAACAATCGCGAAGAATAGCAGCGTGACGATTCAAAAATTATATTAAGAATTTTTAATTAAATTGAGTTTAGAAGAAATACGATTTCAAACGCGATTTCTCGAATGACCCTGAATCTCGTCTGTTTCGCCAATTAAATTCGCTTTATTCGTCGACGACAAGTTTTATTAAAGCCGTCGATAATTACCGCGAAGTAGGTCGCGACTCCATTGAACGAATAAAACGGATAAAAAGAATATCGACCGATCCGAGAAACATCGAACTACCGGGTGTTCGTTATCAAGTACGCGCGGTAACGATTAACTTCTTAATTGACGAAGTTTTTTAATTTCTTTCACGTTTTCTATTCTTTTCCTTCATCTTTTTCTTTCTGTCTTTTTTTTTCTTCGCACCGATTAATACACGCCAAACAAATCTCTCGCCAACGTTATACGAGGCGAAATGGAGACATTAATTTTCTTTGTTAAATCATGCAACTCGCAAAAATCGTAAACAAGGTTATAAAAGAAAGATAAGAGTGGCACTATAATTACACGTAATAATAGCCCCAAGAAGAGAGCGCATAATGTTTTAAAAGATATTTTATATGTATATACACACATATTTTTGCATTATATTTTTTAAAGAAGAAAAACACTGTATAATGGCACACAAATTACAATCAAATATCGATAAAAAATTATCTATTATATTTTTTTTCATTGGGAGTGTATCCATTTCGTTGTGCTAAAAAACTTTTAGATTGTGAAAGTCGCTTGAAAAAAAAATAGATGGATTTCAATTCCTCAAATCTTTCAATTTCAAGACTTGCGGATCTTCGTCCTCCGGAACACCTGCTTGTCGAATCCCGCTCTCTTTTGGATGGATCTAAAGCACTCCGCGAATAAAGTGTAAGAATGCACGAGTTTGCATCGTGAAAACGAGAAAGGAGATTTTTTTGCTCACCGTTCAACGGCGACGATCGCTTTACGCGCTTTCAAGCGCATTCTCGGGCGACGCTACAATGGCGTCCCAATATGCAGAACGGCATCGAAATAAGTAGAAGGAAGGGGATGAGGGGTAAGAAAGGGTAATGCTGCTCGCGATGTACGAAGCTTCCTTCGGACTCGAAAAGTGCCATCACCCTCTTCCGTTTTCCACCATCCTTCTTATTTCCTTTCATGAAACCGAAGTGGCTGTTTACGTACGCATCCAACAATCGTTATTGTCATCCTTTTTCCTGAATATCCTTCTTCTCCTTCTGCGTGTTTGTTCTTTGCCATTTTAATTTGAAAATTTCGGAAATTAATGAATTTCACTCAAGTTAAACATAAATTTTGAGCATAGTCAATTCTTAATTTTTATTTTAAAGTTTAGACTCTAGTCGGTACATTCAATTTTGTCAAGTGCGACTGTCCAATTTTTATTCCAGTTGCAAACATAGTTTAATCATCAATGCGTATACATATATACGTGTAATTAGTAAATAAATATAAAGTAGATAAATAAATATATTAGAAATAGGCATCAAAATTTGGTCAAACACAGGTCACAGAGTGAAATAAAAGATTGAAAATTTATATATTTCTATCAGTTCAAAAAAAGTTGAAGTAGAAAATTCCACGTTAATCCTTAATTTAAGAATGTATTTATTAACTAGCAACTAATCCCTCATTTCATGTATTATCAATCACGTTTCAACTATTTAAATAATCAATGTCATAAAAGAAAATTTTTCTATAAAAGCATGAAACTTTTTTAATATTAAATAATACAACCTATAGATATATACGCATGTGTCTTTCTGAGATCTTGTCGTCCCTGCAGACAGTTCGTATCGTTGGAAGAGTAAAAGAATACCAGGAGAAAAATGTAAACGAAGTGAGACGCGTAGTAACGATTCGTTGCATAAAGACTGCACCCGAAGGATAGCGGAAGAGTACGTGAGCGTAATATCGAGTTGGCTGTATAGCGAGGCTGTATAGTTGGGTGTATTTCTTACACATCTTGGTGTTCGACTTAAGAGTAGCAAACCGAAAACGAATACAATAAAAACAGCGAGAGGTTATCGCAGTTATCTCACATGAAGAATTTTCTCCTAACAGTCGCGCGCGAAAACGTGAGATGACATGCGAAAACGACAACAATTAGATCAAGCAATTGAAATGTGACTTCCATTGTGACATTCCATTGTGCATCGTCACGTATCGTAGATCGACAAATTTACATCACTTAAGCTTTCATTAGCATTGCAGAATGGGAAGAACAGAAAGTAGGAATTTCTCTTATTGCATGAGTTTACATTTGCGTGATCTTATAAACAGAGTCTATAACGCTAATATTTATATGTTAACATTATTTTATATCAGTTATAATATTATTCAAATATAAAGAATTTTGAAATAAGTGTGATAAATTTCTCAAAGAGAAATTCAAATTCGCATTTGGCAACAACCGCGATGATGTGAACATTCTATTTGACACTCATTTGCAACATTCGGATCATCGTTTGTATTTGTATCGTTCCACTTAACACTCACGGCGTTTAGCAAATATTACAGTTTGCAAATTTAAGCAATTGAAATAAATGTTGAATTCAGGTTAAACGCATCATATAATTTAGATGTAAATATATCGTAAAACATATTTGACCATTTTAAAATTTTTGTTGAAGATAAAATTAAAAAATAATAACAAAGTATTAAATTAATTTTAATTGCAACATAAATTATGAAATATACATATATGAAATATAGCTTTGAATTTTTTCGTCAACAATTACATAAATATCTAGACACGATATGGTACACTTAGATTAAACTCAAAAGTGCATTTCCATTTATAAAGACATCGATGCAGCCTATTGTACATTTAAAGTGCATATGACACTTCGCGTAAGACATGAAAGACATCATCAATTTCCAGGTATTGTCCACTGCCTTCAAATCGTATCTATCTGGATCTATATAGGCTTGTAAGGAAAAGGAACTTGACAAGTGTCTCTAATGCGCCGTTAGTGCCAAATTTAACGATGCCATCGTAAACGTGAGACGCCGAGGACGGATCTCGTGAGACCATTGGAACAATACTGGAAATTTCGCGCTCTCTCAGTGACGTTCGTTCCTCATCTTGGCAATACGCTCTCAACCCAATTTCGCCAAGGGTGACAGAAGCAAGATAAGATTACGACGGAAATCCAGAAAATTCGAGATGAATACCTACATATCACTAACAATAAGAATGCAAAGTTTGTATAGAAGCGTTGCTTTTTGGTGCATTTGGTGCATAGAGTGAGATAAGTCTTGTTCGTATTAGTTTTAATAAAAGAATCTAAAATTAAATTTTTAAAAATGAAGAAACAGCTATGTAGAAAAAAAACGTGCTTTGAATTTATTAAATTCAAATACATACATATATATTTAGAATTTTGTTCGAATAAATAAAAAAATCTAAATAACAATATTTTTTATAGAAAACATATATGAAAAGAAAAAGAAAGAGAAAAATTGAAAAAAATTTAAGACGTCGAATACAATCTTCCATGATTTTTGCAATTGTAAAAAAAAGTGCACCGTTAAAATTAATTCGATACCTGTGTTAAACGCATTAAAATAACAACCGTCTTTAATATAAACAACATTCAAATTTCAATAATACGAAATTCTTAATATATCTATATAAAATCTCAAAAGCTAATCAATCCGCCCGTATATTCATTTGCAAAACGTGAATATACGGCATAGATGGAGGATGAGACAAACTCGGTAACGCTGATTATAACTCATCGCGGCTCCTCGCATATTCATAGAAAGCTTGTTGTGTGATTTACGCGCATGTAATACATTTGTAGGACTCCCCTGGCGCGTTTCTGCTTTGTGATCCTACTCGGATAAAAAACCGAATATGTCATTCGCAGATACGATTAAATCATCTTTATGAGATTCACAATGGTATTATAAAACGGTATATTTGTGAAATATTAGCAGAAAAAAGCAATAACAAATGTAATTTCTTATCATAAAAAATTTATCTGATATTTGATACATAATTGTTTATTATATTTAGATATTTATATCAATATTCTTTCATGAAAGTAAAGTATTTATGAAATATTTTTTTATATATGTATTAAAATATAAATTACGTGCAACTAAACATCATTAATTAATCATTAAAATATATATATAATTTTAAAAATCCTTCCAATTATATTCCTATATACAATACAATATGTATAAAAGTATATAGAAATTTTTAAACACATTAAACACATTTTTAGAGCATAGATACAAGATAATCAGATATATATAATATTCAGATAGAATTTTAATTTAAAAAAATAAATAAATTATTTCTATTATAAATAAATAAATTAAACCTATTTCGTTCAAATAATCAAAAATAGTCATGAGAGCAAACGGAAGCTTCACTTCTATCGACCTCTTTTACTTGAAACATACGCAGAGTCTTTGCACCAACCCTTAGCAAAGGTTTCTACGCCTGTCTGCATCTATAATCATTGGTTTAGATCTGACATCGCACCCCTGTGGAGTTTCAGCGAGGTTACTGGAAGGGAAAACGTGCTGCAGGAGAGAAGGGAGTCGACGGCCGTCGACTGGAGAGGCTTTGGAAGGGCTGTTTAAGTGGCCGGCGATAAGATAACGTCCGGAAGGCGGGTAACGGGCAATTAATTCGGGAGTAGCTTGAGTAAACAGTGCCGAGAAATTAAAAGCTATTTGTCACGGCGTGCAAGAAGGCCGACGCCGGGGAGAATAGCGCGGGCCTCATAAGCTAGAGAATTAAGATGGCGGCGATACGCGCAAGCGTGTGCATAAAACGTGTGAATTTTGACTCGGTTTACTGCCGTGCGAAAAAGGATAGTAACCAAGTAAGATGAGAGATAAATATCATATCATGAAAACAATCCTCATCCCTATGTTAATGTTGTTAATGTCTCTTGGAAGAAACCGTGACAACCAATGTCCAACCTTATGAATATAGTAGAGTCTATATTATCCATATATATTATCTGTGTGTTTGTTTGAAAAGAAATAACTTTGGTTAGCTAAACACCGCTTTAACACGTTCGATTGTACAAACATCTAATAAAAAAGAAATAAACATTCTATATGAATATCAGTTTACACAAATACCTTTAAAGTATTGAATATGTATTATATTAATGATAATATAACGCGCGCACACACACACACACACACACACACACGTTGTACTAGTGATAAAAAATAATAAGATTAAGTTTCTCTATCTAAGTATATCTATTTTACTCGTACTAATCTCCTACGTACAATATGTTATCATTATATAAAACTTAATAAATTTTTTAAAAAATTATAATCCTAAGTACAAATGGCGTTGTGCGTAAGAAGAAAACATCCTACGAGTAGTAACGCTGTTTACCGACGGTGCGTCGTGCGGACTCGTCGCAAAGTCTCTAGAGAATAAATTGGAACTGTCTTTGGCGACGCGTCACGCCATTTATTGTCATTTCGATATCAACTACCACAACGCGTACCTGTCTTTCTCCAGCAGAATCGACATGAACGTTCGATTTATTCGATAGGATTTATACGAGTCATTCATTTTGAAACATCAGTCATTCGCAACATTTTCAAAATCTCATAAAAATGTATACGTGCAATCAATTTTTGTATCTTATTCCGATTCAGCGCACTGAATTGTCCAACAGATGCGTTTTAGTTGTTTACGTAAATTTACAAAATAAGTTTCTAGATTAAATTTTTTAATTAAATTTTCTATTTCTATTTATTTAGCTATCTATTCATTTTTAACTAAAAAAATGCTGAGCATTATAGTATTACTTTTTTTATCCTTAAAAAAACATCGGAAAGTATGAAAATATAACGAATGCAACTAAAACTCTTGACTTTGAAAAAAAACTTTTTTAAATGAGATGCTAGTTTCATACAGATCTCAATTTTATACGAGCTACCGTTCTATGCATCTTATGCAATTCTGTCAGGAAAAATATATCATGAACGATAATCAGAAGTGTTACATTATTCAATAATAAGCTAGCAAGAACTATGAAGATATCTATGGATATTTGCTAAAAAGGGTAAGAAAAAGGAAAAGAGAAATAGAAAAAAGGAGCATTGTATAGAAACGGTCTATGACGATTTTTTTTTATAATTATTCAACTATATTACCCGACTATATGTACAACAAGTCAAACAAATTTCGAAATTTCTATAGTCTTTTTAAAATATAGCAAAGACCAAAAAATACATAAGGATATATAAAGAATAAAATAGAAAATATCTAAAATATCCTAAAATGCGGGTTTCAAATAATTTTGCGATTTAAAAATACAGTAAATACATGTTTTTACTTAGGAGAGGATGCTGAAGATAACAAGATATAATGAAACATTATCAGACAGCAAAAGAAAAAGACAGTAAAAGAAAAAGATGAGAAGCACAGTCAGTATAGAGTGTTGAATTATGTGTGCGTGGAGTTGCAAGAGATGAGAGACGGAAGAGGAGTGAGGAATGAAGCTCAGGGACTGGAGGGGTAATAACTCATAGAATACCGTACACAATACCATTGTGTGTTCGTTGTACAGATTCTGCTGAGAACAGGACTGCACGTATATATAGGGTGTTCGTGGAATAGATCGCTTTTAGCAGCATTCTACTCATACATAGTATGTGTTCACATATTAGGTATCTTAAACTCAAATGTCTCTTAAAGTYTTCCAATAATAATAATAATAAATTATATTCTTATCATTAAAAAATTTACTATTTATAACTCAGAAAAAGTTTCAAATTATGTACCTACATAAAGTTTTCAAAATAATAATATTTTCAAATAATTACAAGCCTCATTTACATTTTAACTATTTAACATTTAATTAAACATAAATTTTTTTATATAAATGAAAAGTCAGCTCTCTCTCTCTCTCTCTCTCTCTCTCTCTCTCTCTCTCTCTCTCTCTCTCTCTCTCTCTCTAAATTTGAAAGCTAAAATGTTTGCTAATTTCTAATTCTAGAAAATAATGCAAGGAATTTCATTAACGATATTATAAAAGTTTCTATATTTCGAAAATGAGGAAAAATAGAAAAAAGGAAGAAAATAAGAGAAACAAAGAAGAAAAAAAGGAAAAAAAATCTCAAAAAAAGCAAAAATAATTCCAATGAAAAGAGATGGCACATTAAAAAGAACGGTACGAAACTTTCGAAGAGTAGAGCGACGCAGCATCAAAGAAGCAAAAAGATGCAAGCTATGCGCAACATCGGAAACAGCAATTTTCACTCTCTGCTGCGTTTTAGTCTACCACACACATGCATCTCCTTATATTAGTTTCCTCTTCTTGAGTCAGACGATGCAAGAATCAAATTAAATAAATCGCGCATTTCTTACGACAAATGCTTATGACAGATCTAATTGAAATTAGATATATTTATTCATTGAAAAAAGACAAAATGTATCTATTTTCAAAGAAAAAATTAAAACAGTTTAATGCACTTATTAGTACAATAGAATATTGCCATTTAACGCAATATAAATATTGATAAAAAAAGATTCCGTCTATTGTTTACAATCAAATCATATTATTATAAGCTAATTCTCCCATTCGACCAAAATTAATTAATAGATTACACGAAATTGACAATCGAATGATGAACATCAAATAAAATGCTTATTTTTGATAATTTATACATTATAAAAAAGGATATGTATCATTAACGCGAATGCATTACACTGCAATAGTGAGAGTATCTATGTGCAATTATACGTGCCTAGAATGTACAAATCAATCGATGTCTTTACTATATACTCCTTTCTCCTCCCCCGCACACACACATTTTAATACATTAACACAACTTTATTTACCTTTGCTTAAAAAAAATGATTTTGAAGGAGTTGCATTAAATCTTACTTTAAATAAAATACAAATTTTCAAATGTTAATCAATGCGCATTTAATTAGCTCGCTTGCAACTAGTGTCGAATCAGTTCCGCAAAAGTTATATGATAAAAAATCAATATCTTTTACATATTCAAAGATTCAATAACTTACATTTCATCTTAAATTTTAACAAATATCTATGTAAATATCTATAAAAATATAATATAAATAATACCTGTTATATTTTTTTTAAAAAACAAAAGCTATAAAGAAAAAATAATTTATATAAATACTAAATATAATATTAAAAATAATACCTAGAAAGAATAATTTACAAAAATTTATGGGAATTAAAATATCTTTTAAACGTTCGTATTATCCAGAAAATCATTGTATAATCGTTACTAAGAAATAAAAAGTTCTCTGCCTCTTTGAAACACGAAGAGAAACAAAATCTAAAATTAAAAGATAAAGAGTGTTGACCAATATTGATGTGAACAAGCGTCGTAGCTGTGAAAATCCTTTATATGCGATGTAATTTGTCAGCCGCTGGAAATTAAACGAAGGCAAATCTGACGGCTGCAATCTGACGCATTGGTCGCTTCTGGGAAATTGTAGTTTCGCCGAGCTTTCGTACACATTTCGCAAGGAATCAAAGATCGCTTTGACCGCAATCCCGTGATCTGACGATAGTCACCATGGGTCGAGGGAGCAGTTGCGTGCGATACGCGGAAGTCATGTAGCTACCGGAAACGGAAATTAGTTACGGCTCAGAAACAATGGTCCCTGGAAGGTCAGGAGAAACGCAATTGTCGTTGTCTCTTGTTTCATAGAGAAACTCACTATTACCATATGGATGTCATCAGTAATAGGTTTCATGTTAGAAAAGAAACAAAAAGTATAATTGAAAATGTTGTTAAACTATGATGTTAAACTAAAATAATTGAAAGATGTTAAACTAAAATAATCTTGCAATTTATAAAATCTATTGATATAATAAACGAAAATGTTAACTTCTTATTTCTGCAAGATTAAAAATTATGCAATCTCTTCAGTTTTCCAATTTTTATGCTGTTGTCATTAAGAAAAGCAAGAATTAATTATTTTCCATAGAATTTTATAAAATATTAGCTCCGCGCATTATTTGAAGAAAATTCATTAGTCAAGATAATAAAATATATAATACAATTTTCAATTAATATTACGTGTATTTTTAGTAATTTACGCGCGTAAGTGAACTTTCGAATCATCATTAAAAAAAGAAAAAAGAAAAGTGATAAAATGATTCCTCATTTGCTTGTTTCCGACCAAACAAGCAAGAATCATAAGTTTCACGAAGATTACTAAAATATGTATGAAAGCATAAGTGAGCCATAAGCAGGACAACGAACGACATCCTTGGTCTTTGCTCGTCTGGTCCTTTGAGTTATTATTCAAAGCGAATCATAGGAGGGTCGTGCGGGATTAAGCTTCCTTTTACATGCATGAAAATCTGGTACAAGGAGACAATACCGGAACCTACTCTCTTCATCATACATCGTCTACCTCTCATGTCCCACCTCTTTCGTGTTTCGTGGACACTCGGTGTTGTCCGGTCACTACTAAAGACGAACCTGAACTGGAACATTAGCACATTGAACGACTGCATATTATATTACTGTTCAATAACATTCGAATACAATGGAAAGGATTATATAAAAAAATATAGATGAATAGATAGATAAATATAGAGAGAGAGAAAGAAAAATTTTATCTTATCGATAGAAAAAGTAATAAAAGAAAAAAAATTGAAAAAAAGAAACAAAATTGGCACTATAGTCGAAAGTTAGCCAAATCCCTAAACTCAGAAAGTAGATCTTTAGACTAGCTCTAGGCAGAATAGATTGTACTGACGGGGCCGTGTACTAGCGGTGAGAGAGAGGACGGAAAGTGGGAAAGCTCAAGTTCCTAACGAGACACGTCGTCCTCTGCCATGAAACAAACTCAGCCACCGTCGAAGCAAGCAAGCATGAGAAGATCTTCAACGATGTGCAAGTACTATGAAATACGAGTATGAACAAACTAAAGTAGCACGCTGACGCTGAGTAATTATCAGCAGTTCAGAGGAATTTCGTTTTCAACGTAAACGTCGGCTAGCTTTTTGTTTAAAATAGACAAGCTGTTATCGAAAAGCTCTCATCATCTTTTTTGTGGTGGTCAATCATGGCGGCGAAATTATATAGAACATTTCGTTAAAGAATAGAGAAGTCGTGGCATACTTTGATGGGAAAACATCAATTGTATATATAATAATAAGCAAAAAATGGAACAGATATTAGTACAGATTTTAATAACTCAACGATCTAATATAATTGATTTACCAAAAATTACTTTGTGTGTGTGTGTGTGTGTGTGTGTGTGTGTGTGTGTGTGTGTGTGTGTGTGTGTGTGTGTGTGTGTAAAAGAAACGTAAGTTAGAATTATTAATAATTTATTAATAGACACAGAATTATTAATTAACATGATACGAACATAGTGGTCTTGCAATTTATTAAAAATTTTTCCATCACTATTGGGTTCCTCTATTTTTGGAAATTTAAATTTTACTTACATTAACTTACATTTTTATTATTTCTTTAATTCTTTTCCGCTTAATGTCAATTTTTAAAATCTCATATTTTTATATTATCTATCATATTTATTATATCTATAACATTAATTAAATTTTAATTCTGTAAGATTTGACTGTGTCATTTATATACATTTTAATTACAAGAGATTGCTGGACAGATTAAATTTTTGACATCAATGACATATAAAAAGTTAGTAGTTTAGTCTATATATGCGCATACACAACACACATTCAATTGTTATTTCCGCGCACCACGCGAATGTTTCTTATGATCAATAGATCTCTGATCTAAACGTAACGTATTTTGAAGGCAAATCCATTCTTTGCATACGACAGATTTTGTGCGAAAGATGAACAATAGAATACTTTCTATAATTGATGATCTTCCGCAACTGTTGCAACCGAGAGATCATGAGGGAGAAGCCAAAGCCTAACCGCAAACAAGGTTGCACATCCTGACCGAGTTTAGCGAATCAACATTAAACTGTTCTTGACTCTTGTGATCGATTCTCCAAGATCTTTCTGCTCGCTTCATCAATTCGTTTATTATATTAAACAATTACATATGCTATTATTTAAATATTCGAAAAATATAAACAAATATTTGGAAAAAGTTTGGAATATACAGTTTAGCGAATATCAATATACATTTAATGTGGTAATCTAACTTAGTCGATGTCAATTTCTCTTTATCTACAATTTATTGACAAAAGCAAATTCTAATAAAAGTAAGATTGAATACTCTTTTATAGATACATGTAAAATCAATATTAAATACTTGTAATTCAAATCACAATTTTGTTAAGCTAACTTAAAAAGTCGAATTTTTATTCAAATTCCACTTTCGACCATATTTTTGTCGCTATCGAACGTCGCGTTGAAATTTCATTCGCGATGTCGGTAGGCATCCCTGACAAAACAGACGTCGCGTTGCGCCAGTCGTTGCAGTCGACGGAGTTATGCAAACTTGTCGAGATTCGTTTGCCGAACGAAACGGTACGAATGTCCTCGTTATCAATGGAGCGTAACTCTTGTTAAGCCCGACAAAACACTCGACTCAACTCGACTTGACTCAGTTCGGCTTGGACTTCTCTGTAGTCCTGAATTCTGCGGACCGTGGCAAATGCTGTCGCTTGTGAAAGCACAACAGTGTACAAACCTTGCGATTGCAACTAAGGACGCTTAAATGATCAAACACATATTCAAAAGTTCAAACAATTAAAGAATTCACGATGTGTCCATTAAGAAATCACAACTTCCAAAGATATTCCCAGTAAAAACTCTAGTCAGGCAACTGCAACGTAACTTTTGTAGCATATACTTTAGCAGATTTTCATGATCTCTTTTAAACAATTTTCTCTATCTCTCGGTCGCACTAGTAGATTTGAGAGATTCTCGGAACCTTGCGTAACTTCCAGGTTACAACCTCAGCCACATTCAGTATCGTGCTTGGTTGTAGGATAATTATTATATCGCGAAAGTGAATAAGAGAGAAAGAGAGAGAGAGAGAGAGAGAGAGAGAGAGGGAGAGAGAAAGAGAGAGAGAAAAAGAGAGAAGGAAGAGAAAGAGATATTACTGCTTGTAGTTGCGGTTGGTATTCGCGAAGTACAAGAAGGGGCGCAGCGCAAGTAGATAAAGCAAGTTACTCGCAGCCCGACGTCGTAATGTGGCCGCAACGCTCGCGCTAAAGGCAAATTTACACGCTTTGCTCTGGATCATTATTCCGGATGAATCATCCGAAATAGAAGAGAAGCAAATTGCATTAATAGCATCTTTACAAAAATGAAAAATTATAGTGCGTGCGTGCATGCGTGTGTGTGTATGTGTGTGTGTGTGAAAGAGAGAAGATATAATCATCTACCAATTATTAATATATAAATATATCTAGAAAATTAAATTTCTATAAATTAGCAACATATATGAATTACATCGTAGATTTCAGGCTTAAAATTTTTCTGATACAAGTTAGTAGTATTGGAGGTGTTTATAAAGATGCTTTTTAATAATATTCTGAAAATGTCTTTTTATTTATTAAGATTTCATTTTAAATGACTTTCATATCAATTAATTCAAGTAATTTTGAATTGTAAAATATTTTAAAATATTTTTTAAAGAGTAATGATAATTGATGAAGTTAATGCAATATTGTTCACTTGAATTGACTTTTTAATAATAAATGCTTATTTTTATTTCAACTATACTTAGCTCAATATTCCTAACACACTAAAATAAAAAAAATTTGATTTAGTAATTTTTCAGAAACAAAGACAATGATTAAATCAGAAGCTCGGACCGAAATGAAATTCCGGTTACGGTTACGGTTCGAGGCTATACCCAAATTTCGGTTTCGGTTTCCGATATTTTACCATACCTGTTTGGATTTCGGTCTATTTATATTTCAATTACGATTACGCGTGTATAATTACCTATTGTAAAATTTATAATGCATAAAAGAGATAATACAATAAGTATAACAAGTTGCATATTATTGAGAAAGTATAATTAAACAATTTTTTTCAATCAATCTGTTATCTCCTATATAATCCTCCTCCTATCGTTTCTTCTCCTCTTCTCTACCACCTTTTCTGTTCTTTTAATATTTGCCTTGTTCGTGCGCGGTCTTTCCGTTTTGTATTGTTATCAGTAACTATACATTTATAACGAAGTGGAAAACGAGAAGAAAGAATTTTTTAAATTGACCAATCAAAGAATGCTTCGAAAAATTTGTAGCATCAAGTGGACCATAGCTATAGTAAGAATAGACCGAGGTGCAAGGAAGACGCTATTAGCGCTATTGTTCTCATTCTATCTTTATCGTTCATTAGATGTAAAACAAAGATAGAATGATAGCAATAGCGTCTTCGTGAACACATCCCGAGCGTGAGGCGCGAAATTTGAAGATTAGGAAGAAAGGTGCCGTGTATCTTTTTCTCTCTTTCCTCATTAAAGAAAGTTACTTGCTTTCTGTCCTTTTCTATCTTCACTGCCAACCAAGTAGAGGACACACTCGGTCTATTCTTACTATGTCTATAAAATACTTCATGACGCGGATTAAAGGAACTATAGAATAAAGATGCACTACTCTGTTTCCAGTTTCCAGTGCAAAGTGCGGAGAGACGCGGGAATGTCCGCATCGCCATATACATATGCATTTGGGCTTTAAACATAATAAGCTGCTAATGACGGCTATGGATTTTCGAATTCCTCCAAATAAAAAAATTTTTATAAAAAAACATTTAACAACGTTTAAAAAACCCGAATCAAAAACCGGACTGAAAACCAGAAAAAAGTTACGGTTCCGGTCCATTAGCCTGTATAATATTTCGGTCCGGTTATCAGTTTTGATTTCGGTCCGGTGCGGGTCTCTGATTTAAATTATAAGTTAGTTCTGCATGTAACAAATAGTGATGTATAACTTTCACAAAAATGAGATGCACTACATCACGAAAATCAAAATTAAACAAATGGCATTTCCAAATGGCGTTCCTCAATTCGCCTTTGTCTTTCCATCAAAGACAAACAAGGAAGTTTGACATATTCGCTTGATAAGTTTGCTGGACATGATGAAGAAATCGGATGTAAGTACTTGCGTTTCTACTTTTCGTCGATTTGATCTTGAAGCTGCGGGTTCGGCAAATATCTATTCTTGCAACTTGTGACATAAGCTTTTTAACAATAATATCAAAAAGGTTAAATCAAGATTGAGTTAAAAACTCAACTATCTTAAACACACACAAATATTCAAGTTTTCTCTTAATTTTTTCTCTTTATTAGGATATATATATTTAATATCTTTTAAAGTTCACTAGAATGTAAATTTGTGATATATTCTAAAAATTATGATCTTTTTATTTTTATATTAAAAAATAATACATAATATATATTATATATTATTATATATAATATCATATTGTATATAAAATAATATTATATATATATATAATATATATTTCTAATATAAAATAAATAGAAAATAATTAGAAAATTTAATGAGCATAATATTGAATATAATATAATAACTTTGCTATAATATACATATACGTGTGTATGCATGTATGTATAATTATTCAATAAATCATCATTTATTAATTTCCTGTTACTTCTATATAAGGTAGTATATGGAAACATTGTATATTTATTTTAACAACAAATTTAAGCAACAGTCATTCCGCTTCTCGACCTAGAACGATTTTTGATTAATAAAGTTGACCTACACAGACGGTCGTTTATTAAAATTCATCAAGAGTATAACAAGCAATTGTGCAAAGTTCAAATGCCAGCACGTAGGAAACGTTATCAAAGAGTTAATCATGTGATTTAGAATACAACTAAGAGTCCCATAGAGTATGCCAACAAAATTTCAACATTATGCAAAATAAAGTCTAAAAATTTATTGTCAATTATTTATCAGTTCTTTTTTTTTTATCAAGTTATATTATTTACATACAGCAAACTAATTGTAAGCAAAATTGCATTAATATTAAAGTAACTTTTAGTTCAATGTAAAAGAGAGAGTATCATAAAATTATTAAAATTGAATTAATATCATTAATATAAAATTAAATAAATATTATTAATTTAATTTAATTTTAATAATTGGGAAAAGAAAATATATCTTTACTAAATAAAAAACTAAAGAAATTTAAATTAATAAAATAGTGAAATAATCAAATATCAATACTTATATGTCAATATCTATTGATTAAACTGTCTATCATTTACCATTCTTTAGAATTTTTTTAAAAATATTCGGCCGATATAAAATATATGAAATAGAAAGTGGATGACTTTTCCGTAAAAGCCGCGAAGTTCGCACCGACTTGATCGACTCACGTGGCGATAGCGAATAGGGGTGATCACGTACGAGGAGAAACTGACCGTACATTAAAACTCCCTTAGATCGACTTCATTTCTTTTTCTATCTCTTCTTTTCTTTTCTCTTTCTCTTTCTCTCTCTCTCTCTCTTTCTCTCGGGACCTTCTTTCTTGTTCTCTTCGTTCCTTCAAACTATAGCAAAAGATACACCATTACGTGATAGGATAGTAAAGTTCTAGAATTAGGGAGACTTTGAAAAATAGACTAACTTGACATTGTCATTTTCAACCTGTGCATGCTTTCTTTAAATATAAATTTATCACATGCTTTCTTATTTCGGAAAGAAAAATAATTGTCATTATAAGAATATTTTATTTAAAACAAATAAATAGTTTATTTTTGAAAGTGGCATTTTAAATAAAGCACAAAATTTAAATGCCGGACATTTTGCTCGTTTTTTGTTTCTCAGCTCCACTATGCTTCTGAATCTCTTCTTTTTAGTTTCTCTTTATAAAAAGGCTTTATTAAAACTCTGAAAATGTTCCATACGCATCGTCCTGCGAAGTCTTTCAACTTAACCTAAAGCCTGCAGGACGATCTTAGCGATATCAAGCGGAAGAGCAATTCGTCGTAAGGTCCTTTGTCGTCTTGCAGACGAATTTCCGACAAAAGAGTCCTTGGAGGCTTCGTAACCAAGTCTCATTCTCTCTGTCTCTCTTTCTTCCCTCCCCCCTCCCTTCTCTCTTTCTCTCCACAAATGCTTTCAAAGATACTCCGGCTTCCAGTCTGCCAGGAATTCGACGACTTCTCGCCATTAATGTGCCGCCATTCTACGCTTCATTGTGCGGCCGCTTCTCTCTGCGGCGCTTTTATAGTCACTCGCGTTGCCACATATGCGGTGCCATTGTTTCCAACTTGGAAGAACTATCAGATATCCATAAGTTAGGGCTAAGGAATCGATCTCATCGTTCGAGAATTCGGGAATAGTTCCACATTTTCGATAACGAGTAACGAGTACAAACATAAATTTTAATTATTACTCACAGCTTTGTTATAAAATGCACGAATGGATAAAAGTAAATTATATAACAAAGTTGGATAAAATATATAGAACAATATATCTCAATATAGAATGCATTATATGTAAATTTTTTCAATATGAGACACAAGAGGAATCTGAAGTGATATACGACTGATAGGTACATCACTCGGCATTCACTCGTCCATATGAAATAAAAAACACGAATTTAATAAAATTTAATGATATAATATAATATATAAAACTCAATAAACTTCTTGGAATTACAAATGTAATCGCAATAAGTCTTCTTAAGAAATTGCGTCTTAAAACCTACAACTCAAAGATATCTGCTTATTGCTACAAACTGAAAGTTCTCAAGATAATTTTTTTTCTCCAAATCGATTGTTCTGTATTGATCGGACATAGCGAATTACAAAGAAATGCATTATGTTATATTTTGCGTTATGTATAAAATTAATTAAATTATAATTTACTTTTATTTGTAACTAAAATCTTTTTATCGTCAAATATGTACATTCTTTATATGTATAATGTTGTAATTCCACAATCATCATTTATTCTAAATACGTTGAAAGTATAATAATAGAAAATTTAATGAGTTTTAACATCGCATTTTATACGATTTACTTATATATATATATATATACATTACTTAATTACACTTATTTAATTATACTTAATTATACATGTTGCTTAATATAGAGAAATGCATTTGCGTGTCTTACTACGCGTGGAAGCAAATTAACTATATAAATAAACAAATTTGCTCAAATTTGTTCGATGTCGATGGAGTTTCCTTATTCGTGGTTGTTCACTCGTAAAAGCGGTTTACCGGCAAGCACGTAGACAAGTCGTTAATTTCCGTATTGCTCGTAAAAGCGAAAATACACAAATTCAAGGCACGAAACTATTTACCTCATAATATCAATAATCCATGCTAACGATGATAGCTATATGTCATATTAATATACGGCTACTTAAATATATGTTATTTATTGTACACTGCTCTTAAAAAAGTAATAGTGATATCTATATATAAAGTGTCTCGAAAAATCCTTTTAATATGATTTAGCCCATAGAATCCTTAGATTTTGTATAAAAAATGATTATTAAAAATATTCTATTCAAAATTTTTTAATATGTAAAGTGTGCGAAACGATAGAATATGTAATAAAAATATCCAAAAAGAAATTAATTTATCATTATGACAATCACGATGATAAACTCACAGATTAAAAAATCCATGAATTCGAAGAAAATCCAAATTCTCTTGAGCGATCTTTTGATCTAATTAATGATAATAAATTTAGCTCGTTTTTGCTAAACAATAAAAAATAACAAATGTCAATAAGCGAAGGCAGAGAATAAGCGAAAGAATCTTTTGATCGTTAGTACACCGATGAAACATACTTTAGATTTAGAAATTTTTTTAAGTTTCAACTATTAATTTCATAGGTTTTATGCCTTTTCTTCATACAAAAAAATTAACTATTTTTATGAAACAATAGAGCAGAAAACAATAGATAAAGTTTCGATGTATCTTTTAAAGAAAAGTAAAGATAGTACAACATATATTAAGACAACTATAATTATATATTTATATCTGTAATCTGTAATTTATCAATCGACTTATTTGTTAGCTAAACAAAACAATTGATACTTGTTGTTGTTATATTAATCAAAATAATATTTTTAATTGGTCCTACTAATATGATTTATGTTATAAACTCTGACGTGTTAAGAAGAATATGTATCGCGTATTCTATTTCTACTGTAACATACATGTCATTTCAGTTCATTAGGATTAATCTCGTAGTTGTTACTGATATATTGGCAAAGTCACTCGTACGAAAAGTCAGGGTAATACCGTTTATCAAAGTAATTCTCTCTCCTTCTCTCATTTCCTTTAATTTATACGATGAGTATATGTGTACGCACGCACGAATACGAATTACGAATGCACCGCTAACTTCAAAGATAAGTTTCACCGTCGGTATAAATAATACTAAGCCGCATCGCCCAAACTATACAACATTTTCAGATTATTGTGTATGTAAGTGAACAACTTATTTACAACAAATCTCAACAATATGTCATGTGATCTATTACACTTCCTTTCTTTTGAATTTACACTATTAAATATTTTTATGAGCAAGCATATCAAGATTCTAAAATATTATACTGTTTAGATATTTTATTGTATTTTCCCATTATTAGTAATTTAGTTAGGAAGTAATTAGAAATGTAATTATCTTGTTAGGTTTGGATTTTATTTTTCATTGATATTTTCTAAAAAAAAAAAAGAAAATGCTTTTAATGGAAGAGAGGATATAACTAAATATTATATTAGTTAATATAAACTAATATAGACAATCCGCTATTTTTACGATGAGATACGTTCGAACATATGCTTCCGTATTCGTATCTCACGTTGCATCTTTATGATTATCGGCCATATTGTGATTCCGTGCAAGACAAAACTCATTCCTATCGAATATCCAATATCGCTAAATCTGATAATAGTTTGATAAATATTTTGTGTGTGTGTGTGTACGCGCGCGTGAGCAGTCGCGTGCATGTGTGTAGCACTAAAATAAAATCATGAAAATTAATATTTTTCATATTGAACTTAGAATCATGACCACCTCTCTCATATTGGCAACTAACATTGAATTTATATACTTTTTGATGATTATCTATATTTATAATTAAACTTGGTGATTTTGGTTCTCTAGACTGAACATTCTCATTTTCTGCAATAATATATTATTAAATAGTAAAACACAATGTAACAACAATAACATTAATAAATACAACGAATATTTCGCAACTTGTATATTTTTATCATATTATGATCGTAATCAACTCAGAAATAGTTCGTTAATGCACTATCTGAATTCGAGAGCTCAAATGAGAGCAATAGCGGACAGATTACAAGCAGCATGGCTGGTCCAATGAAGTTGCAGCCCAGCGAGCACCTCGTCAGCGAGGATTGCGCCAGGCGTTTCATTTGCACTGGAAGGATGCTTTGGTAAGATGGAGTGGAACAGGCCAGAAGGTAGAAGCGGATAACTCAGGACGTGACGTTGCCATAGCTCGTCTTAACAAGAGTTTCTGCAACGCTTTTCTCAACTAATCAGATTTAACTGCTTCTCGGAGGACCTTTCGCAAAACCAAACTACTCCTCTGTCGCCAATTATTGTTGCTGCAAATAATGTCGCTCAAATTTATATTCTACTCTCAAATTCTGATGTTACTAAATATTATTCAAGTACAGAAGCAAATTGGCGCTATTTGAAACAAATTCCCAATTTGCTTGTGTACTTGAATTTTGTGTGTGTGTGTGTGTGTGTGTGTGTGTGTGTGTGTGTGTGTGTGTGTGTGTGTGTGTGTGTTTTGACAATATAGATTATAATAAATGCATTCTTAAATAAAATTGTCGCGTTTGTGTCGCACAAAGTCGATAGAGGTTCTCGATAGAGTCGAATGGATGCTATAATTTCCTCATTAGTAGATTGTAGAAGCATTACCGGAAAGCGTAGGCAAGCGCCTAATTCTCTGTGACAAGACTTCGCAATTATGTTCCCAGTTTCAAGGAAGCATAGGTGGGAAAATTGACAAAAGGAAACTGGGAAACGTTAACGGCTCGAAATGAGCATCTAATAATGCGACAAGGAAGATGTACGTACTCAATACCATTTGTGCAGCCATTATAGTAAACTACCCTTACTTAAAAAATATAATAAACAAAATAGTGACAGTCACTAAATCTAATTGTTTAAAAAGTTACCAATTTTTTCGCAGTATTACATTAGTAAAAAAAAATATTTAAAAACTTGAAAATGTGTTTTACCTTTATTTTATATTATAGAATTATATATATATATATATATATATATATATATATATATATTCTATTCGAGAATTTTATTTTAAAAACTGTAAATATAAAATGGTTTAAATTTATATATTTAAAAAAATAAAGATTACAGAGACGAAATAAATCTAAAATTAATTGTTTGCATGCATATACATGAGTTTATAAAATTATAAAATACACACACAGATACGCAAATAAAATTATTTTAAATCTGTTAAATTTAAATGTTCGATCTCTTTCTTTTTCAAATTCTTATTTTTAATACGATTTAATTTATAAATCTCTAATTTTATTTAATATAAAAATTCTACAAATTTATTTGTACTGTATTTACATATATGTCTTACTGTATTTATATATGTCTATCAAGATTCATAAATTCATTAAATCAGTTAATAAGCGAATTATTTCCAGGTCAAAAGAAATTTTGGCAATCATTTCTGAATCGCCTAACATTTGCTGAGATCACCATAGCGAGAATCGACCGAACTTTGCATGCGGCGAGATGATAAAATAATAGAGATGTGCAAAGTTTTGTGCTGAGTTTGGAAAAGAGTTTCTCAGAGAGAAGTACCATTTTCATTTTAGATAATCAAATATTAACGCCAGCGTGCACGCAGAAATGCAGAATGGTATTGCCAGAATTAGATTCTATCAAAAAATACAAAGTTGATACTTATTATTTTTAAATAATAACACAAGCCTGATGAGAAAGAGAAAAAAACGATAAGCTAAGAGAAAGAATTATATATATTTAACACATCTCATTTTTATACATTTATTTATTATTATATATTATAGTACATATACATATAATTTATATATTTATTTACATATTATTATTCTTCTCTTTCTTATTAAAATATGCTATTTATTATTCGCTGACTTTATCAAGATTTAAAAATTAAATTATATCTGAGGAACATATTCCCTAGAATCTCAAAAAATGAAAGTTTCGCTAAGTTTCTTGAATAAGACGTTTATTAGCAGAATATTAAGAGATCTGTTTCTTTTTCCGAGAAAAGAATGCTAATTGAGGACCACGCCCGTCCGGATAATTCAGATTTAAACGTGGCAACGTCGCGGCGGCATAGCCACCCCCATATAGGGGGTGGCAATTTAATAAACGCGTGCTCACGATACTCACGTGACCCCAGGAATTCCTATGAAAGAGGCTACTTTGCCTCATTTCCCTCATTTTGCCTCACTTTACTTCAATTCTAATTCGTTAGGGTCTTCGTCGAGTCTTCAGCGATCATTGTATAGAAGACTTTTCAAATCTTTCATATAAAATGTATTTTTTCTTTATGTGCATTCAAAAAATACCACAAAAAATTAATAAGTCTTATATATTTGTATGATAATTAAATTCTCATCAAAATATTTAGAAAAAAGAATTTTTTACATTCTTCTTCCTTGCTTTCTTTATAAAAATTACAATAATTGTTTTTATAAATTGATATTTAATTATACATATTTTCTATAAAATAATAATAATTATTGTTATATTATTCAATATTTAGTAGTTTGTGTAAATATAATCATAAAGTACAAAAATATCAAAAATAAAAAACTCGCTACTTGTAATAAAAAAGATTATAATATATAATTTTGTGCATATAATATAAAAATGAGAGATAGTTATCAAAGCTTTTTCAAGAAGAAAAGTTTTCTTAAAAGAAATTAGAAAATGAGAATTATTTTTTTCAATAGATAAAACTCGTAATCAGACTATGTGGACTATACGTTAGAAATTCAATGAGAATGCAAAGCTTTCTTATTTTTGTCAAAAATCCTAAGACGTTTTCTACTTCGGATAGTATACGTAAGTGATATAAACGCGTAGAAATATGGACACTTTCAGTGCTTTCCCTTGATGTGTATACCTTACAACGACATGCGTAACTGGAAATGGGAATACTCAGATGAATATAGTCGCGAGGAGTTGCCTGTTGAGACGCGAGTTAATTTCGTTGTGTACATATTTGTACGAAGGATGAGAGTCCACGGATGGATAACGCTCGGAGTTACATGCGATCGTATCTGAATATGTACTTCTCACAGAAGTATATCGTGGAAAAAGAATTAAAATTTTTTTAAAGATACTGAAAATACTAAAATTAATTTATATTTACAAGGAAACAAGAATACCTTAAAAGTGTTTTGTTAAATATAGTTTTTAAAAATAAAAATGAAATGTTTTATTTAGAAAGTTTTAACGTACAACTGCAAAGTAAATCTAATAGCAAAATATTTTATATTGTAGATTATAGATTAAAATGATAGATACATACACTGAATTAAACGTTATAGATTATATTGAATTACATTGTTATGGATTATACTAGATTATATAAATTATGTTATATGACTACATTATAAGAATTTTCAAATTGAAGCTTCGTCTACTCTATTTCATCTTTTCGGCATCTATTAGAGTTTCCTGAATCTCTCTATTGCCGTTTTATATCGTCGACCGAAGGATACTCGCGTATCAATGACATCTATGCACACGTCGGCACGTCAAGTATCCAGGCAGCGCGAATATTTCGCGAAATGCTAGGAACGTATTTCGCGTACCGGAACCGCCTTTTCCTTCTCTCTCTCTCTCTCTCTCTCTCTTCTAACCCCTTTTCCGTTCGCAGCCGTTTTCCCCCAGTGAACAATTTTCACACGTACTGTTGAGTGTACTAGTCTCTGAACGTTTTATGGCACTTGCTTTATGTGTGTCCGTGCGTTTTTATCGTCGGCCATTTTTATGTTTTCATGCTCGCGCACAAGAGATCAAAGTTTCCTTTCAAATGAAAAAAAAAAAAAATCGCGATATAGCGACGAAAGTAAAGACAATCTCAAATTCGTGGCTTATATATTCATTCTTCCATCTCTTATCCTATTTGAGCAATGAATTACAGATCGATAAATTAAGGAATTAGATACAGTTTAGTTCTCTGAGTAAAAATTATAATCTATAATCTAAAATATTTACATATACATATATACATATATATATATCGAGTTGAAAATTTATTGCTATTAAATATAATGTAGAAGCATAACAATTTTTATAAAGTTTAAAGCAAATATTAATCGGTAAAAATTTTCTTTAAAAATAATAAAATAATAAAAAAAGAAATATAGAGTCGTACACAAAACGTTAAAACTTTTAAGTGATTATCATGTAAATTCCCATATTATTATTATTTCGAAAATTGTTTTTTCTACTTTTTTTTTTTATAAATATATTTATTTTACAGAAATTTTTTTTGTTAATTACGAAGAAAAATCAACAAAAAGCAGTAGCAGTAAAGAGCGGAACAAGAAAACATTCGACAATGAGTAGTCAGGGTCTTCGCCATATTGCGCTTGGTGCACGACACAGAACTGCGGAACTAGCGAGCCGAAAGTATAACCATAAATTTCGAACGGTTAATATACCGGAGGTGCACCACGTCTCTGTACAGAATTTCTTTTCATCTTTTTTTCTCATTGCCTGCTGGGACCAATAGAGAAGGTCAAGCGAATTACGAAGAAAATGTACGAATAAAGCGAGTGGTTATGATTGCGTTATATAATATTTTCAATTATAGTGTTATTTGAAAAGTATACTTGTATTTTCGCAACAACGCGGAAAATTCAATTAATCGTCGGTATATGTGGATCGTACATAAAGTCCCCAGAAAACTACTTTCCCATAAGAGCTTCTTACATGTTGTTGAATCTTTAGATTGGATATTTTGACGAATTAATAGGCAATATGTGTAATCCTGATACAAGAATTAATACAACCGACTTAATGAATAACGTACTAAAAAAATTAATGTAATTCTACAAAGATGATTTTACATTACAAAAAAATTTTTCTGAATTGTTATAGAAATGTGTTATAGAAAAAAATTTATATAAAATCATATCAATTTTGTTCCATCAAGTTTGTTCGTATCAATTCTTTCAATTCTGCATTTTCATTTCATCCCCCATGTGCTAACTTTTAATTAGTAGAATTATAAATTTTACAAAACAGAATTTCTAGTATTCTTATGTCACAAGGGCGTTGAAATTCGCACTCGCTTCTCTTATTTTGCGGCGCTTGAAAATCGCGCTTTACGTTTATTCGCTGGCGAAGCTAGCTGTTCGGTCAACGCGGTTTTCCGCGTCGGTGAGGAAATTTCATTCGAGCTTCGAAATAACACAGTGTCCCCGGATACTAGTCCACTGGGGGTGTCGGTTTGCGGTTTTTGCAACGCAAGTAGCCGCTCGTCTTCTTTGGCTCGTAATCCGCTTGACTTCCTCCCTCTGCCATTTTCTGACCGATGCAAGCACTGGGAAATCACCTGAGACTTGTTACAAGAAACGTTGCGAAGCTCCTAATGTAATCTAGTTAGTGGTTGATGGCTATCCAATAGCATTCCTGAATCCTTTTCAGAAATCCTAGAATCCCAGGAAGTTAAGTTCCTCTTGACAAATATTTAAAAAATCTTGCACTTTCCTTCCCATAAAATTAAAGATAAAAAAAATAGAAACAATAAAAAAATGTTATCTTTTAATAAGATTACCTCTAAAAAATGTTTTAATAAAGATTTATATAACATAGGAATTTAACATGATGCAGCTCGAGATATCGCGCTACCCTTTATATAAATCTAGCACATAATCAAGCATAGGGATCGCTAATCCCTCGCTTTCGCAAGCTGCGCTTTGCAGCTTCTCCAGAGGAGGTTGCGGTGATTACAGGGACTGTAATTAATTTAGCGAAGCATAATGAAGCGCAAGGCGTAATAGTAACGCGAGCCGAAAACAGGCGCGTTAAGCCGACGGGATTTAATCATGTGATTATGTAACGTGACGAAAGCATCCTCGTGTTGTATCGTCGAAGTTCGCGAATTGCCGTTTGCGAGACATCCATGGCTGCTGCAAACGGAATCCTATTTAGATTCCGTCGATGTAGACTCATTCCCTAGGCCGGGGACGTTGTTACAGGGACACCTGACGTGACACCGTTAATGACTTCTGAGAGAACTCTTCAACAATCTGTAGCCGCGCAATGATGTGCGCACGTACTGCGACTGTGTAACAAGTCATCGCCACACTGGAATTTCGAATTCACTATAAAAATTTTGAAGGTCATGAAAATACCCGAGATGCGAATATATATTTTGTGAGTCCTCCTTTATGAGCATGTCGCGTCGGTGAGATCTGAAAAACGAAACGTTGTGCACAGCGTATATAAGAAATAGGAAGTCGACAACAAAAAAACGTCGGCGGTCAAATCAAACAGGACTCGACGCCTGTCGCGACGGCCCGCGTCTCGGAGACAAAGGGACCGCGACACACGTGCGTCTCAACGGCAGAAGCAATAAATTGATCAATCATAATCAAGTATTTTTTTCACATCTGTGATTGGTCAATTTATTGCTTCTGATTTATGACTTATGGCTTTATGTAGAAAGCCTCTAACTAGTATCGATCGTGTCTTTCGATCGGCAGTCCTACAGGCACCCCTACGACGAACTTCCGTTGAGACGCACGTGTGTCGCGGTCCCTTTATCTCCGAGACGCGGGCCGTCGCGACAGGTGCCGAGTCCTGTTTGATTTGACCGCCGACGTTTTTTTGTTGTCGACTTCCTATTTCTTATATACGTTGTGCACAACGTTTCGCTTTTCAGATCTCGCCGACGCGACAACAATTGTCAGAAGCATTTCTGATTTTTCCATTCTTGTAGGGAAAATTAACTTTTCCTACGTATAAATTTAATTCTGAAAAAGGCACTTTTGGCCCTAAGTCTCATCCCGGCTAGCGCAGAGAGCTGTCGATTGAAATACTAAACACGACGAACGCGCAGCTACGAACGCGGATAGTATACGCGAATTTTCACGAGTATATCGATGAGATATCTCCGATATAGAGTGTATAAAAGTGAACTTTACATGTATTAACGTTCTTTTATATTTCAAATTATATATTATTATTAAAGACATTACTACAGAAGTGTTTGATGTTCTAATATCGATACCAATACCACGCGAGTGTTCGCGAGTGTAGACGACGGAACAGAGCACTTCGCGCATTTGTAATCAGTTTCTAAAAGCGATAAACTAATTTGATTAGACAAACGAAGACTTTGAATAAGATACCATCTACAATACTTCATTAACATTATTGAAGTTACAGTAGTTTTGTAACGCTTTGTAACAGTTTGAAAGTTGGAAATTTAACTTCCTAAGAAGTCGGTACTCGTAATGCACCGGTAATGATAAGATTACAATTTAAAGAGTACGACCGCGTCAAAGTATAATTTTATTATTCTCACTCATCGATATGTAACAAGTAAGAAATGAGGTATAAGGTATAACGAAGAAAACGAAAAGAAAAGAAAAAGAAACAAATAGATTTACGTAAAAACAACGCGCGATTCTACTTGAAAAGATATAGATAATTGTTAAATCTTCAATATAATTTTAATAACGTCACGCAAAATTTATACTAACCATAAAATATGCTTCTCGAAATCATGCAACTATTATTATTAAAACATTTTTGTTTATATTCAAATAACATAGCAGATTATTTACAATTAGATAATTTCTTTTAATTAACTGCTGCTCCGTGCGTATGGGGAGGCTATAAAATCATTCAAAAAGCTATAACAACAAAATAGCATAACACCGCCAAAATTTACTCTTATCTTCTTTTTAATGCAAATCATTCTCTTTCTTCCTCGTTGAAAGATAAATATTAAGTAATAAATCAAAATAATAAAAGAAAACAAAGACAAAGTGCTTGCTTTTTTAGATTCTAATTACTTAAACTTTAATTTCCTTTGAATTAATAAATCCTTTCTTGAAAAATAAATCTATGGAAGACAAATTATCCATTTTTAAATCTTTGTATTATAAAATCAATTCAAGTCCCCAACTTTTTTATTTTTGAATCTTTCGGAGTTCTAAATCTTCAAAGTCTTGAAATCCTGAATTTTCAGGACCCTAGTCGTTTGTGTACGAATTATTCTTGCATTCATCTAATTTTATAGATTATTACACCTCCAGTTGTCGTATTCTAAAGATTTTCTCCGTATTCGAGGAAAAACACTCGATTCTTGAAGACTCTCGTCGATCTCCATTGGAAGCGACTCACTTCTCCACACGTCCCTCGGGGGATATTAGCCGATAAATTTCCAAGGAACTGCCAGATATGCCACTCGGTAATTTAAAAGCAATCGGACGGCTTCATCTGTCGAGAAGGGCGTCGGAACGCTGGCTCTAACTGCCGCAAAGGCAGCGACGAAGGCAAAGGACAGGAAAGGGCGAAAAGAAAAAGGAAAAATCAGCCGCGGGAACGACGCACTTCCATCGCGCTAATGGAGCCACGACTGTCTTCCCACTGAAAGGAACTCTCAATCCTCGCGCGTGGAAAATCTTTACGATGACGGTATTTCTTTAAAGAGTAAGGAAGATTCAATATCATTTGCTTAGAAGTTACATGCTAGTTATTATCTGTTAAGAAGTATACGTGTGTGTGTGTGTGTGTGTGTGTGTGTGTGTGTGTTTTCGCTCGTTTGAAATGAGTTTAATTATACACAATATGCCTAATTTTAATTATATCAAATATAATCTAACCACAAATTATAAATCTGTTAAACTCGATAATTTATAATTTTGAAACTATTGATCTCTGTCACTGATATGACCACTGTTCTGTCGATGTGGTTAAATATATAATCGAGAATAGCCACGATAGTCTGAAACATATTGTACAGAGATTACTCACCGAGTTGAAAATGTGCAATTACTGAGGTCGATTAAACAGTATAATTTGTGAGAAAAATGCAAACATTTAAACACAATCAATTAAATTTAATTCAAATATTAAAATGCATCAAATTTATTATTTAAAAGTGTATAAAAGCATTTCATGTTTCAACTCTACTGCAGGAACAATAACTGATATAAGTGGAAGAACCTCTGGTGAATTTCTTCTCCGCAATAGCGGCACGTGCACTTTTCGTTCCTCTTCCCACCGTCATTACTGATGTTCTCTACTTCGAAAAGCGCGTCTGGATTATCCTTGGGAGCATGCCACCTCTTCTTAGACTAACAACACCCAACTTGAATTCTGCTTTCACGCTTGCAATATGAATCAAAACGCTACATTTGTTAAATCTTTTCACCAATAATTCACTGTAAAGTAATGTATATATATATATATATATATATATATATATATATATATATATCATTTAAAAATCACGAATTTTCATGTCAATCAGATATATAGTAAAATTTCCACTCATATTAAAAATTTTCATATACTATTTCAAATTTATCTTTCTTCATCAATTATATGTACATGTTATCTTATCTCTAAAATAGATCGAGAAAAAGAAAATTTTAGGAAAGTATAATAAAAACGTAAGATTATTACAATTATAAACGTAAGTTTTACAAAAACGTAAGTTTTCAATCATAAAGACCTACTTTTTCTGCTCCAAAAAGTAATCGTTTTAACGACATGAAATAATACAGATAGAAAGAGAAAGGGTAGATGGAATTATATATATAAAAAAAAATGTACGTATATCTTGATACATACATATATTTGCGTATGTCTATATTGCATATGCAGTCTATTTGATCAATGACAGAGAAAACGATGAAAACAGAGAGCTCTCTGTATAAATCTCGATTTTTTATTTTTCAAAAGAAAACGTTTAAATTCTTTAGAATTCGATTTCTCGTGCGAGTTAAATTTAATTGAATACTCCCACGAGAAAACAGAGAGAACATTCTATACATTGCTGTCTAATGCTTATTTTAGCATCATTTGACAAATTTAAATTTTTCAATTAAAAATTTACAGAATTATATTGTTGGGAATAGTTGTAAACGTGATGCATCAAATATTTCTAGAATGTTTAAATGTTATGTAAGAAATTATATAAAATTATATAACAGCCATTATAGTACATTATTATAGTTTATGTTATAATAAAGTATCAATATTTTGACTAGTTACGTTTATCAAAAAAGTTGAATAAATTTTTTTATAACTTTTCAACGAATTTTCTCCGACTAATGCACTTAATATTGATATTACGATACTTTAATATTGCAATATAGCACTATTTTTCTTCAATATCATTCAGACATACGTATGTCAAAAAATATTTAAAAAGATGTGTACATGTTAAATAAAAATTAATAAAAGAAAAAAGATTTAATAAGATTTTGTTATGTTCATACTGAGTTCTATTGCGAATGTGTCGGCGCGTGCATGCACAAAATTTTCGCAAGGGATTTCGTGACTTCCATGAAAATTCGTATCGTCCTGACAAATAACTAAATGGATCCCTCTAGAGTATATAACTTGTATTCGTAGCGAATTCTTTGTCTCTTTCGTGCCGTATCTTTTTCACTTAACTCTCTTTTTCTTTTTCTTTTCTCCCCATTTCTTCGTTTATATAGTACACTCGAAAAGTTCAGGTTTACAACTTTAGCTTTCCGCGAGGTAGATGGCCCTCTTTACCTCCGAAGAGATTTATCTGAATTTCCTGTTGGATTATAATCAAGGAAACGCGGCTGAGTTTTCATTTTTAACAATGCATTATTCATAATTGAAACCCACTGTCGTCGTCACCACCACCTTTTCTCGCGATCTCACCACCTCGCGTTATCCGCGCTATCATTTATCAATGGTTACTGTTTAATAACATCCTTACTAGGTGCTTAATTATGTCATGACAGTGCAACCGACAGAATGTTGACTTTCATAATCTTGTTCACGTCTCATTACTTTTGTCGAAAGTGGCTTTTTTCGTCACCAAGATAATTTCGCAACTACGCGATGAGACTTTAATTGTTTCTAATTGAAATCATAGCTGTCCTAAGTTCTATCTTACTTGATGAATGCACATTGATATTATAAAACTGACAACTATAGAATATTAAAATCTAATTGTGACTCGATTTTTTACACACAATTAAAATATCTTTAAAATTAAATCGCATTGACATAAAACTCAATTAGTCTCACAGTCAATCTTCAAATAAAAAAAATTTCAAGAATATATTCTCTTACTATAATAAATAAGCAACACGATTTTGCTGTATTTAAATAAGTATTCACAATTCGCATACTATTCGTAATTAGTATTTTTTCTTTTTATACGCGCGATGTGATGAAATGGTTACGACACCTCGGGATTTGCGATTATAATATTTGCATCTATTCTAAATGATATCACAGGCTGCTTCGAAGCATTCGTAGCGCGAAGTAGATCACAGTCACAATCATACGTATTTGAGATTTGAAGGTGCGCGGTACAAATTCCAAGATATAAGTCGCTAATGCATCTTGTAATTCCACTGAATCAATTGTTCGATTGCACGTAGCGCACGTGAACATCGTGCACGTGGGTGATAGCAAATCGCGTGTCTTCAAATGATTAGGTCGAAATGTGGATCGATCAGTTTGGTGCTGGTTGGAAAAGAGAGTAGAGGTCCAAATTCGTCGAACTGACTGACAGCTTACTCACTTTATCCGGCTAGAATTACGAAACCATCATGCGACTTACTGTAATCAGAACACTTCAAATCCTTTTCTCTTTTTCAACCAATCCTCTTTATTTCTTATTTCCTATAGAAAAATTCCAAAGATCGTTAGCTCTCTGTATCGCGAGAATTTATCTTATGCTTGAATCAACTGTTTTTTCCTGCACAACATTATTTTAGCGTCTACAAACTGTCGACAGAATATTTTTTACTTTATACTGAATCCAAATGAAAGGAAAAGCGTGAAAATTCAAAGATTTAAATTATCGTATCTCATAGATACTATTAGAGCATTCTATCTGTAATAAAAAAATATTAAAAAATGTTATTGTTACAGAATGTCTAATAGCACGTACATCTCTATTCCTTTATTACGTTTTTTACTATTTGCATATCAAATCACGTTTTACCATTTTCTCAGAGAATTGCATTTTGTATCTATATATACATTTTCAAACTCCAGACATAATATATATTAAAAATAATATTTTATCTTATTATGTATAAGATATTTTGTAATTATTGTGATTAACAATTTTTTGGTTAACAAAGAATTAGGGATTATAGGAAATACTATAGAATATTATAGAATATAGGGAAAATCTTTTGAAAACTGAATTTTTTGTGTTTTCTTCTTGCATCGTTTTCTTTTTAGCCTGATATATTTCAAGACATTACATTATCTAACAAACTTTCCAGTTGAATTTCCGAATTCCTCATTTTTACACATTATATGAATCTTCAAAGGATAAACATCTAAACGCGTCGTTATTAATTGTAAAAAATTTTCAAAGTGCCGAGATCGAGCGGCGCAGATAACGAAAGTATCGTAGGCGTCCGTGAAGAAACTACTAAGTTTGCAAGATCAACTAAAGTACTATGGTGGTTGCGCGAAAGCCGGCGGGCCGAGAATACGAAACGCGGTAGTAAAAGCAAAATAAAACGGTCTTATCCGTGCTTGCGTAGCATTAAATTATATGAGAGTGGTGAGAGAAGAGTGTAAACGTGAACGCCCTCGCCGCTCGTTTTCATATTCTCTTGAGTATTTACAACAATTTCCTAGATTGCTGGTTTGAATTCACGTTTTTCATGGTTCTTAAGCATCATATAGTATCGTGATATTCAAGATACCAAAATAAAGTAAAATTTTTAATTGTAAGAATACAAACAATATCACAATAGTTATCTTTACCTTTATCTGCTTAAGAAAAATAATAAAGTTAGATTTATATAAATAAATGTGATAATTACGTAATAAAAGATGCATAGAAAGAAAAAATATCCAAACTGTACACATCATCTAAATTATATAATCTCTTTGAAAATGAAAGAAACGTATTGAATCTAGCACATTCTTTCTAATTAGTACATCAAAAATTTGTAAAATCAAAATTTCCTATTTCTTAAAATTGAAAATATTAATGACTAGGTATTATCGCCAACAGAGATTGAAAAGATAAAGAAACATTCCAAGTCATGCGGTTAATTAATCACTGTTGCAATATAAAACACACAATATAAGAGAAGCAAATATCCGCTTGGAATTTTTTATAAATGTTCCGCGAAATGTGATAAGAAGGGAAGAAACTAAAGAAATTTGTTAAATCAAATTCGCATTATTGCATTTTACGAAATCGGCTGTTAACGCACTGTCGGCGAAAGAAAATAAGCAATCGCTCGGGCAAATGGAATTGCTTGATTGTCGCAGCTGCGACTTTGTCAGCCGACGAGAGGCGGCCGGCAAGCAGTTTCTCTGAAAGGAAAGGAGCTTTTCTCGCGGAACAAAGTGCAAAAGCGCTAAATACATTTGGATCCGTGAAAAGGAACATTCTGGAGCTTTCTCGTGCAGCGCCTGGCGCCGTGGGACGTGCGACAGGCGCCGGAGAAAAATTGAGGATTAAAATGTTTACTCGAGAAACAACGCGGGAACGTATAAAACATCGGGACAAATTTATTACGGCCACTTCCGACCCTTTCGAGTAACGAAGCGCAATCCCATCACACCGGGAATCTCTTTACTTCGTAAGAATGAAATGATATTAAATAATGTGCCAGGAGTAGTTCGTTTCATTCTTATAGAAAATTCAAAGAGTTTTCTATAGAATAATATAATAAAAATCAACAACGTACTAGCTAAACACTTATTTCTCAGTGACAGTCTTTCAAAATAAATTTATACATCAAAGTATATAAATTACAACTATAAACCAATCTAATTACATTCAGATATATATACAATAATTGGATCAATATTATATAATACGGAGCAATTTGAATGTTTATTCTAAAAAAGTGATTGTAAATATTTATTTAAAATAATAATTCTGAAAAATAATTCTGTACTATCTTTTCTGTTGTTACGCACAGAATTTTACATAATATTGTAGTTACAACTTTTGCACAAAATCTTATCGTATAGCAGTTATAGTATATTCTTGTTTTTCTAAGCTGTCATATATTTTGACTCATTTGAGAGTACCGCATCAACGCAATGCACGTTTATTTTATTTAGAATCTTTCGTTTATGGCGCTTCTATCGCTCTCTCAATTACCACGGGCAGTCTCGACTTTAACGGAAATTTCTTGAAGATGATAGCGAATTTCATTTCATTCTTATTACTGCTAATTCATAAAGCCGCGAACAAGCCTTCGCTAACTCGGCCATGCAACCATTCTCAGCTCTAATCGTGTAACGCGCTTAAGGCCAGATTCACCCGGATAGAGTTACCAACGTTGGTAATCCCACCTCAATGGTCAAATCCCGGCAATGTCGCAGGCTTCGCTAATCGGTTCTCAAGCTGCAAAACGCGTTCACGCCGAATGACAATGACAGCTAGCTAATAAGTGTATATTTTGATGTCTAGATAAATCTGTGTACTCATACTCATATCTATATTTAGCACGCTGTTTCACTCTTTCAGAGAAGAGAGATGCAAGTGATATATAACGTGTTATATATATATATATATTGAAAGGAAAACTTGACATTTCCTTGATATTTATATTAAACACATACATAACGCCTACTATACATAATTATAGTAGAATAATATTGTTATAATAATATTATAGATATACGATAATATTATTATTGTATATTATACAATTATTCTACATAATAAGAATAATATCTTGCACACAATTGGAACAAAAAACTTACATTGTTGCTACTCGAAAAAGATTCCACAAATTGATCCGCTTACTTACCTAAAAAATAAAATGAAAAATTACAAGTCTGAAGAAATGATTTCTTGAATTAAAAAACCGTTTTTTGCAACAATATACAAAGAATATATATATCATCTCAAAGTAAATTAAATAATTTATAAAAAAATTTACACACACATACATATATATAATTGTAATATATTTTAGATTAGAACTTGTGTGTGTGTGTGTGCGTGTGCGTGTATTCATTAAGTTTTTTATAAAAATAACACATGATGAAAAATAAAAAACTCATTTTATCTTGGCGCAGTCTCCTCGAAATACTTTTGCCAACATCAATTTTCATCAGAACTAAAGATAATTCACGTGTGAATAGAACATGATCTTCCTATTCTCGCCATCTTAAACCTAATTCGTACTATGGAAAACAGTCGGCGAACTTGAGCTTGTACTTGGAACGGACCTGAGAAGATCCACAAGAAGTTAATCTAGCGTCGTCGCTCAATAATGAGCGCACATCCGAAGTACTGAATTTGTAAAGTAGAACGCGCCAAGAAGGTTCAGGACTTTCCTCTGGAGAGAAAGAAGCAAGAAAAACAGAGGGAGGACTCGGATAAATTGTAGTTATCACCTCGCATTGGCGCCGCTATCGAATATGCAATTAAAAAGTTCCGCAACTAATTTCAATTTAATCGTATGACTCTTGCGTCGGCTCTTTCTCTCCTTTCTTTCTCTTCTCCGGCTTCTGTTTTCCCAATATTTTGTTTCATTAAGAAAAATAAGAATCAAATTCGTTTGCTTCTCGCAAATTTTCTCAAGTGTATGGAACGCGCTTTAAAAGATTAGATAAGGTTAGATATTGTGTATCAATTATATCTTTTTCAAGAACAATTCATCGTAAGAAAAAACAATCCTTAATTCTTATATGCTATTTGCTTATATACATTTATAATTATATTAAAATAACTCAAATAATAACAAAAAAAAGATTTATTTGCGAATCATTTTTCTATAAAAAAATGATCATTTTCGTTCCCTACTATCTTTTATATCGATGAACGAAAGTGATTTGTTTGACTAGGTTGGCCTAGATTAACACCGCACAAGTAGGTTGGTCTAAGCCGCCGACACACGAAATGAGATTTCCATAACGGCTAAGATTAGATTCACTCATGCAGAAAATTTCTACGGACAATGAATACCGTGGATAAGCCGTATTAACAATAATAATATTAATCGTTGGCTGTATAATCGTAAACTGTAATCACTCACTAACTTTCTCTTTCTCTTCTCTAAATAGAAACTAACAAGAAGGGATGCCCGCATAAAAATTTGGTAAGACAAAATGATCATTTCCTAAGAATTTCTCCCTCTATCATCTAAGACACTTTTTTGTTGAGGTGATTTACTTAGCTTAATTTTATTTAAAAGCAAATTAAATTGAATTAAATATGAAAATAGAGAATAAACATAAAAGTAAATAAAATATTATCAAAATGTAAAATTTCCAAAATTACGCAAATATATGCAAATATATCAAGTTCTCAAAATGCAAAATGTAAAAAAAAAAACATTATCTCAAAAAATCTTAATTTTCAACTAGCTATTACAATTATCGATTATATATACATATACATACACATATATTACGTGTTTAATCAAGTTCAATTATTCTAATGTTTGCAAAACAAATGAAAATTTGCAACAAACAAATTGATGGAACTTTCAAATTCTATGCAGATAATAAATAAATTTGTCATTTTCAAAGGATGAAATTTGCCTTTTAGAATTTGATGTTCTAAATGTAGTTAACAAACAAGCATGATTAATCGAAAGTCGAGGCAAATTACATATGCATAGATTATGCTTGCGTATATTGACAATACATAATGTTTTCATAACACTTGTTTTGGACACGACTTATGGCAGCAGACATTATCATGCAAATTTACGTACTATAATTTTGATAAATGATATTTTCCGCAATTGATGTGTACATATGTGTGTTTAAATTTAGTAACATCAACATTTCATTTACAAATAAATTTTATTGGTTTCAATGTTCATTTGTTTTTAATCAAATTCTAGTATTGCTTAATAAGAAAAGTAATTTTCCCATTCTAAAAATTTTTCGAGGAAAATTAAAATTGATAGATTCTGATACCTTGCGCTCTCTCCTTTCTCACACACACCCCCCTTTCCTTTTAAAAGTGTTACGCTTTCAAACAAGGCCCCACTATTTTAGCCTTACTCAACACAAAGTATCAGGTGCGGGGACTTTTATAGGAAGTATCCTTTCGCTTGGCGCGCGTTTTGAGAAAGGGTTATAAGACGCAATGGGGTAGGGATAGGGGAAGAGGAAAGGTACACGAAGAAAAAGAATATCGTGTCCCACGTTGACACTCTTTAAAAACTTTCAGCCCTAACTTTGTTGAAAAGCTTCCCACCTCTCTTCCGATCTCTGTCCGCTCTTCGTTCTTCCTTCCTTGCTAGACGACAATCAACTTCTCGCTCTTTCCTCCGTTTTCCCATCCTATTCGTCGGAATCCCTTATTCCGGCACAGCGAGAGCATGCAGTGAGAATGGGCTCGCGACAATGCAGCATTTTAAATTAGAACATAGCGTCAGGAAGTAGAAAGAAAAGATGATATATTGAAGAGAGATGGAAAAGCAGAACAAAGAGATATGTCGAAAAAGAATATTAAGGACAGAGATGATGAACAAAATTACAGATTTTCACAAACCACGAAAGACAAGCGATTGAAAACGATCCTGGAAGAGAGAATGAAAACGATTAAATTCATAAACGAGGTCGATGCGGCTTTGAGAGAAATTCCTGGTTTGGCCCTCCCATTCTGCTCTCATACTCTCGTGTCCGCTCTCTATCATAGGGCGTAAGTAAATGCTCCATTCGTGGATTCAAAGAGATTCCCTACTTGCATAAAATTCGGATTATGGATATTTAATTTTATTTGCTTGTTTAATAGAATACTTCTTTGGAAAATCGGAATCACTTATTCCGAATTCTTCAGAGTTATTTTATCAATACATATTTTTTAAAGCAATAATCTATTAAATCATACTCTTATTATCCACTCATTATTTATTAAATAATTTTTTTTTCTTATTCCTGAATTATGTTTGTTCTATATATACACATATATAGAAAACATATTTCATTCATCTTAAACATTTTTGTATATTCGCGCGGCATGTTAGTATACGTGAAAAAAAGAAAATAAGAAAACAAGCATCCTTTAGAATTCCCCCCCAAAAGCCTATTCAGGAAGTGGCAGCACGAACGCAAAGACCTGCCCTTTCCAGACCATTTTGTCACCGGATGTTATAGGGGCTCGTGAGTGAAATAACTTTCCATGCATATGTTAGCAGCCGTGTTACGTGCAAAAAGAAGGCCAGAACAGTAAGTGGAAAGAGAGAGAGAGAGAGAGAGTTATTTCGCCGAAAGTAAACATGATCATCTATATACCAACGAATCAGAAGCAACTGGACCACATGAACATATAAAATGATAAGAGAAATCTCTACTTACTTTACACTAACTTCTTTAAGAAATATTTAGAAACTAAAATTTTTATGATTTTTCCATGTTGATATTTTTCTTATATTTTACATTTCGTAATAATAATAATAAAAACTATTTAATCTAATTTATGTAAGTTTAACTATCGATGAATAAATATTTGCATTACACATCAACGCATTTGCTTTGAGTGATCATTATACATATATTCAACTTCAAATTCTTAAATCTCAACAGTTCATCATCCAACAACGCACAAAAAAATGTTTATGTTCCTCCAACAAAGATGCGACAAGGAACTTCTTTTGATGCGCTCGTCCCATATGCATCCTGTTGTCGGAAGGAAAAAAAGGAGCACGATCTTCTTCTTCTAACTTTTCCAATATTCTCAAGTCTTTCTACTCTTTGCAAAATTACCTTTACCTCTATACCGATGCGCCTGTACGAAAGGTGTAAGCACGCTAGTAATGATTTTACCCTGCCGTTCTCATCGGCAATTCCACGCCTATATAACAGTTACCAACGATTTACACGACACAAGATTACAAAAAAAAAGGGAAGGCATACTCTTCTGTCGCTAAAATGAAAGATAGCTGATGCTTGCCCTTGCTGGTTTGTGTTTTTCGAGACACAATGCATACATGCTTGACTTTCATGAAGTTTCAGCTATCAAAAATTTAAACATGTTTCATGAATGGAACGTATTCATATTTCAACGTTTCATATTACATTATCAACATTTTTAAAAATAATTTATTTGTAATTAAACGTTATACTTTCTATTAAGTAAAATATAGAGCAATATATAGAATTTTAAATTATTCAATATATATACTATCAACAGCAGCGTTAGTGGTTCAAATTAATAATTTCATGACAATATAATTAATGGCTTTATATTTTATTTTGTTGACATATTACTATATTACTAGTTTTATAAGAAATAGGATATCGTTAAAAACATTCATCTTGTTCTTTATCATGTTCTTCGTCTAGTCCGATGAAAAATGTTTACTTGGCTTTTCTATCAGTTAATAGTATAGTTTGAAGAATCCATTCATCATAACTGCATTCCAATTCAACAGGATTGTCGTTACTCCTAGAGGGTGTCGAATTTGAAAGAAAAAATTAGGACTCCAAGAATAAAAAAAGAAAAAACATTTCAGACAAAGTAGAAAAGAAGGAGACAGAACTGATGAAGAGCCTTCTTTGCAAAAAAGACTGCCACTAGATTGTGAAAGGGATTTGTCATCCGGATATGACGTCCGCGAAAAAACATTCCACCAATTCCTTTTCTCAACATATACTCACGTAAACGCTTCCACGCGCTATTAACTCGAGTTTCAATATCGCTATTATCTGTATATTACAAATGGGAAATATGAATGGGTGGATAAATTTAGCTTATTCGTTATAAACGAAAATTTGAACATACGCGCAGAAATAAAATTCCTTGTGAAGCAAACGAGAATTTATTATCACATTGACTCTTGACAAACAACTAGTTTATCGGAAAAAATATTATTTTTTTCCTCTTTTATTCTTCGTTCGAAATATATAATTATAAGCTTTCGTATACTTATTGCGAAAAGTTATCTCTTTCTTTAGTTGCTTTGCACAAAACAAACACCAAGAGCTCCAAAACTTTCCAGTATCTCCCATGGAAGACAATTAATAGTTCAAAAATATCTCCTGGGTAATATTAACCCCTTCAAACCTCCCGTTCTTATCCCAACTTTTTGTCCCTTAACTTTTCTCCGTGAATGCTTTGTCCCATAGGATTTTTCGCTCGTATAACCGCGTCAAGCAATTTGTACTTTTTAGTAGATATTACTCTCCTCATCGTTTTTTTCATATCTCAGATCTTGTTTTAAAAAGTAAATTAAAATATATTTTGTGTGTGTGTGTGTGTGTGTGTGTGTGTGTGTGTGTGTGTGTGCGCGCGCGCGCGCGCGCGTAACAAAGCGTGCACGCACATGTTAATGCGGTTAATTTTCTAGGCTTACAAAACTTCTGAAAGAGTTATGCAACCTTATTGCGTGGATATTTTATGTTGCCAAAGCTTTATTTTAGTCCTATGTCGGAGTTAAAAGCTATTGTTTCTTGTTTTTTCTAGCTAGGATTTCTTGCTTCTCGATAGACTGGATACGAAGAATGTCGAGAAAAGAAATTGGAAAAGTCCATCAATGGCTTCTATTTAGAGGTTTATCGTTCAAATGCTTGAATCTGTATACTGTGCAGTCTTAAAACATAACTTATCTAAACCAATTAGTCTCTCTCGGCTATTTCTAGAAAAAATAACGACAGCAATAAATTATTTGTAGTCATTTGTATTACTATTATAATGAATAATCTCACTTTAGAGATACTAAATCTTTTAAAATTCTTTATATTAATAGCGTAATGCACGAGTATATATGTATATGTATATATCTCGGAATTTAATTAAATACGAACTTTGAATAGTAATTTTTTAATGAAATTCGTTTTCTTAACTAAGATATATATTGTTGCATCGACTGGAAATTATACATGTTCAAACGACATTACAAAATATGACGTTGAAATATCATAGTTAGATGATACACTAACACGATACTCGTTGCCTAATATATATATTATATGGTAATTTTGTTTTAATAATTTTGTTAGAAAAAAACTGTTAATAAATTGCATGCCAGATTTAATATTAAAAAACTTGAGAATAAAATTTTTACTAATTCAACTCAACAATTTTCATTCAAATTTTCATTTACAATTACAATATCAAAATTTAGTTGTTCCAGCTTGGAACAATTTAACGGTCAATTTCTACGCACATACAGTAAAGGTAAGCATTTCATTGGTAAAACCATTGGTAAACTAGTTAATTATGATTAATTTGATAATATAGATGAAGATTAAAATAAAAAAAAAAAAATTTCTATGGATGTTTTCAATTTTTCGTTTTCTAAACTTAGAATTTCATTCTTTTGAACTTTTTCCGTCTCTCAACTATTTGCACATGAGAAAATTGTCTCTTCTCCTCCTCTACTTTTCTAACGTCAGTCTCAAGAAACGACGGATGACAGCTGATATATGAAAGATGGAGATTATACGAACGAAAGACAGAATATGGAAGGATGCTCTCTTTTTGCATCGATTTTCGGAAATGTTACTTCACGAAAAACTAAAACAAAATTTTTTCCTCTCTCTCTCTCTTTGTGACAATGAACAGAATTTCAATATTTTGGAATTGAAATATTGAAATTCTGTTATCTAAACTCCTGCTAAAAACTTGAAATCCTTCAATATTGAAATTTTAATAATCTAGAACATTTTCTTAAATTCTTTAGAGTTATAAGATCTGAGAAGTTATAGAATCTATAACTTCTAAATAATGTAAATATTCATGCGAAAACCTTAAATTTTACATAGTATTTATTTACACACACACGCACACGCACACACACATATATATGAGATGATCTTAAAATCCATCGAATCATAAGACTAATTTTTTTATCAAAATTGACTAAATTTCTCACGTATTTTTTTCAATGAAAATCTGACAAGTGTCGAAGTTTTTACAATGGCGGAAATGAAAATCGACAGCACGAGGTGTGGTTTGATCGAGCGTAATGTGCTCGGAGAATCGAATAATAATTGTTTAATCGCCCGTATCTTTACAAACTTTACTAATAGCTGAAAGTACGAAATTCTATAAACTCTGCCTCAAACTATAATACATATTAAGAAGATTCTCGATCTTTAATAACAGTCAATAGATTTGCTTTGTGATGTCAGTGTAATTTGTCAAACTATTAAAATTATAACAAGTTTGATAGTAATATATCAGTAGTATCAGTCACATCATCAATCTACACACACAATAACACTGGTGTATAAATAATAAAGCGCGATCTGATTTCATTGTATTTTGATATCTGTTTATCTACATTTTTCTTTCAATATATCGCAATCACTTTTATATAAGAAATTTTTAAGAAATTCTTCAATATCTTTAAATTATTTCCATATTTGCTTAATCTCTTATAAATCTTAATCTCTTATCAAAAGCAACTCAAAAATTATTAATGTGTCTATCATTTTGCATCAAATTTTTAATTTTTTTTTGTGTCAATATTTTTAAAATTTTTTATGTTATATAATTCAAACACAAAAACTTAATATAAAAAAAGTCAAAGATATCGATTGTTCAAATTTCTCTTTTTTAGTCTAATGTAAATTCTGTCTTTATAAAAGTTGTTTATTATTACGCAACCTTGAATCCAACTCGAAATTATTGTCGCGTGAACGAAAGCTCTCCTTGCTTCGACTTTCTCGTTGACTTCCTGCGAGAGCAATCGGCCGTGCAAGAGAAGAGAAGAAACGCGAAATAAGGACGGAGAAGCGAAACTTCGCCGATAGTAATTCGTGACTCGACTTAGTGCAAAGTTCGCGAAGGTCCCAATTAACCGTGCATGGCCGCCCGGGGCCTTGCCAAGTACCTTCGTTCAGCGACGATCGTTCTTCCACTCGACGGAATAACGAAAATTTTCCCGAATGTCTTTGRACGTGTGAGAGCGTTTAGTATCTTAAAGAAAGAGAAATATTACTAGGACAAAAGAGAGTGCAAAAGCTCAGTGTAGTGTACCATCATTTTGATCGCGTTTGATTCTTAAAAGAATTCACTTCCGATCCTGATAGAAAAAAACAAAGAGATACCGTACTATGCTCTTTATTATACATTATTTCATTTATATATTTAAAACTGTAAAAAAATTTCACAGCAGAACAACGTGCAAAAAGTAAATCTTACCAATTATTCGAGTAACTTTCATTATCATACAAAGATGTACGTTCATGAATTATTACATTTTAACGAAAATTATTTTAAATTCTATAATATTTAAAAACAACTACACCATAAAATTCTTTTAAAAGTAGCGCTTTTCAATAATCAAGTTAGAAATATTCTAGCATACGGCCATTTTGTTGGCTGGCAAGTCTATGTCACGTCATAAATAATTGGGGAAGGACATTATCGTGCGGGGTAACGCAAAGGGAGAGTGTCGGACAGGGGTGCGGATTTATCATGCGGCTCTTCTTGTAAGCTTCCGCACGGGATGAGGTCGACGCCATATTTTACCGAGAAGCCGGAATCTTTTGTCTTCATAATATTTATCCCACCGCGAATACCGAGAGTAATGGAGCATGGGTCTCTGGAGAAACGAACGAGATCGGAACTAAAACAATCCTCTATCGGAAATAAGCTTAGAGCATATAGACGACATCGATGGTGAGTATCGAAACAAATTCAAACGAAAGATTGATTCAACGGGAGAATTGTCCAATCCACAAACATAAGTACATACTGAACGAGACAAATAAGAAAAAAGAATGAAAGGTGGCGTGGAACAGTTTGGTAAATGTGAAAATGTTATGTTAATGACAAAGAAAAAGAGAGAGAAAGAGAGAGTAAATTATTTTATTGTTCGTAATGTGAGAGAAGTACGTACACGCGAGGTCTAATTCTTAATTTCTTAACGCATAAATTGAAGTATACAATGTATTTCGCATATGTGAGAAGAATACTTAAATTTATATGTCAAGGACATTAATGACTTTTATATATATATATAGTTTTGCGTGCGTGTAGTATTATATATACGCGTACGATATTACATTAATAGTTTCTAGACAGGTTGAATGACACATTGATAAATATATCTGTAAACTTTTCGATATAAATCTCGACTAACAAATCTTAGAAACCTGTAAATTTTTTAAACTAAAAATGGCTTTAAAAAACTTCGGGAAATTGCAGTATTTTTAATCGCGAATCTTTTCCTTCCGGTTCCAATCGGCACCTTGTCCGCTTCACCCATCGATGCTGCAAATTCTGCTATTTCAATTCCCTTCATCTTGCTTTTATTCTGCTTCCGCTAAATCACGAATGGTTTGATATCTATCGCCAACCGATAACTACCGAAGATACCAGATGGTTGCCTCTTTCTACCACTTTCTACCAATTCTCCAATCTTCTTCTTTCCTCTATTAATCTTTTTTCTACTTTAAGGCGCTCCTACTAGTATTTAAGTTTTTCCTTTTCAACATCTTCTATTATTTTTTTATTATAACTAATCTTCAAATTGAGATAATACTATTTTTATTTCAATAATGAAAGAACAAGAAAAATTCTTTGCTGAAAATTAAATTTAGTTTCAGATTACAGATTTGGTTCGATCACATTAAAAATTTAAAGAAGTAAGAAGAAGTACAGTACTCTCTAAATAGGAATCAGTGTATTACTCACTGATTTGCAGTGCTATATTTAAAACTGTGATTATTAACTGTGAGTATTTACTGTTTCTCAGCGATTTTGATTAAGAGGGGAGTACTTTCACTAATCAAAATCAGCGTATTATCACTGAAAGACAGTGCATATCACTGATTGACATAGTTACAAGTATAGCGCTGAAATCAGTGAAATTTCACTGATTTCGATTTAAAGAATAGATATAATAATTTCTGTTTCATTAAATTGAAAGTTTAATTATGTTTATGTAAATGATTTTTCAGAACTTTCTCAAGTTCACATATTTTGGTTTTCCTCAAGAAAGAATAGTTTTCTTACTAAAATGTATTTATCATTATAACTATATAAATTTCTACCAAGGTATATAATTCGTCTTTTGGGAATTAATTTTACGATCTTTGTGTTCGCGTCGCTAATAATTATCCATTTCCTAGGTCCCAGATAGTGTTATCTATAGTGTTATCTATACAGATAAAAGAAGAAAGAACGAGGAACTCTAGCGAAACTCATGATCGATGGTACCTTCCTTCTATTTCTTTCCGCGCATCATATACTCTAACCGTCACCCTCTCTTTTTCTCCAATCGTGCGCCACAGTGCTCCTTTCACCCTTTCCCTTCCCTGCCCCATTGCGTAGCATCAGACTGACAGCATCGCGTACACTGGAAGTAACAGCCGCGTGTCGTTTGTCACGCGCCGTCACGACGCGCCAACGCAGCGTATCAGGGAACGCGACGCGACGCGACGCGCCGTACGGCACGATGCCGCGCTCGGTTGATACGACGTACAGCAACGATAAATTCGCGGATTTCAGCACCCGTGAGATTTCATGCGTGTCCGAACTGTCGGAAGTCTTCCCCGTGACGAGTGGGCCATGGCCACGTTCGAGGAGCATCGGTTCGAAGTGAATCTCACGAATCCAACTTCTCGAAATATCCATTCAGCCTATGTTTCAGCATAATGGCAGTCACGTTTTGCACAACAGTCCAATGAATTAGAGCCCGATGTTCGACAAAATCTAAAGATGTAAACTTATCATTGCCAGTAGTATAAAAATATAACTATTGAATATAATGATCATATTTATCGTACACGCGCACAGAGCGTGCAAGGCGTGTATATTATATGAGTTACAGTTACTTGTACCAATTATTATAATATATATTTCAATTCTACACTACCTTTGCGGCGGATTAGTGATTCGCAGCAAGAGTCTCAGAGTTCCGATCATTTTTAATTTCGAAGATGCATTACGCGCGACCTAAAAAGTAAACTCCACTGACTCGCAGAGAAGTACATCGGCGCCGTTTCATTAGATATCATCATAATTGCACGAGGGAGTAATTATTGTTGTCCGCCGCGCGGCAGAAAACGAGTTGGAACAAATGAAAAAAGGCCGTAATAAAAATTAATGTCCCAACGGTGTGCAGTCGGTAAAGGGGAGGAGTCAAAAATGGTAAAGGGGATGAAACGGGTTGAGAAAGAAAGAAAAAAAGAGAATGCTTGGAATGCCATTTTCACGGCACACACTCGATTCGAATAGTCCTCCGGACTGTATAATGAAAAAAATTTCGGTGTACAGTCGCATGCGCGCGTGCAACGAATTAAACGAATATATGTACGAGTATGTACAGTAGCTTAAAAGTTTGCACGTAAGTATCTCCACATTGCAAAATTGATTCAAAATGTATCGCTCTTTCTTTCATCCGGAACTTTTTCACGAAACCTCCTCATAAAAGAAACAGACAAGGAAATTTTTCGATGAACGATCATCACGATGAAATAATCATAGCATTAAAATAATTTTTCAAAGAATTTGTTTAATCGGTTAATGAGTGATTTGCTATTAATTCGAAAACAAAACATTATCGTGTTCTTTATTATATTTGCATGGTATATCATACGAACATACGAAGGTATGTTCCTCGGGAAAATAAAATAACAATATTTTAACATATTTCAAAATCGTCAAGTGTAAAAATCATTTTTAATAATATCACATTTTTTTCACATTCTTCGAAGTTCTGATCCGTACTCAAAGTTGTCGGAAGTCGCAATATGCACATCCAAATGAGGCTATATAAATGTCCGTTATTAAAAACGTTCGTTGCAAAGTGCTATTAATAATTAAAAAACGCTTTGTATTTGCCAGTCATAGATGTGCGTAGTTTATAATTATTTATTTTCATTTCAACTTACCTACGTTCAAATATAGATTCCCATCGTGATTTTACAGATAATAATGCATACAATGTATCAAGATCGTGATATTAAGAAAACAAAAAAAAACTTCAATAGCAAAAGAAATCACAATACATTCTTCAAGTGATTTATCAAACAATTGTAAAACACTTTCTCTTTTTACACATTTAATAAAATTATATTATCAGATTGATAATATTAGCAAATTTGTATACTTTATATATAATAAATGTATTAAACTTTTTATTATATAACGATACATAACGATAATATTAGATATGACAAATTTAATAGACTATCCTAACTAATGCCAAAATTAAATTTTATGCATCTACTTTTTGATCAGCATTTTCATGAGTGAATTCAAATAATGAATAAAATTTTAAGCATATTTCATTTTATGTTCTGTTATCGCCCATCGACTCCGTATTGTAAAGTTTCAATTTTTTCTATTTCATCTATTTTATCTTTTTGCATAGAATATTTATCATGTAATCGTGACTGAAGAAGATCGAGTAAAGTTATCGAAATTTGTCTCGCTATTATTGTTTTTGACATTATATTTTTATTGAGTTAACGTCCAAATTTTATTTGCTCATCTTTGTGCTTATTTATTTATCAATATATTGCGTTGAAGTAAAATTTTGTTATGAGATTGTTAATGTACTCATTGTATTGCTACGACATAAAATTAAAATAATATATATGTAAAAGTTAATAACTATATAATATATACGAATAAAATCAAATGTTGCAATATATTCGGAGTTAAATATTTATAAAGTTATTTTCTCACAATTAAAAAGAATTAATTAAAATTCTAAATTCTCTGACAAGTAGAGAATTTTGTAGAGTTTTCACTTAGTTTTAGAAACACACTGATCTTCTCATTTATAGTAAAGACATAATTTGGAAAACCAAAAACTAACTTTATAATGATCATTATTAAGCAAAAAGTGATTAATTTGGGGAAATTGTACTCAAATTCTTAAAAAATTATCTAAAATAATAAAGAGAGAAAGAGAGCGAGAGGGGGGGGAGAGAGAGAGAGAGAGAGAGAGAGAGAGAGAGAGAGAGAGAGCTATTTAAAATCTTTTCAGAGTTCTAAAAGGATTGTGACTTTTATGTAATAGGATTTTATCATCGTATTAACTTTCCAGTTCCTCAAATATTGAGTTTACTATTATAAGACAAGAACTTTTTCTGAAGCATATGAAGATGTCTACAATTTTTCCGAGCATTTCCAAAACTCCAATAATTTTTTGTTTTTGTTTACAAAAATAAAAAATAAAGGTTTAAATGTCAGAAATCAGAATTAATCTTATTAAGCTAGGGATTAAAGTAATTGTTAAAACTATTCTTCATAAATTGCACTAATATGAAGTCAACGAAAGAAGGAACTGTTGAAGATCTTGCAATTCATATTATTTTAGATGATTTATATGAGAAGAAGGAAAAATGTTCAAGTAGATATGCAAAATTGTATGCAAAATTTTTGCATGCACGCACGAGAGATGCAAAGGAAAACCACGAGTGAGAAAACTTTCAGACTTTTGCGGTTTATTGGCAACGTTCGCAACGAACGTGGATAACGAGTCAGTTCTTTCCGACTTCGTTTGAGTGCGTTGCTCATTAAGCGGAAGCGATTACTGGTTCACGATTGCTGATTCCACACGAGAGCGCGAGTGGCTCTCAGCTAAAACCCGGACTGGGAGCCGACCACTTACAATAATTGCCCGTGCAACTGATTGGCGCGAGCCATCCGTCAATTAGCGCTGTGTAATTTTGACCGCACGCTGAGTTTAATCAACTTCGTGCATTAGCCAGTCGACCGGCATTTCGAAATACATGTAACACCGCGGCAAAATTTCCACATCCCGAGCTTAATCCAGTCGCCAATTCCTTCTTTATTATAATACACATTGATTATAAAGGCCTCATTTTTCATTTCACTGTAAATTTCATGTCACGTATCGCAAAATACTTCAATGATGGAATCGTGTACTTTTTCATAAAGAAAATGACTTAAAATTTAATGTGTAGATGTACGAATTTGAAAAAGAAGGTAGAAAAAAAAATTGGAGATAATTAAAATGGAGATAATTACACTTTTGTTTAAAATTATAAATAGTTTCCTATTCTAAAATGTTATGTTCGACACTATTGTTAATCATTTGAGCCTTAAAATAAGATAGGAATTAAACTCACTCTTGTGTAATTAATTAAGCATTAATAAAATGTTTATAAATTTTTAATTAATGCTTTCAATGTTTTAAATTATAAATACGTCTATATGATTATAGGCCAAAATATGGTCGAATTATATGATATTCTTCGATATAATACTATGCATCAGATTTAATATTATTTAGTCTCAATGTACTGACTAAATTAAAAAGGTCAGAAATTGTAACATATTCCATTTTACTATCAATGAATGAATCGTTTATCCGAGTTTAATTATCTTTCGGGATAAACGTGATATAATAATAAAATGAACCTACGTACCCATATATTTTTGTCAGTTGGCGACTGAAATTAATGTCGCGAATGAATTAATGGAATTTTAAGAATTATTAACAATATATTATATGGCTAGTGATTGCTAGGAACGGCCATTAAAAATTTTACAACTTTGACGAGCAGAATTTTCCACCGGAGACGTTAAACACGTGCGCGCGCTCCCTTGCTAGCATTGTGTATGCGAAGGGTGGATTTGAAAGTTTTCCATTAATAAAAAATTCGTGCTTCCGGAACTTCAAAAGCTTTTTAATTCTCTCGAGTGTCCCGTCTCGATCCACCCCCACTATCCACCGGTCCGGATGGCTAAAGTGCTCGGTATTTTGTGAGCGAAAAAGGAAAATGCATGAAATGTACAATGTAAAGATAATGACGAAAGTTGCGACAAGATCGTGGCAATGTCAACTTTGCGGTAATGCCTTGATTTGCATTATGATCTTAGGTAATAATGCAAGATATTTCTTGGAAATAAATTTGCTACGTTTTTTTATTTTGTACGTATGTGCTAACATAAAATAAAGTATATTTAGTGTAACGTTTTCATTCAAGTTGAATTGGTTTAATCAATCGAGAGATATTTTTAACTTTAATACGAAATAGTGTGAAAGAAAGTACTGCAAGTATTCTGATATTTTCGAATTTTGACAACCCGTTTGAATCTAATTTTTATCTAATGTGATGTAATATCCTGGAAATTCGGGAGTTGACGCGAATGCACCATACAGAAGAGCAATCAGTCTGGATAACTAGGTAGGCGATAACTTTAAATAAGATATATCGATCATTGGTCGTCGACAACGAAGAAACAGGCTGGCACGAAACGACAGAACAGAAAGGGAGATGAAGGCACAAAAAGGAGATAGAAAAGGAGTGAAAAAGGTAGCAGTGCAGGAAAAGTTTGCGCCATTCCAGTTCCATTTCCTTTCCATTTGTATTTATGGCCTCGTTATTCGCAACTCAAACTTTCGAGTTTGAAACCATGTCGAAAATTGGCAGAAAGAATGATTATCGAATGCGTACGTTATGTGCTACGATTGTCAGATATTTTCGACGATCTTATCTCTGTCATTTTCTCGAATTTGAAAATTTTGATAAGATTAGTAAAAAAATTATGACGCAAATTCTTTGAATGCTGTTGAACGTTTTATCACTGATATAGTAAATATTATAAATATGATATAGAGAAAATATAAAATAAAGTATCCTTGATAAATATTTTTCTATAAAGAAAGACTCGATAACTTTTTTATGTAATCAAAAATTTTCTGGCTTAAAAGATCTTCTCAATGCGGAAAATGCAAGCTTTTAAACGCGCAAATGTCATAATTACGTTGATTACGTTGCGGTATTAAATGTTAATGCTAATTTCAGTCCAATCGTACGGACTGGAATTTAATCGCATAACTTTGATCGATACGGCAACGTGCAACATGCTGTTTTGCGGAACAATTTCCCAACTAAGTGATTACAGAGAAGTTAGGGCTCTGGCTATTCAATTATATAGATTACTTATATGTAGAAATAGCTTCGCTACTCGTCACGATGCAGCCTTCAAAGTGACGCTGATCAGGCTTCAAAGTGACGTTGATCAAAGGATCAATTTGTTACACGAGCGCGACGCGACTACTTGCGACTTCACGGATTGGCCTGATGTGAGATATCCTTTGGTAGGAACCTTCGATAGATATATTTCGATATTTCATGTCGTAAAAGTCTAGATTCGGTTACGCGCGCGCGTATTATTATAGATTATCCAAAAGTTAAAACTAGAAAACTATTTCAGATGTTTCTTTTATACTTTTTAAAATTCAAAACATTCTATTATAATTTAATTATTATTATTATGTGAAAATATTAAAATTTAGTAAAATTAAGTATAATAATAACTCGTTTAATCCAAATTGTTTAATTCAATCTCCAAAAATTTTAATAGCTATATAACATTGTAACTAAAACTGTTTAAGTATTTTGTAATCGTATTGCGTAATATAATCACTAACAAGTTTTAAATTATACATGTACATTTTTTCATAAAATAATATTTTTGTGAAATTAAAAGAGGCTAACGCGTTTTCAAGTTTCAAAATTGCAGTTTGAAAATCGGGATGATGAATCTTCCTAGTTTCTGGAAACCAACTAGATTCTAACACTTTCCAGCCAAGCTTATGCGATTATTATGCGCTGCCTGTGCCTCCTTCTTCTCGGTTGATACGATAGCGGCTGGGAAGAGGAAACGCCTCACGCGCGGCGATCAGCATTGCCTCAAATTGAATCCTTCGCTTTCGGGAGCAAGCGATCCGCAGGAGAGATGGTGCAATATCTACGAACTGCATACCCTACATTTTGAACGCGACAGAAAAATTTAGTGCATTTTATTGAATGAAAAATTTGTAAGATTTCGGAAAATCCAAAAATATAAACAATATTGAAAATTATTGTCGAGAAATATAATGTTAACATTTTTTAAGAAATTAAGATTTTAAGAAATTAATAATTTTTTAATGAGGGATATACATATAATACATATAAATATAATCAAGAAATTAAAATATTGAAATTTTTCTCCCTAGTTGCAAAAAATAATTGAAAGTAGTTGAATAGAAATCTTTCTTCTTAATTTCTTTCTTTTTTAATAACCTTCCTCTAGTAATAATCAATAAAAAATTAAGTAATATAAATAAATTAATAAATAACGCTCGACAATTTGCAAGCAAAAATTTGAAAATTATGACCAAAAAACGAGCAAATATTAAAACAATCTTTCTATAAATATAATTGCAATTTAATTCAAGATTAAAAATTACAAGCGATTAAACGTACGTTTCGACTGTACTCGGTCTTCTTCAGCGATAAAAATAGAAACAATAAAATCAAGTCATAAATAAAAGGTAAAAATACATAAATAAAAGAACAATGGACATTAGAAATATAGTGACGTGGATGACAAAATCAAAGTCAAAGCTAGACAACATTATATGTGATATTTAATGTGATAATGGTCAAACTAATAAAATTCTAAAATACTAAATGTAATAATGGTCAAATTAATAAAATTCTAAATACAATTTGATTAATCTGATTTATCAGTGGTCGTTTGAGTTTCTGAGGAATCAATTTGAATTGACGTTCGATGATGAAAATCACGCGTGATTAAGTAATATACATATTATGGATACATATGCTAAAATATATAACAAATTTCTACAGCATATCCTATTTATATGGTATCAAATTTTATTAACAGGTTTCTTAATCAATTTTGTGCCAACTTTTCTTTATAAAAGCTAAAATATCTGAATAACATGTCTCTTCCATCGTGTCTAACAAAGTTCAAAAACTTATCGAATTAGTGGATTAAGGGAACAACTTTTCAATTCTAATTATACCTAATGAGATTCGAAAGTGCATTATAGGTCTCAAAATGTAACAACTGCAGAGGATTTTGTTAAGTCCGACTTATCGAACTTATCGTGCGCTAATGGGTTAAGAAGATAACTTTGACTCTCGATGAAGCATCATAGTGACGACGCGGATATGGCCTGTCGGGTCAATTGGATTGCAGAAACTTTGGCCTGAGATAGTCTTGAAGAGAGAGAGAGAGAGCGAGAGAGAGGGAGAGACAAAAAAAGATAAGAAAAAGAATCGGTTCGCGAAAACGTCGAATTAACGACATTATACTTCCTAACCCCAGCTGTAATGGCTGTAAGAAGGTTAGCTCGTCTTTTTCCCCCTTGTACAAGTTTCCATTTCCTCCTTGTCTTCTTCTTTTAGAAAATCGCAGAAGCTTCTCTCTCTCTTCTTCTTCTCCATGACTTTCGCCTCTTCCTTCTCTCCTTAGTCCTCTAACGAGAGAACTTTAAGAGCTTCAAGGACCGACTTCTACCACACACGGTCTCTGTCTTCGACACTTCCATTTCCTACGACGGAGAACCTCGTCGTCTGCTGATCCCGAGATCCTTATCAGCCACCCCGAGTAATTAACTTTTCTAGGATATAAAGATCACGAGGCAGAATGGGATTTTTGTGACCTGATACATCCCTGTTTCATCAATTATAGGGAAAAAGTTCGAATCTTTCCAATTTCTTTATTATTTCTTTAATAAAAAATTTCCATACATACAACGTAATAGATGTAATTGTTTGAAAAAAGAACAAATTTTCTGTGTATAGTTTTGCATTATCACGCACATTATTGTTTTTCTAAATTTAAGAAATTACTTGACTAATTATCTAGATTTATTATTTTCTACATTAATATTTCGACGATATTAGAAGACAGAAAAATTGCCAGGCTGTTTAATATTTTATGACGGTCATAATTTTCGCAGATCAATATCGCTTGACGCTTTACTGATATATTTCTATCTTTAAATTTTCACACTTATTCTGGAAAGTTGACGCAAATCGTGCATAAAGTGCCGATAAAGTATCGTATAAAATACGTTTATGATCACGGATATACGAGGCGGTTCTAAACGATAGCTTAACGATAGCTGTACACAAAATTTCCATCACCCTAAAAACATTAATCAGTTTATTTCTTATTATTTACAGTCTTATATATACAATTATATCATATTATTTCAAATATAATGTCAATCTTTAATGTCATATCTGTACATTACGTCTATATTGGATTTAGTCAATGCGTATTTATCTGACAATGAGTATACTTAAAGTGTATTTAAACAATCTTAAAACGTAAAGAGAGATGAATACATCCCTCTTTACATACTATCTTAAAATCTTAAAATTTTTAATTTACGAACAGTTTTTGAAAGTTCTTACGTACGATGTCTAATTATATTTCTTTCTTTTTCAGCTATTTCTTTTTTATTTCGTTATTAAAAAGGACCAATTAAACAAGAATGCATAAGGTAAAAGATTTAAACAAAACACTATCAAACAAAATTTACGAAAAAAAACTGTTAGCAAGAGCAATTCAAAATTGAAAATCAAACACAAAAGTCGAGCGTTTATCTTTTCAAGAATTAAAAGAAGCCTATTACTGTGCCTCTTCTTATCTACTCTTAAGAGTCCTATGAGAATTCGCGAACATGGATCGTTCTTGAGATAGTTCGAACTTCCTAGTTGGTTCATCTAAACTATCGAAAAACTCGTCTATGTGTCTTAAAGAGTCCTTTGGTCAATTAATCAAGCTCTCCGGCTGATTCGTCGTCGCTAATTAGCACATTGAACGAGCGGCTTCAATAGAATTTGCCTCCAAGAACAGATTCATGTCGTTAGGGCATACATATATCCATACCATACCATACCATAATATCCCGCAATAACCTATATTATTTTTCAATCACAGATCTTTGAAAAATTAAAGCATAAATATCGAATTAAACATTCTGCAAGTCGTATTTTTACATCCCAAATTTTTATAAGCTCTTGTGTCGTGTTTGTAATATTTTCATGTTTACGATTTATTAAGTATAGGGTATAATATAGCAGCTTTTTTCAAGTAAATTAAACATATGTTATTGCGGAATTGAATATCATCTTGTGAATACAAATCGAGACATATTACTTTGTTAGATAAACATCCATAGAAATAAGATATATTCTAGTGCAAATCAATAATAAAAAAATATCAACTTATTTCTCGGTTACACTCGGTTATATTTGATCTTCATCTTGTAAAATCTAACTTTTTTATTTTATCTGATTTAGTTTTGTGTAAATCTCTAAGTTAATTAAATTAATCCTTGAACTTGAATCCTTTTTTTAAATCCAAAATTCATATATTTTTCATTTATATATATATATATATATATATATATATATATATATATATATATATATCAAAGAAAATATAAGAATATAAATTTTATTGTTGTATCGTTTAAGTATAATAGAATGAGTAATGATTCTAGGGAAAACATACACACAATAATTGACATGCGCACATCTTACTTCCAATCGTTCTTAAATTATGTTATTTAACGAGTCAGCTGATGTGCTCACGTAAACATCGGATACGACTCTGCTAAAGCTGTTCTGCTAAATGGAAATGCAATGTTTCATAGAAAACAGCAACGAAAGATTGTAAATCCACCACCGCGCGTAATTTGTCGATGGGTCGTTTTGCCCCGTGTTTTCCCCATCCCTTCCTACGAACAACGGGGGCGTTCACTTAACCATACTCGGGCTCAAACACGGGCACAAATTTTTCGATTTAACTTCGCGTGCATGACCGACCGTGAATTTTTCCACTGCCTCTCATTTTCCCTTCTTTCTTTTCCATCCTTTTCCTCCACTCTCACACATGCTCATACTTCCGCTCACTTAATACTTTTTTCGAATAACATAAAAAAAAAAAATTTTACGAGTTAATCCATTCGCAAAAGCGAGCGCAATCATAGATCGAAATCATAGTTCATCATCGAAAGATATTATCGTGCTACTGAGATATCGAGAAATTCTTGTTTCAATCATATTGTAGCATTATTTTTCACTTTGGTAGTATCAATGATATAGATCTAGCTGTCCAACCGAAATAGCTAAATCAATAGCTTTCAGCTAATTTTTATAGGAATTCTTTAATTTAAATTTTATCTTTTATATTTCTGAAACAACAGAATGATCTCCTTTCTCTATTCAATTATTCTTCGATATGCCTTGCCAACATTACATAATTTTCATCATTATTAAAACTGCAACAAATTGCTATATTAACACAAATTTTATCGAAATATATATAACCTATCAATATTGTACAGCATTTATAAATAATAATAAATAAAGAACATTACTTTATCATATATTAAGTGGTTTTGAGTTATCAGCAAACAATCAAGAAACATATCTCAAATTAAAGAGTTTCTGTACAAAAGCAAAAAATTCCATGGATATAATACAAATATGATTAAACAAAGCAAAGGTTTGGGAATTGAATATCGATTTCGTTCTCTTTATTTCGAATATCTTCTTGTTGTGAATGTATGATAACGATTACGAGCAATCCTTATGAAATGTGTCCTACTATTGCTATTTAAAATTGCCTTTTAATCCAGCTAAATCTCTGGATGTAAATTATGCCGTCATGATAGAAAGGTAACGTCAAAATTGGTAACGTCGATGACAGCAATGTTATTAGCGACCAATTTTTTATTTCAACCAGACATTTCAAACTTGTAAATAGTTGTTGTTTATTAAATGCTCTTAGCAAATAATATAATATTTTGTTTGTGTTTGCAGATAGGCTAAAATGGACAATGTTCTTTGCAAAAAGATAAATTTGCCAAAAACGTGTCGTTAAATAAATAAAGAAAAACTATTGCATTCTTCATTTTGAGTATAAATTTTTTTCCTTTTTTCCATGCTATAAAATAAAACCTGATTAGCTGAAATAAATCTGTAATCAGCGAGAAAGAAAAAGAGAACAATTAAATTCTTTAATTAATCGCATAAGACGCTGTCATTATTTTTGCTTTAATTTTATTTTTGTTATTTAATCATAGTGACGATGACGATGACGAAGTCAAATTTCAGATTGTTTCATAATTCGTTTACGTAAGCTTATAGTCCTAATGCGTGTTGTAGAAGGCAGTAGTGAATGAAAAGCCGGTGCTGCATTATAAATGGATGAATTATGTCGTTTTCTAAGAGAGAAAGAGAGAGAGAGAGAGAGTAGGCAGAGGGTTGAATTATTGCCGAGTATAACGGGACCGCCCCTACCGGATTTAAATTGCTGCTTCATTCGTTTTGCTAATTTTTCACTTTACATTGTTACCTCTTTTCCCTCTCTCTAAATCCCTCGATGTGTCCGCATCACTCAATGTAAAACGGATTTGATTGACTGATACATCTCCATATCCAACATCCATATGTGCATTCATATATATATATATATATATATATATATATATATATATATATATATCCATATTCGCTTTCTAAATATTTATCAAAAATTTATAAGAAAACGCATTCAATAAACAAAAAAGGCTTTAAAATATTTAATATCTAAAAAATAATAAGAAACTCTTTTAACTCTCTGCAAATACTCTCTGCTATACGTGTACATATAAAAAATATGAAATGATTTTAATACCATGTGAATGAATAAAAGTATTAATGCCCCACCGAACATCACTATTTGTCTTAAAACCGACCAAATTTCTTTAAGATGCCTAGAACGTCAAAAAGTTTGACAAAAAATTTTTATTTAACCATATTTTGATTAAAAGTTAGTATTTTCAACGTTTCAAATTAGTATTTTTTTATTTAATTTAATTTAATTTTATTTAATTTCTTTTTCTTTAAATTAATTGTTTTTAATTATATTCATTAAAAGTCTCCTTGTATTTTGTTATTTTAATAAACATATGATAAATTACATCAAAAATTACAAATAAATATCAAATTCACAACCCACAACTTTTCATTATTCTGATGTCTCACTTTCAAAATATTAATAAAGGCCGCTATATATCGTGGGTATTATTTAAAAAAAAAAGAAAAAATAACAAAATCGTTGAAACATTTAAAGTATATCCATAAATATTTTCAATCGTAAAAAATAGAAGAGAAGAGCAAAACAAAGAAAAGAAAAATTTAATTAAAGCATCTTAATAATAATGCTATCGTGCGATCGATCCAATTGCTTCCCTGGGTTATTATTCTATATTTATTGAAATTGTATAAAATTAAAATCATATCGCGGCACCAGTAAGTTTTGTGTACCTATAATTCAATCAGTGTAATTTTTTAATTCGTCATTATAAATACCTTCGTAATCCTGCAAAGTGACTGATTTTTCACTTTGTATTAAAACTTGCCATTCTTTACAATCACTGTTCCTGAAGTGAAAAAAGGTAAAAAACATAAACGTCTTTCAGCTGATTCAGTACTCAAAAATCAGATTGAAGTTGTTTTGTTATCATTAAATCGATTCCAACCTCGCGGCTATTTATTTATATACTGAGCCTATTCAGACATCTATTAGAGATATCTATTATTACAGAATGAGAAATCTTAAAAATCTTAAAAAATTTCAGAATTCACACCTAAAGATATAAAGAATTCTGAAGATGTAGATTTTTTTCAACACTTCTGAAAAGTGTTTCAATTTATATACAAAATTTCAAAATTTTTCTAAAACATTATAAAATGTATTATACAAAAATTCTGAAATATTCTAAAATTACATAAAAATTCTGAAAAATTATATAAAAAATTGTAAAAAAAATTTTCACCATAATATGCACTATACGCTTTAAAAATGTAAAATCTTGCTTTAAAAATTAAAAATCTTTTTCTTCTTACAAAGTATATTCTATTACATATTTATCAAAAAAGTTATCATTAAAATTAATGCAGAATATTATTATTGTTGTTATATTATAAATGTATAATATGCTACATATTCCTTTAAGTGACGGCGTCGCGAATATTGATCGTAATATTTTCTCATTTTCAAATCATAGCCGTAACGGTGTTACGAATTCATGAATTTGTTGACTTATTGATTCACTGACCATTCCATTTTAATTCAATCTTGGTACGCTTGGTACGCTGTTTGTCTTACTTTTGGACAATCGGCCATGTGTACAAGTCTGATTGATTTTTGTGCAAAAAAGAAATAAAATCACACAGGACGCGGAGAGAAAAAAGCTGGAAAAGTGTGAAAAACAAATATTCAATTTTGATTCATAGTTCTCGTAGTTTAGCTTTTTTAATTCTTCGAGATAATTCCTTTTGTGTTCGTAAGTCATTTTTGTGTCAAATGCAAACTATTCTTATACAATAATTAGAGAAATTTCATAAGATGAATTCATCGTTCATAACTTTAATTTATACAACATTCAAACTTACAAGAAATATATTAGTTTCCTGGCAAAATTTTAAGTTATGTTATAAAAATATTCTTCAAGTAAAAGAAATCTATTAAATTAAGAAAAGTTTAAGCATAAAAAAAAAGTTAAATTTTAGCAATGCTGTTTTGGAAAAATCATATATTGATATTTTCTAATATTTAAGGTTAAAATTTAAAAACTTCAAAATTTTTTGTATATAAATACACACACATACAAATAAGGAAGTTTAAAAATATAAAACATTAAAGTTTGAATATAATTAACAATAAGAGAGAATCTTGATAGTTTTAATACTATTGCAATTATTTTAGATTTCGATTGATTTTCTAACCGAGATTAACAGCGAAAACGGCACAAGGATAGAATTTATCTCACAAGATTTTCAGTAGAAGCAACGAAAGACTTATTGGCTTGAGAGGCGAAAAGAAAGAACAAAAACGCGATTGACAAAGACATACATATGCTCGAGCTAAGGAAGAAAAGTGGGAGAGATGAGAGGGAAATGAAGTGAAAAAAGTGGAGAGTGCACAGAAGTTTAAGAGAGTGAATTGGATAAACGAGTAAAGTTGCTATTAAAATATTAATGCCTCAATACAGGTATCAATTAGCGTATGCAGTTTAAATTGAGAAAAGAAAGAACAGAAGGAAGAGAAAGAATAGAAAGAGAGACATATATCAAATACGCAAACGCCCTTTAACTGAGCATTTCATAGCAACTAATTACACTAATTATTTATGTAATTATTAATATTAATAAATTTATTATCTACTAAATTAAATATGTTTATAATTATATTATAAAAAATCTTGTAAAATGATTTGATGTTCTAATAAAAAATAACTTTTTGAGAAAAGTCACTTTGTGAAAAAAGAGAGCAACTGCGAATTGTATTGGAATATATTCGTACTTGCATCGCTGAATATAGATCTAACAACTATAATATACTTGGCAAAGTTTGCATTATAAAGTGGATATAAGCACAATGGGCTTTTGTCAACGTCCACGTATTTTCACTATCCTATATAATATTTATTGTTCTACATAACATTCGTCTTTAAAAAAGCAATTTGTATTAATATTATTTACCATATACAACTGTACTACTGTACAACTGTACTTAAGTTACTATTACTTGTAAACTTCTTTCTAATAATTCAATACCTGCGTTGCATTAATAAATTAAATTTTTTTATCTACTCGTTTTTTGTCGAACGAAGAAACATAACATTACCAGTTAAAAATCATTTTTTTATTTCAAAAACACAATATTTAATAGTATGTTATAATATTTAATAGTATATTATAGTAACTTATACAGAAAAAAAAATCAGTGATTAATATTTTTTGTGACAATATCTTTATCGAGTGTTTTGATATTTTTCTCTATAATAAAAATATGCAAATGCTTCATATAAAATTTTGATAAAAACAAGGAATCCTATTCTCTATAATAAGTACAACATCGTTATTTATTTTTACAACTAATATATCTTCACTAACATCACATAGTTCTTTTTGCACTGTTCTCACTTCTACATGTAACAAAAAAAACATATGCAATCATTCGCATTGCTGCTTTGAATCCTTATCTACATAAATGAAAATAAAACGCAATGCACATCGCTACAGGAAACAAAGACGTGTTTCCCGTATTTCACAGATGTGAAAGTACAATGGCGATAAAAGGCTAGGCGAAATATGAAAGAAAAAGAGAGAAAGAGACTAAACAAGAAGAGAGAGTAGGAACCAAACAGTTATCCTCCATGGGGATGCAGACCGCATTTAAAGTCTTTTATTTCGAACACGACCGCGGTTGGAAAACAAAAAGCATAGAATAGCAGATCAAAGAGTTGAGAGAAAACTTCACTCGGCGTGGCGAGAATCTTTTTATATTTTTCCCTATTCTTTCTCTCTCTCTTTCTTTCTCTCCTCTCTCCCTCTCCTCTCTCTTTCTCTCGACATAAATATGTTCATCTCACAATCAATCTTTTTTTTTACTCATTTCTTCATTTTTATTATTTGTTAAAATTTCCTTACTTGTTCGAAATCTCTCTAAACTACATCCGGCTTTCGACATTTTTTGTAAAAATCTTTTTTTTTTTCAAAAAAGAAATAAATAAAAAAAGAAAAAAATAAGAAAAATTTAGTTACATCACAACTCATTAAATATCGAAAAATTCGAAATGAACTGCACTTGGCGTTCAATGCGATTTATATTATATTATTCTCTCTCTCCCCTCTCTGCAACAAAGGTTCTTTTTTTTAATTTCTGTTAACTTTTTAAGCTTATAAATTTTGGAAGTTAATAAATCAATAATATTAAAATAATACAAACTCTAGATCGTTTGCAACTGAAAAAGTAGATTTCCATCCTAACACCGTTATTTAACTTATATACAAAGTCCTAAAAACAGAGCAAGCATGAATTCTTCATAACGACCTACCTGTCATTCTTCTTTCGAGTTCATGCATGGAATCTCGAGGCATGCAAGCGCCACTTATATCCCGTTGAATGATGCATCGGTCAATCAATCGACTGCGCTGCTTACGTGTAACCCCGTGTGCAGCTGCTACGACTGTATACGAGCGAAAAACTCCTATCCCATATAAAGCGCGTCATGCGGTACGTGGTAACGAGGTTATCGATCCTGAAATATTGCTATGACACGCGCAACCCTTATTTTACAATAATAAGAAAAATCTAAGATCGATTAAAAAAAAACTAATCGCATAATTAAATCTTGGAACTTACAATAGAATCACTGTCGTGATGTGTGTGTGTGTGTGTGTGTGTGTGTGTGTGTGTGTGTGCGCGCGCGCGCGCGCGCGCGTGTGTGTCGATCATAAAATATAATCAATTATTGAATTTTCTCGTTGCACCATGGCAACTCGTATTTTGCTCGCATATCTGCAGCGCCCGTCATCAGTTTCGTGTTAATTAAATCAACCATGATTAATTAATTCATTACGTAAAGACCGACGTAATTAACAACGGACGGCGATAACAAATATTATTATCTATCGAATACATCGGGGATAGTATCTTCATTAAAGCTTTAATAGAATTAATCCTTATAATATGATTAAGGATTCCATAAAGACATGGAACTTGAAAAATTTAGGGAAATAATCCAAATTTAAAGAAAGAATCACAAGTATTTAAAACTTCATAAATTCAAAAATTCGAGAATCTAATAATCAAGTAATCAAAAATCCAAATAAAAAATCAAAATCATTTTAATCTGCAAGTAATACTAGATACAATAATATAAATATATTTTTTAAGAAAAGATTGAGGGAAGTTGAAGAATAATTTTTCAATTTCTTTGCAATTTTTAAATATCATATTCCTCCTTTCAACTGTATAAATTATATAAGTTAGCAAGAACAAAATAAGAATTAATTTAAATAAATTTTTACGAGTGTGTCGGATGTATACATTTTATATAATATAACGTATACACCCATACGTATTATTGCGTACTATGTCAACCAATAACTGTATTTATTTCAAAACAAAAACATTAAGATCTTTGTTAAAAACTGATCAAACTGCACTAAATTAAATTGTATAAAAATAATATATTGAATTACCAAAATTTTTTAAAAATTTCATATTTATGCGCATTAATTTGAATCCAAATACAAATTTTCACATCTACAAGCATCTTAATCGTCAGCTGCTACATTTACAGTATTTTCACCCTTGACAAAACGCATTTCGAAGTGCATGTATAACGTATTATAAAATAACAATAGAAAATTTTTATTAAAAAATTATTTATCAAAATAATAAATTTGCCACCAATTGCAGTCGTTTGTCACGACGAAAAGTTAATCGACCTAAGTCCACAGCTTAGAGCTGTAGAGTCAGCTTTTGCTTAAACTTACGTCCGCTTGCGCTTGATTGCGACACAATTTCGGACTATTCAAGGTACTCCAGGATCTTCCGAGCTTTGGTTCGCTCTTGAATTCCTGGATACTCACGCTCTTAATCCTGTAAGTCTTACAGAGAAGATGACCTAACCAAGATTTGACTCAAAAGTTTTGATTTGCTAAATCAATACTATGTACGTAATGATTCCCAAGTCAGAACAATTGAATTAGTATTTAAATTTTCAGATCTGATAAATGAAAAATAATATTTCACTTTATAATTAAACTTTATATGTCACAAAAATATATTAATATATTTAGCAATTTTTTATATTTTTAAGATTTTTAGATATTTTCAGAAAAAAACTTGAAAGATATTGTTTTATTTTTAAAAATTTAGTCTCCTACATAAAAAAATCTTTTTAAAAACGCAATAGCAAATAGGCGTGTTAGCAATAAAATACTTCTATATATCATTTTTTTTAATCACATCGCTGTTTTTAATTTACGAGTTGTGCGCTAGAAACTTTTCTAGATGAGTAATTCTATATTCTATAAATAACCCGTTGCAAGAGACTTGATAAACATATTAAACTGATAAACATATTAATTTGTGCTTGTTTAAAATTATTTTTAAAAATATAATAATATATTCGCGTTTTCTTAAGAATATCCACTATTATTTTGCTCATCTTGCTCTATGTCTGGCTAATTCAAGTCGTTGAAAATTTTCCTTTTCGCATCGTTAACAAGCCAAGCTGCAAAATTGTTGGCTGTAGAACATTCTCGAAAACTGGCGACGGTGAGAGTGAAGAGAAATGAGGATGTAGCGTGGGGAACGAGGTTGCAGTGCCGCTAAAGTTTGTTTTTCATCCCTCTAACTAGGCGAGAGTTCTCTAATTAAAGCAGGAGCGTTTGGCATTCAGCAATTAAAAAGCACGAACTTCAAAGGCCAATTGAAACGCAGCTCGATTTTACATCACCTGTCGTACGCAATCGTCAAGATGAAAGACAAGCTACGCGATGCGATTTCCACGCTCGAATGTATTATAATCCTTGAATTTTCTTCTAAACTTTAGACGCGTTCGGGAAACACACTGTCAGCGCTACTATTCAGAATCATTCTATCTTTATCGTTCATTAGGACAGAATGACGCAATAACGCTAATCAGCATGTTTATCTATTTTTTGAGGCTGAAGCTCTAGGGCGCCGAAGCGCCATAGCTTCGATAAATGAAGAAATTAGATAATTTAAATGAGCGCGAAGATCACAAGCCCTTGCGCAAATTCTATAAACGCGGCTCTGGCATTGATAGCGCGCTCCTCGAACGCGCCTTATATCTTTCAATTCGTTCTTTTCATCTTTTATCTTTTTTTCATCATCAAACGTCATCTACAAGAAACATCTCGATATTTGAAAAGTGTCTCGATATCAATGTTATCGATTTTGTATATATCTCGAGCCAATAAAAAAAATTAGAACCAATTAAATTCGATTAAAAAGACTCGATCTAAAGACTTTGATAATAAATTAGATTAAAAACAATTAAGATCTAAATTAGGGCCCTTCTCGGTCTAGAATTTTCAAAAAATCGATTTTTTTTTCATAATCGATATATTAAAGTGTGTAGAATAAAAGATTGTTGTTAGATTCTGACCGTAGAGAAAGTTATTTACGGTCAAAGTGAGCGACAAAGCGCGCTTAAGCCTTAAATCGGAGCTGTGAAGTATTAGCACGTGAAAGAAGATAAACTGAAGAACCCCAGTACTACGAAGAACAGAAAGGATGTTTGTACGACCCAGGAATGATAACTGATTGAAGGTAGAAACCAAATTTTTTTATATTGCTTTGAACATGTTATCAAATTTTAAACACGTTTTTCTCGAAATCATGTTTTTGAAGTCGCCGTTGTACAAAATTCCCATACTAATAATCCGATTGACTTGAAATTTGATATGCATGTTCGAATTAAGTATCGCTACTGCATGAGCTAAGGATTTTATGACTTTATGTTTTTATAACTTGAACAGTTTTTTTAATTTACAACGAGAAAGCACAAAAATTTTCAGCGAAAAATAACTGTTTTCTTTACAATGCCGTCATTTAGTGAAAAATTATTTTTCATTTTTTTTAGTTCATGCAGTTAAGAACTCATTATTAATTGTAAAAAATTTTGATTTTCTGTTCTAGCTCTATTTTTTACAAAACAAATTTTTTACAACGGCGAGGACCCCGGAAATTTGGACATCATTGCACCCTGTGGATACTGCCTATATTATACGTAATATCTAAGCGACAAATACGTGAAGCTTATGTTAAAATGTCATTAAAAAAGACTTGAAACTATTACATACTTTGATTTCATCGTTTATTTACAAATCACTTTTGAAAAACACTTAGTTTTACGTCCTCTAGATAAAGAAGGGCCCTTAAGTTTTATACGCATAGGCAACAGTCTAATCCACAAAGATGCTTCATTTTTGTTGATGTGACAAAATTAGAACAAGTGAAAAGAAGAGAATTTTCCGAATAATATCTGGATTTTTCAATTTGGATACGTAAACAAACACATATGTTGCAATTATGCGCCTTAAAATTAATAAAGAATCGAAACACTGACATTTATGCCGCAACTTTTTTTATGTTCTGTACTTTTTTAGTGCAGATAAAAAAAAATTCTTAGTTATACATTAAAAGATATTTAAAAAAAAGGAAGAAATTGGTCAAACACATAAAAAACTTAAATGTGACATTTAAGAATTAAAAAGTGATTACATGTTAAATCAAGAAAATAAAAACATAATAATTAATTAATCGTCACGATAAAACTTTATAAAAACTTTTACTTGCATTTGTGATTTATGATATTACGATTTAACATAAATTTGAAATTCAGAAAATAATATAATTTTTTATTTCCTTCTTGATTATGCAAATAAAATAAAATATGAGTGTAATTAAAATATATTAAAATATCAAAACAAATTATCGGCAAAAAAGAAGAAAATTTATATCTATCTTTATACATCTTTATACAAAAGTAATAAAAATAAAAATCAAGAAACTTTGTTCAATTATTTGTTTAGAATAATTTGCTCGTCAACAGATGAAAGAGGCAAAAGGTTTGCAATCAGTTAAATAATTAATATTGCAATACTTTGTCGATTAATGCATATAAAAAAGTCCAACAGTTATGTAAGTTCACATTAAATTCAATTTGTATTTCATCGAATGAAACTTTTATAAACATAAATACTTTTGCATCAATCATACCGATATTTATTTTGTAAAAGATTAAAATAACTTGTAAAGATTAAAAAATTAAAATAACTGCTAATAAATATCGGCTTTTTAATATTTTGACAATGCATATTAAGAAAATTACATAAATGTAATTATATAATGCCTCTTTTCGATCTTATCGATTTTCTTTGCCAGTTTTATACATATTATATATGTACGCCTCTTCCAATCCCATCCCTGTTTCTTTGACTGATCATAAACGTCCATCTAATCGTTCTACCGACCACGATCGCTTTACTTTTCGTTGAGACGTAATCAGAGATATGAATATTAAAAGCGGCTTTTTCGTGCTCTGATAAATATTGATATCGAAGCGCGGCGCAACATACGACAAGTGAAGTGTGATCGTTTGACGGATCATCGGGAGCCTTTTTTGGAGAATCACTCTTTTCTCCCTGGATACTCGTACAAACTAATCTACGCAACTGCTTATCCAACTATGACTGTTGTCGATATCGATCATTCTATCCGTTATCTGCTTTCCCTTGTTCTCTCGTGTGTCTCAAAAGTAAAACAGCTTCGATATTGTTACTGTACCAATTTTTTTCTATCGATGCGGTAGAAAAAAAATTCCGCTCAAAATTTATCAAACAAACTTCCAAAAAAATTGTAACTTGTAAAAAATGTATAACGTGTATGCAGCTAAAGTTAAACTTGTATAATCATGCTGGGATAGTTATAGTAGTATAGTGTGCTTAATAAATATTACAATAAATATACACACGCGCGGATACTCATACACACAAGATACAAAATATGTATAGTAAAGTAAAACATTTAAGTAATGAATAGGGCAGCTCATTACGGCAAGGATCGTTTCTTTGGGATGTCGGCGTCGCTTAGTTGGTCGATCGTGCCGCAGCCGAACGCTCTTTGTTCCACCCGCCATTGTGTGTCGTGCGGTTATCAGGCGCACGGGATAATTCGATGCCCAGACACAATGGAATCGCGGATCGCTGTTGGAAAATCGTCTGCGATTCTGCATCGCGTTTCATGCTTTTGAGACGTCGGATTACTGATGCTGATTAATTAGGTGTCCCCCTCTATATCTATAGTTGGCATTAATCACATGCCCATTAACCCGAAACATCGATGGCAAACATTTTTGGTATTTTTATATGGTATTTTATATTGAATTATACCTTTATGGTATCGTTTATTCGTTTAATTCTTCAATTTTATCATAACGATTGTGCGTTTTCCGCACTTTAGATTTGCACAAACTACTTTTTGGCTAAGATATTTACAAGACTCACAAGTTGAGAATAATCCAAACTGTACCATTTTATCAACTATAACATTTTTATTTATAGAAGCAAAATACCCAAGTATGTTTATAACACATATTTATCATAATAAAAAATATAATCCATCAAATTATTAAATATATTTGCATGTACACAATATTAATTTATGCATAAAAGTATATAAAACAAGAATAATATTTCATTTAGATAAAAAAAAAATGATATTAAACTTTCATTGAGAAGAGATTAATTTTTTTAATATTTTATTTACACTTCTTTTTAACATACAAATTATGGAGAGATTTAATCGAAACTCTATAACTCTATACATGTATAAGTCAGAATAAATTCGAAAGTTTTACGATAATCCTATTCGTGGAAGAGTGTGGCCAAAAAGAGCTGCAAGGGACTGCAAGGGGTTGCAAGTCCACTGCATTATATTGCGAAGATAGAGAATCTCCGATGATATATTACGTATCGTGACACGGACTCGTGCTCTGACTCGTGCTGCATCAATGATAGCCCTTGAGCCAATAGCTATTGCACGAAACAAAAACATTATATGTACATATAAAATTCAAAATTATTACAACTCTTTGCGAATAAGATTGAGAACAATATAAACAATATAAAATTTAACATGTTGACAAAACAGCAATAATTATAAGTTTATATAATCAATGTGCTGCAGTAAACATTTTTTATATTCCAAATAACTTTTACATAAATTTATTGATAATATGAATGCGGAATACTATCACAATTTTTTGCATGAAAACTCATGAACGAATGATTGTACTACGAGTTACAATTGTGGTCAAGCTCGTATCAGACTAGACATTGAGATTAGATTGGATTTTGATCGATCAAAGCAAGTTCGCTGAACTTGAGATTGATTTTCTTTTTTCCGATTGGTTAAATTTCAATCTCGAAATCAATCTTTAATCCGATGCGGGCTTTAATCTCTTTATTTAAATCCTTTGATTATAAAACAGTCGGTGTGTCCTTTTCTGAATACATCATTGATCTGAAATTTTTTCTATTCTACAAATTTTTATATACAGGTTAAACGGTAGTTGAGTCGTTAAGCTGCATGATAATAAATGTTTCACGAATCTTGTTCGTAGAGATTTTCGAATTTACAAGACTGAAATCTTTAAACAGCTAATGAAAATTTAATTTTCTATTAGGAAACACATGTGTTTGCCACATTATTCATTTACCAATATTTTTCGTAAAGTTGCTAATTCATGAACCAGTAGTATATGGAAAATTTATATTATAAAGTATTTCTTGTTTCGAAAAAAGATATTTCTTGTTTTAATTATTACAGGCTATTATTGCAAAAGTATTTTAAGTTGTTTCAATATTCTCTCGTACATAAATTAATTCTCAATGCAACAATTATCGTATGCGAGGTTCATCATCGACATCACTCGCCAGTTATTTTGCATTTAATAGCAAATGTACGATTCCGCAGTGATAATTACAAAAACGCGATATCTTCCAATTGAACGTCGGCCGTTATGTACTACAATTGCAGTCGTCTAACAGTAATTACGCACGATAGGTACGATTCATGCTTCGCTTGTAGACCGATTACCGAGTCATCACGTTCGTAACTTGACTTTACGAAACGTTCAATAGGTTTTATCCAATCTTGGCCACCTATAATATAATTTCCGCAATAGCTGTTTTTTAATCATTTTACTATTAGAAATAGTTTATATTACATTTTGTATATTACATTATTTACATGAATATTTTTTAATCCATGTGTAGACAACCCGAACGCCATGTATAACACTTTATACACAAGTCAGGTGGAAATGTTAAAGTTAAATACGTAATGGCGTGAAAAATTAATTAGATTAAAAGGCGAAGGTCATAGGTGATAAAAATCACAAGTGTAAAAATATGCCAAAAGACAGAAATTTTCAAAGTCGACTTGCACTTACTTTTAAAGCAGCTCGAGCACAACACTCGCTATACCGACACGCTATACCGACTCGGATATAAGGCACGAGCTGCGCGTTCTCGTCCTCACGAGTCTTATATATCGCTCCACGGTGTCTCGCATGCCTTTCATTTCGTCCTTTACGGTACTTCGTCATGATTTACGGCGTAGCCGCATGAGGAACGACGGCATCGCGCGCGCCTCGCTCGTCCGCTCTCGTCTCTTCCTTCCTTCCTTCCTTCCTTTCGCTACAGTTCCCTCGCATGAGTGTATCTCGCCTGTAATTTTCTCGTCGACAGTCGCGAGATGCCGAGAAAGGATGCTCCAAAAGACGCCTTTGACCCGACTTGGACGGAAGTCGTCGCGTCGCGGCTACTTCGGATTCTCCTTCAATGCGGTAAATCGGTAGCGATAAGATACGAACTATGCGGATCGCGTAAACGCGACTGACTTCCTTAGAATCCTAATTCCGATGTGTTAATCGTTAAGTATGAGTAAAAATGTTTGCTCGAGAATGCATCTGCTCAAAATCTATGTTATACTACAATAAATAAATCAATAAATATACTATAAATAAATCTTTAATCACGCGGATTCTTTTGTCTATTTGAAGTGAAACTCTTCTTAAATTTCTGATCTGTGTAGGCGTCTAATAACTCAGTCAGTAATAACTTTCTTAGCTAATTTAGTCACTTCTTAACGAACAAGCTTAAGATACGAGAGCCAGGTTTTTCTGTCTTTGATTCCGGAACACAATTATTTTTGTAAAATCGTTACATTATAAAGTACAATAACATAATAACATAATCCTAATCAAAGCACATTTTTTTGTTTCGTTAAAAATACTTGAATTAAAATCATAATCAAATCAAATTGATTTTTAACCCTGCAACTTGCTCATTTTTATACTTGTAATCTGTCGCTAATTAATACAAAAGAATAATTATATAACTGAAAATGATTCAAATAAATAATCAAAACGTCATAACTAGTATGATTTTCTTAAATGTCAATATTTTTCAATATCTCTCAGTATATCCCTTATGAAAATTGTAAAAATTGAATATCAATTGATAATGAGAAAAAGAAATTTTTCCAATAATAAATTATTAAAAAATTTTATTTTCGCAAGACAAAATAATTAACATCCGTTATAAAATGTCAAGTCGATAAATAAATTTATCATTTTTTTTACACACGCGCGCGCACGCACGCACGCACGCACGCATGCATCTCGTGTTGAAAAGTTTATGCTAAATAAAAGTTAGGATCCAATTGTGAGCAGCGGAAGATGAGACGCCTTATTTTACTAGTTGATATGTGTCTTTTCTCTACGCGCCATAACATGAAATGTCGCATTTATTTATTATTATAAAAAAAAATCATAACGTAAAGGCTTCGAGAGAATCATAAAACAAATGGAATAAATGCTTGCTGCTAGTAGTTCATACATAAAATCCCGGTAAAACATTTTTTGTATAAAAATATATATAAATATATATAAACATATATTTGTATTAAATACACACACACAGTAATTTTACAAAACAAAAAAGTATATATATATGGATATATTTTGTATATAATTATATATGTTTATATATATTTATATATATATATTCTTATATGAAAAATTTTTTACCGAGATATAGATATATTATTTTATCTCATGCATAATATATCCCGTGCATAATTCCCTCATATATGCGTGACTATTGCGGAAATATAACATACGCGTGCGTTTAAGCGGTTCGTTCACGATGAACCCTAATCAAGGACATGCGATATTTCCCAGACAGAATTTCTTTCAGATCCAACACAGAGATTATCAAACAGCGAGTAGATAATCATTGCGGAAAAGTCACGCAAAGTTGAACATTGTGCCTTGCAAGGATCGTATCATAAAAGCGTCATCACGATTTTCGTACCTGCGCGAATTTCTCGTAATCGTACGACCTAACTTTCTGTTTGATGGCTATAATTCCATGGATGAACATGTACTTAGCCAAGTGAGACCATTTACATTATTCATTGTTATTTATGTATTACATACAAACATTACTTATACAGATATTTTTATCAATTGTCAAAGTCATTTTTATTTTTATTAATTATCAAGTCTATTTTTTTTATAAGATTTCAATAAGAATTTGATTAGTGGATCAAATCTACGTTTGCATTGCTTCTTTCTCATTTTTAATTCTCAATTCTAAAGTTTACATGCAATTTTTCAATAACCTTTACAAAAATTGCAAAAAATTATTTACATTCGTTTTACATATAAAATTTCTTTATTGAAATTTTCCGTAATTTCTAAACCGCTCAAAGCTCTCATGAATATGTAAAGAATTAGACATTTTATTTATTAATTAACAGAATTTTTAGCATATCAAATTTTTAATAAGTTAAAATTTTTTTACCAACACAAATAGTTGATATAGACACGGTCGTGTCTCGCGCCAAATGTATGGCGCGATAGACAGAGTATCTACATATACGCGAGCCATTTAGTTGAGCCAAGATACGATTATCAGATCTCAATAATGGCTGGACCAATTAAGTTTATAATGGTCTCAATCTCGAGCTAGCTAGGAGGTTCTATTGCATAAGAAAAGGATCTTTAATTTTGCTTTCTTCATGCAGCATGAACAGAGATATTTTAACGCAAAATCCAAAAATCTTTAAAAATGTAAGAAACGTTGCCACGCGATATCCCACTGCAAATCTCGTAAGAATATTAGTAATTACCAACAAAAGTGCCATAGAATAACCAAAGTATTTTTCATTAGACATTCCGCATAAAATTGGAGCGAAAAGTGCCTCTTCTTAGAAGAGATTCAAGATCCAGCCGGGTTGAAAGCGCTTCATTATTTGCTGCACCTTGTAAGTGGTTCTTTCAATGGAGACGTATGCGCCATCGGCAATCTCCATTCGCTAAAGCGGAATTTCTTTTGTCGCGCCCTTCTGTAGGTCGAATGCTCGGAGCGAGCGGAAGAAAAGAGAGTTTCGAATTGGAATAGCCCAATAATAACCGTCGCGGCATTTTCTAGCTTTTGAGACGCAAGAAAATAACAATGCAGCAGTACGCATACAATCAAAATGGTAAAATATGATGGCGTTTCATGTTGAAAAACTCGAGGTATTAGGAAAGAAATGTTAAATGTGAAGTGCAGAAAAATGCGTATTCTCAGACCCGGTTAGAAACAAATGTCAGTCGCAGACAAGGGCGGTAAAGTGACGTATGCGATGAAAAAGTTCGAAAGGGATGCGCGTAAGATTCCGAATAATGCGTGTGTCTTGACGAGTTTTACGAGGGTCATTCAGTAATTAAAGACACAAATTGCTCTGGAGGTAAAACAGTTTATTTAATTAACTTGAAATTTTTTTTATTTTTCAACATAATCTCCAGCAACATTAATACATTTGTCCCATCTTTTAATTAGCTTATTTATGCCTGCTGCAAAGAAATCTTTGTCTTGATGTCAGAGCCAATTTAACACATTTTCTTTGACACCGTCATTGCTATTAAATTTCTTATCACGTAGCTTTTCCTTGAGTGGACCAAACAAGTGGAAATCCGACAGGACCAAGTCAGTTGTTCAACTAATTCACAAATTTCAAGAGGAGACTCGCCATCGTAATTTGAAATTTTGAGGTTTCAAATAAATCAATTTTATTCAAACAGTTGATCAAAAGTCATCACGAGGATACCAACTGTTCTGAAACTGTTTGTGTCTTCAATTATTGAATGACCCTCGTACATATTCAATTTACATTGGTTGATGTAGAATGTAAAGGTGAGGAAAAAAATCATATTTAAAATTAGTAAAAGAAAATTGCCGATTGTGCCATGATGGCACAATACAATAATAAAAGAAAAAAATCAAGTATCAGAATTTCTCAAAAATTATATATTTATACTTCAAGAATCAAACAAACGAAAGAAAAAGAAACCAAAATTTAAGCTTCAAGATTATCTAAATACTATGTCGCAATTTCTTCAATGATTAAATTTTATTTCAATATAACAACTAGATAAAATCGAGAAGGTTTTTTCATAAAAAAAAAAAAAAAAAACCTTTAAAAAATATGTATTTCCGATTTTGTATCACATATTAGATTTTTTAAATTTATATTTTTTTGAAACGGCAATTCTCTCGATGCATCTTCAGATTTCTTGATTTCCGGACGAACGCAACGAACACAGAATAGCGATATAGCTATGTATAAAAAAAATAGTAGACTTTTTTTTAGCTGCATATATACCCGACGCACCAATCTAACTAAAAGCCCTAGGTAGCGTATTCATAAATGCACTCTTTCTTTAGTTGTTTTTCTCCCTAACCCTTTCCTAAGTACTCGAGAGATGACAAACGACACAAATAGAGTGCAAATAAAGACATGGAATTTAATGCTGCATATGTCAAGAATGTTTTGTGTCGCTCTGTATATCTATCTTCCGAGGAACGGATCCATGAAACTTGTGCGCAAAGTTGCCGAGGAACAATGCGTCACGAGTGAAATTGGTATATCGCATGTTTCCCGTATAATATAGTTGCCATATGATGCAAACTGCACATTGTCCGTGTAACGTAGGTGTTGATGCCATATTCTAAAGTGATCATGGCGCTTTCCAACAAATTACGTACATTACTTTTATTAAAACATATTAAAAGCAAATAATAAAGCCTACCTTCTAGTTCGACGATCTTGCCAGCTCTCTTTAGCGCTTTCACCGCCTCATCGTGCGTCGCTTCGCGTAGATCCTCGCCGTTTACCGCCAAAATGGCGTCGCCGACGTAAAGTTGTTCAGTAGCGTCCGCCGCCATGCCTTTAAAGATCTTCGAGATGAGGATCGGCATCTTGTTCTCCTTGCCGCCCTTTATTGAAATTCCTAAGCCATTGTTATCACTTTTGACCACACGGACAATGCGCTTCTGATTGGCTACCGAATCAGGCACATCCGGATCATTCAAACTGTCCACATTGTTATTGTTGATGTTGCCGTTGTTCAGAGCGTTGTTACCGGTCTCGCAACTTTCGTCCAGCGAAATGCTGAGATAATCATCTTCCAAGGAGACGAATACGCGATACCACTGGCCGCGCACTTGAGTTTCGAGAATGCCGGCACGTCCCGATGCTGAGGATGAGGCGCCTGTAGTCGTGGTAGTCGACGAAGAGGATGACGATGTTGCCGCGGTCACCATCGAACCGATGCCCATTACTCCCATGGCCGAAGAAGCTTGGCCGCTACCACACAACTCTACCATTTCGATTTCTTCGCAAGCTGTACGCTGCAACACACCATATTGCACATAATTGCACATAATTGCACATATGTAACTTTCTTTCTTTTTATATCTATCCACTTTAAATATTTATATGCGCATAAAACTTTATGATTGTGTATTGAGAGCGAGAGAGAGAGAAATGAAAAATAAGAAAAAATGTTCTTATAAATAAACATCCGAAAAAGCTTTCTGTCGTGAGTTCTGTCGATAAGCGATGAAAATAAAAATGAAATTTAAGCAAAAGAATAATTTTGTACGAATACTATTCGTATTAGCTAACTACAGTCATATTTTTATGGAGAAAAAAATATTTAAAAAATCTTAATTTATTTATCTGATGCTTCGTTCGATTTTCAATGAAAAGCTCGAGAAAAATGGCAATATATAAAATGAACGCTATAGTGCATCACGAATAAATAGCGCCGATACTCGACGACGTGAATAAATCAATTGTACTATATGCTGGCGAAATTCGTAATTTGAAAATAATTGATAGCGGTCGACAGTGACGTGGCCGAGCTCTCTTTGTTTTCCTCCTACACCATTATTTCCATCAATTCAGTATCGCGCCGCAACAATAGCGTTACCACTGTCCGCGTAAAATTGTATATGGGCGCAACGAAAAGCAAATAATTAGAAGAAAATTGCACGCGCTTACGATATACGTGTGCGCGTGTACGTGGGTGTGTAGGGGTGTGTGTAAAACAAGAAAATTCAAAAATCCGCAAAACAAATGAAATCAAAAATTCAAAATGGTTATAAAGTTCAGAGTCTCATCGAATTTTAAAGGAATAAAATAGCTTGCTTAAGATTTAATGAAAGTATCATCTTTAAAAAAAAAATTTTTATTTATTCTAATGCAAAGAAACAGTCAGCACTAATTCTTTCATCAGTTTTAAAAGATAAATTTATCATTTATTACGTATTTATTATGTACTCTATGATATATCTTTGGCACATGAGTTTCCCAAAAATTCTACAGCTTTTTGAATATAGGTTTACGCAAAAGTAATGGAACAGCAAAGTACCATAAACGACAACGATTGCGCTTGATACAATAATATAATGACATGTAGATATGTGGTAAGGTTATAATTAAAATGTTTGTCTCCAGGAATTAGCCTGTGCCAACACAGTTCTGCCTTCGTGTCGCTTACGTGAAAATGCACGAGATGTCTTTATGGATCATATAGCTACATGTATGTATACACGTTGCATGTTTCTATACTGTGTTCTAGTTAACACCAGATATCTTTTGGAATAAATTTCTAATATACGTTGAAACGATTATTTAACAATTTATTAATTACTTCTATGAAGCAAAGATTGTATCTAAAGGTTTCTATCTATCGTAAATAAAAAATCCATAACTAAAATAACTAAAAATCCATAACTTTAACTATAAAATAAATCTATCTTCTAAATTCATACATCCATATTTTTTGAATGTTCAGTTTTGTAATCGTTTATGTCCTTAAATCCTTAAAGCTCAATTTCTTCCTAGGATTCCTAGGATCAATCTCTTCTAGTATTCTTTAAGCTTTTGCTACTTTTTATTTATGTAATACTTACCAAGAAAAAAATATAAAAACATCAACTATGTAGGAATTTTTTATCTATTGAAATCTTTGAATACTCCTTATATTTCCGATTATTGAATAATATTGAATAATACTGAAGCCCCTGTTATTAATATTGACGCAATCTTTGAAAAGCATTGCGTATCATCACGCGACTTTAAAATCATGAAAATATATACGTGTGTGTGTGTGTATTTTACAAACTACAATATTACAAGAAAAAGATTTCTGTATACTTTAAAGTTTGCAATAATGTAATATGATCATAATATGTAAGTAAATTTATGTGAATAAATCAAGCAATTATATAAAAAATATATTATAATTTCAATATCTAAATACAAATGTGTATTATAAAATTATCTAATTATCCAAGCTCGAGATGTTGGCATGAAATATTAAATGATTATGAATACGCTGATATCGATTATTATAATCATAAAAATAACTGAAAATAAGAAACGATCGCTTTAATATCAAACTGTTTCTGAAATTTTCTGAAATTTTATTTCTTAATTGCTCGCAAAATAAATTTAAAAAACAAGCACCTTCCTACGCACATAGGGCCACAAAAACAAATTATTAAACATTAATTGCTCTGTCAACTTCGATATTAAAATGTTTCTTCAATTTGCTTTCAAAATACAATATCCTCGAATTTAATATTTAATGTTCCATTTAAAATAATACTGGCAAATAATCTACCATAAATATATAAAGAAAATGTCAATATTTACTAATTACTAACAATTTTCTAAATTTTTCCGACAGATACCAAAATATCTTAAATTCTTTTAAAAAGTAAATAAAACAAATAGTGATGTAAACAAGTATAAGCAAGTAACATGTAAACAAGTATAAACTCTATTATAAATTTTTATTTTTTACAAAGTTTTTATTGCGTATATATTTATATATATATTCATATATATATATCAGTTTGATACCATGATAAAAAATCATGAACATTCTTTTTTATCAATAGTAAACCGTAATATACCGTAATATACATTTCAAGTTATTTAAAAATAATCTATTATAATATATAAGAATATTTTTCTGACATTGATATATCGATTGATACGCTATTTTAAGTTATAATTTAAAACTATTTGTATAATGGCGATTATGTTTTTATAAGTTCAAGACAGATCTGTATGTAAACACAAGTTTTAAAAATCAATGTAAAGCCTCAAAGCTAAACACATTACGATCTTAAATATCCAATGATTTTAATTTTACTCTTAAAAAATCTAAAAATATTAAAATTTCATCATGTAAAATTCTGAACGTCCAATAAATTTTTGACATATTTTATGAAATTAAATTGCACTAATGTAATCTATCCTAAAAGCCATTGATAAAATATTTAGCAATATAACATGTAAATAGGCTTTCAACAGTGCGAATAAAAATGTAAAAAAACGTTACGCAGCGAGCAATGGGCGGCGCCATTTTAACCAAATTGATCCGCACAAAGTATTAAAATGCGGAAAAAGATATCGCTCGGTCGTTTCAATCAATATACGTACACGAACGAATGCGGCCAACTGCGTGCCCAACTGCGTGTGGAAAGAGTGATGGTAAAGAGAAAAGGAAGTAGAATAGAAGTTTGAAAAATTTCAATCGATGCTGAGTAATCGAAAAATGCATTACGTTCATGCATTATATCGTGGAAATAAGCGACAAATAAAGCAAAAGTGTCTTTCAGTTGCTCCAATTATTTGATTAAAATAAAAGTCGTGCAAAATTATATTAAAAAAAAAAAGATTTTGCTGTTTGTATATTTTTTCTTTAATTCTTACTCGCATAGAAGAAGTTCTTTCTTATAATATTATTATTATAAGTAACAATCAGACAGGGGAGTAAGAGTTCTATATTGATATACTTTGAATATCTTAAAGACGTCCAATTTGAGCAATTAGTCTTTTAGATTATTTTCGTAAAATCTTTCTGCTCTCAAAAAACGACACAATGTTAGATAACATACAGATACTTTGGCTGCATTCGGGCAGACGCTATTAGCGCTGAAAATCTATAGTCCTTTGTGTGATCTTTTAGAAGTCTCTCTAAATTATTCAGGTTTAGAAATAAGATCTTTTTTTAGTGTTCTGGGGCTAATTTTATAATAAAAAAAAAAATATATATATATATATATATCTTCTACAGACAACAAACAAAATTTAATTTATGAAATTCTTAATTTTTGTCAATAAAATATTTATACACATTCGACAAAATAAGAGCAAAGCTTACTGTATTTATATGTAGTTGTCGTATATGTGTAATCGCTCCTATATGACATGATTTCAATCATTTGATAATCGTTACAACAAATACACAAACACTAAAAATAAGCACAAATGTTAAGCAATATTCATTCAAACAGTCTTCCTTTTTCCTACCATCTCTTTCATTCGCATTTTCAGTTACACCCCCAATCTATCCCTCTTTTTCTCTTGTTCTCGCATACGCGCACTCAGTGGCCATAAACTACTAGTATCCGACGCACGCTGAGGTTATTGGTTTTTCCAAAGGACTTGACAGCGCCGTATACATGCTGCTATATGTATACCTCTCCATCTTGTAAAGATAAATTTTATTCTTCAAAGAAAAATATATCTGAATTTTTTCAATATCCCACGTAAATTTTTATCAACAAGTCTTGTATTATTAATATCGACGAAATTTCAGAAAATAATGACACGCAGAAAATGGGAAAATTTTTTAAGAACGCTGCTCTTAATTTATTTATAACGTGAAAATTTATTTCATGATATGATATAAAGATAACATCAAGCGACATCAGCTTGAATCAGGCACACAATTTGAAAAATATAAAGTTTTAATTGTATAATACATAATATAATTTGTTTGTATTTTATTCTATCATATTTATATCGCTTCTTATTTCATTTGCTTTTGCTCTCAAAGAATTAAAAAAAAAACATAAGGTGATGCAAAAAGATTTAGCGCGCCTACAAGTATAAAATACTTTAACTGTTAGAAAAACATTTTTCAATAAAAATAAGAATTAGATTCCTGATAATTAAAAAACAAAGAAAAAGCTTTGGCTAATAAAGCTTTGAGAATCAGCGCTGTGATGCGCGTAAATAAAACTTACAATTTTAATAATATAATATAATTTTAATGAGCAAGAATGTTTCGGTTAACTTTTTAGCCATCTTCAACTTGTACAAATAGATGTTCTTGATGGATCAGCGCGTATAAAAAAACTGAAAACTATGATGAAATCAGTCTCTCCAATCGTTAATGTCCAAAATTAAATCTTCTATCTTTCATGATTAACATAATAAGGCAGGATAGTGTCAAGTACAACATCTTCCATTAAGATAATGACGAATAATAGTTGGGACTAAGGTCAAACGTATCGTTGAAAATGACAAAAAAAAAGAAAGACTTACCTCATGATCGCAGCAAAAAATATAAATGTATATATTCCCCCGTCACACAATAAAAAAAAGAAAAAATAATAAAAGGAGTGAAAGATGCAAAGAATCAAAGTATTCAATACATTATTTATTTCAAAATTGAAATAAATAAAATAAGAGTAAAAAGTAAAAAGAGAACTATATGATAGCGTGTCACAATATAAAAAATAATAATCAACTTTGGTAATAAATAATCAACTTTGAGAGATTAAAAATACAATAGGTCATGTGCATTATTAAGCGATATCAAGACAGGAAGAATAAGCATGATTCAAGACTTTAGTGTCTGTTTGTAAATTAATCTCGTTCTTTTGGCATTTAATATTTCAGATATCAGGCGTTTATTGAAATTTTTTTCAACATCTAGAATCTCGATGTTTTCTCAATCGAAATCATGATTAAATTGTAACGTCTTATAAGTTAGCGGAACAAAATGTGCAGAACAAATTTTGACTAATATTTTTATTTGTAGCTAATTTGTTGCTAAAAAGTTGCCAAAGAAAAAAATTTGTTGCTTTGTAAATAAAAAAAAAACAATGTTACGCTAAAAGAAGATTAAATTAGTATGATTCTATATATATATATATACACACATATATACATACACACACACACATATATATATATATATAGCAACGAAATTGTACACAACAATTACGTAAGAATTTGTTACTTTGTTGCTCTGAAAATATCCAAGTTTCGAATTCATTGCTTGCGAAATAAAACTGTTCAGTCTTTAGATTACAGAGTATGTAGACATATTTCTTCGAATGTGATTTTTATGTTATTCAGAAATTTTCGTTTTTATTTGTAGTTTTTTTATTGTAGTTTTTTAAACAAACTGAATTTTTCAGTTAATCGTAAGAACAAAATTTGTTTCTATTTAAAAAAGATGCATATCTACATGAGAACCGTATATAACTGGATATTTTAAAAATAATTTAAAAATTCTACAAGAACATTTAAACAAGCATATTCTGTGTTATTATTGCGCTTGTCATATTCGATTTTCATAGCAGTTAATGTAGTCTCAACAGTGTTCTACGACGCGGAATAAAAGTATCCTCAGAGTCCATGTTTATGTAAATTTCATTCTTTTATCCTGTACCAGTGTCAGCGCATATTTTAGCCATACAGAATTTAAAAATAATAATTTTAATAATAATAATAATAATAACAAATGTCTCTAACATTGAACATTTAATGTTGAACCCGTTTTCTTGATACTTTTCTATCATCGTTTAAACTTCTTTTTTACAGCTTCTATAAATTCCAAATGCATAAACAAACCAGCGCTAAAAATTTACTTTATGTATAGATTTATACATAAAGTTTAACAGGTTAAGTTTAACGCAAAATAATATTCTTGTAAAAATATTTATAAAAAATGTTCTAAGTTTTATTTTGTTATAAAATTGTAAGTTATACACTTTTTAGAAATATAATTAATATATTTTTCACAAAAAGATTGAATGCTTACTTAAAAAAAAAAAAAAAAAAAAAACATGATTTTGTGAAAAATATAATATAATCCATCCATATTTTTTAATACTTTATTCTAAATTTTTGCGTGTTTTCCGGACACCGTGCATTGTTCCTCTTTCAAGCGTTCGGCGCTATCGTTACTAACCAACAGCAAATGAAGAGCCAACGAATACTGACTAGTTTTATGTGCTCGTCTCCGTTCTCATTCAATTATGCCATCCAGCATACAATCTCCGTCTACCCGGTAGTGTATTTTATTATTATAGTCACGCAAATAATCTATACTTTTCCATCCGTTCTCTTTGATCCCTTTATCATCGTGGTTTTATTCAATATTCATGTATCACTAGACCTATCACATGCTACTAAAGTTATTCTTTTTTATTAAACAAACTATTAACCTGATATTGCTCTTTCAGTGCACTAAACTTCTCTTAAATTATTTATCTTTAGTTGTTATGACGGTATTGAACCCAAATCACATACATAATCAATACTAGCACGCAAGATGTTTCACATAAAGCAGTATCTTTCAATATTGTAGAAGCCGGAAAAATTAACGGAGCCGACCGGGACTCGAACTCGGGATCTTTCGCTCTCCTTCTTTACTATTAATTCATAATTGTATTGCGCTGATACCCGCTAGATTCCCAGTAGCTTTATTATTCGCAACCTATGTCTTTTAAAATCGAGAGTCTTTACTATTCTTAGATTTAATTGTTTAAGTCTATAAATTGCGTTCCGATTACTGCTAAACTTGAAACGCAATAATAAACTAAAGTTGGAATAGTAATATCAAACAAATTAAATTGATCATTAATTTAATGATGCCGATAAGCATCTTAAAACACAATGAATTTATCGCAAAAAAATCACCACAACTAGAATTCTAACTTGGATCTCCCTATTTATCCGGTGCGGATTTTTTTCAATCAACCACTCTGTGTGTGTGAGCGCGCGTGCGTATCTTTGCGTGTATGTGTTTGAAGCTATATATCCTATTCCTTTCTCTCTCTCTCTCTCTCTCTCTCTCTCTATATACATCCTATTTCTTTGGATACAAATTTTTAATATCTTAATTTAAGAATATAGAGATTTTTAATCGATGTATTTAAATTTCACGCTAAAATTATAGATTAAAAAAAAGTTCTAAATGAAAGTTGTAAAGCTAGTATTGTAAGCAAAAGAAAGGTTTCGTGTAGGAGGCATTATCAAGATCAAGATTATTTAAAAAATTTTTTTAATGATATAATATCTTCATATAATTTCTTTTACATAAAATAATTTATATAGCCATTCTGTGTAAAAAAATATTAAGGTAAAAATTAAGGTAAAAATTATCAAAAAATCAATAATTTACGACCAACTTTCATATTTTTTTTTAAATAAGCTGATTTTAAAAGATTTGTTTAATATTCGTAAAATTTTCCATTAAAATGTTTGATAAAGTATTTACAAAATAACAAAATCGATTAATGACCCTATTTTTATATTCACAGGTGAACACTTGCAATGTACAATTAATTTATTTCGATGCACTTTCTTTATATCAATAAATTATTTCATTATTTTTTGCATAAAAATCTTAAAGGGAACAAAATCTTCAACTCGAACAAAAATCTTCAAATTAAAAAACATTCATCTTTTAAAATACATTTATACATTTAAAAATATTTAAAATCCATGCCACAAAGTTCTAAACGGTAGCGTAACACAAACAATACATATACGTATAGATGTACAATTATTTACCGTTTTACGCGCGTATATGGGCATATGACTTCCGGTAGGCAATAAGAAGTTGGTCGCCTGGCCTGTATCTCTCTCTCGGAATAATTCTATCGCAACTATTTTCACTTGTATCTCTTTTTCTCTCTCTTTCTCTATCTGTTTGTCTATCTCTCTTTCTCTCGCTCTCTCTTTGTAAATCCCGATTCTGTGTGACGTCCAGCGTGTCGTTCCTCCGTCGCTCTCACGTGGCTTACGACATGCGTCACTGCCAGTTGGGCTAATACGATCCTCGATCTGCGCACGAGCCAATCACACAACCGCCTGTCGGCTCTCCTTTTAGCAGCCTCGACATGTTTTATCGCTCCTTCAGTGATCAGTCCTATCCCGATTACCCTATCTGTCTTTCAGAGAGACCGACGGGATCACTCGATCTGCGAACAGTTCAATCTATGCATCGGAGATTTAGATAACCAAGTGTCACTTGTCCGCCAATGTTAGCGGGGAAAAGTAGCTATCTGTAGGATACTGAATATGGACCAGTCGATTCGTTGTCTCGTCCACAAATGGATACTCTCGCAAAAACACGTTTCACTCTCGATCGTGATGTAGTCTTCTCTCCGTTCACTTTCGCTTACAAGAGCGAACTCCTTCTACGAGAACATATTAATGAATCATCAAAATGTTCCACCAAAATGTTTTTGATTAAATGCTCTATACCGAACAAATGGGTCTTTGGAATTGTAAATTTGAACTTGACTTTTTAAAGTCTTAAATATGTACGTTGAAATTTCGATATACTGAATATTTGATCCTTGATTTTTGGAACGATTTGCTGATTATCATTTCACAACCTTGAAATGCCCAGATTCCAGAGATCTCTAAATAATCAGACAATTAACTGTTTAAGTTTTAAGGTAAGATAGCTGTTACTTGGAATTTTTTAAAGTCCAAGTTTTGCATTTCCGAACATTGTCGAGTTATCGACTTCTCACAGAATTGTAGACCCTCTTTCTTTTTCTCTCTTTGTCTCGCTTTAGTTTTAGCAACTGGTAGATATATTAAATTTGAACTTTTAAGCTTGATATGTATCGTGCTTTTAAACAACTAAAGTTCAAATTTATTCATTCTTTAAACTCCCAGATAGATTTGGATTTTCAATTATTTCGATGTGTCCAAGTCTTAAAATCTTTCTTTAACTTTCAATTCTTTTTTTAATATTTTTGTCTCGTGCGAAATCTTAAATCATCAAATTTTTAGATATTTAAATCTTCACATTGATATATTGACCTGTGTACATGCTCAAATCACATTTTACATGAATAATATATAGATGGATAAAACTTGCACTCTTTAATCGTTATATCGAAATCGTTATATCGTGTGTGCTTCGACTTTCGATTCAAATTCTTAGTCTGACAAACTTCACTTGTTTCTTACAACGGCATACTCTACATCAATTGGCACAATCAATTTTTCAAAATGACGATCGATTCCTTGAGAATTATCATCAATTTTTAGAAATCACGAGCAACTTGTCGAAAAAAATGAATGATTTTTCGAAAGCATGGTGAGATTGATTAGATGAAGATGCACGCATCGATCGTCATACTCGAGCGTCTCGTCAGGAACGACGAATCGGATTTCGAAGACACGCACTGCGATGCACGATCAATTTCACGCCGCGAATCTAGGAAAATTTGCGTTTGAAATTCCAATGCCGTCAAGATCTAAACGATCGATGCAATACGAGATCACGCACGACGCTTTGCGAAGAGCGACCATATCGGTAGCGCGAGTCACGTAAAATCCCGATATCACCTAACCTCACTCCGCGACAGCACCAAACGTACTGAAACGTACCGAGATACAACGCAGCTCGTTCGTCGAGCCAACCTGCCTGCCGTAGGTGGCGATGGGGAACGGTGGGAGAAGCGCGCCATACGATGACGTTCGTGTGATCATGAGAGGAATAGCGAGGGTAGCCGGTAGCTCGATGGCTCAGCGCGTCTCGCGGAAAGTGCGCTCTACCTTATCGATGCGCGTCATATGAACGAATCGTGATGAAATATATCGAAGGAGCTCTTTGCTCCGTATTGAAATTATTTTTCAAACGCAAAGTAGAGCCCGTTTCAGCCGGATGCGGATCAGTTTTTACTATATAATCGTAATGTAGTTCTATTTAACGTTCGATTTATAATGTTTACGCATAACTGCATCATTGTCGATTATAAGTGTGCAATTTGATGTTATGATCCAGTATTCAACCTACTGCCAATGAATAATTTTTTGCGATCCGCCGGCTCGCCTAACGGAGCATGTAGATTCTGAGAATATTTGGAAAATATCGTGACTATATATTGCTAACATTCTCAAAACATTTGACGTATGTATTGCAATGTAATAGCAAATACTAAGCAAGTTCCTACTTCCGCCTTGTGATTTGACAGCGATTTGTAATATAAAAAAGTAGAAATATTCTTCAGTATATATCCAGAATATGTACAAAGTGTCATTAATATATTCCCATTATATATCGGTACATACACGCACCCCTTGCATATATTATATTTATACATAGGTATATATATTTACATACAGGGTGTCTCATTTTAAATAACACATTAAGATTTGTCGAAAACTGTGGTAGATACGGAAAAATGTTTCAAACAATAGTTGTATAGTTCAGAGTTAAGCGTTCCAAGAAACACAGCTTCCGGATTATTACGATCTTTTAAGTATCACCCTTACCGTATGACTCTCACACAGGCACTGTCTAATATAATGATTCGTAAAGTCGAATTTTGTAGGTGGTTGCAAGAAATTTGATCGAAAGAAAACCCACGGTTTTGGCAGGTTGCACATCAACGATTAGAAGCTTAAATGTCTGGTGTGGGATTCTTAACGGATATCTTGTATCCTATTTTTTTGACGGTACTGCAAATGGGCAGACTATTTGCACTTTTTGCGAAATTATTTACCGCATTACCTTGAGAATGTCGATCTTCGCACAAGACTCGATGCTCCAGCATGATGGTGCACCACCGCATTACCATCGAAGAGTGCGTCGCTTCTCGCATCGGAGATTCCTTCAGAAATGAATTGGACGTGATGGACCTGTAGCATAGCCACCATGTTCCCCCGATCTATCTTCGCTTGATTTTTTATTCTCGAGTTTATTAAAAGACATTGTTTTTGCACGAGCGCCGACAACGAAAAATGACATGAAAGAACGAATATCACAAGCATGCAAAAAGTTATTAGAAATTTGCTACCAAGTTTGATTCAGCGCGCAATTTTGTGATTAGAATTAAAATTATTAACATTATGCATTATATGCATTATGATCATTACTTTATATCATTTTATTATTACAGTGATATTTTTACAAACATTTTAATTTGATTATTAATACTTACAAATCTTTTAATTACTTTTATATCTTACTTCTTTCTGTTTATCTTTTCGTATCTTACATGCAAATGTAAATTCACAATGCAGGAATTTTCTAACTATTTAATGTTTTTTTACTTTGCTTTCTTAAAAAATAATGATCCTACAATAATATATTAAAATTATTGTTATTTAGAAGAATTTTCAAAAATTTTCAAGATCCAAAATATATCGTAACGAAAATATATCGAACGATTGCTTCTGGTAATCGTTCCATCACCGCGCAATTTTTTCACTTAACAAATCATAATAATTTAATTCGATATTCTGTGCCGTATAGTCTTTGAGATTTATCGGAGCCAAATGACGATGCATTAGCGATTAGAAAAATACGAAGGAAACGGGTAGAAAATCGAAAGGAAGCGCTGACTAACCCCTCAGTTTCTAAATCCTTCTTTTCCTTCTCTCTTCTTCCTTCCTTTTCTTCTCCAACTCTTCAAGACCCTTCAAGACGCGATAACGAATCAATTGAGATCTGAATCGAGTCCGAATTCAGATAAGTAGAACCTATATGCCAACTAAATAGGTAAGAAAACTGCGATGGGGATAATGAGGATTGGTCTGTCAATCGATCTACGCGTCAAGTGTCTCCACATTTATGATTATTACTACAGTTAAGAAAGGATTAACGAAAAAATAATTCAAGAACACTCTTATACTAGAAAAACGATATTGAAATTACAATATTTTATTTTGTACTATTATATCATCTTTTCGATCAATTTTCGATTAACGAATAAACGAAACTTTTTGAGACTTCGTTTAGATAACTGAAATGAATAATTCAACAATTGAGATCTTCTATAGCAAACTGTTTTGATCGTCATAAAAAATATCAAACGAATTATTTTGTCGTCAGTCGTAAGATATCCTTGAGATGTATCACAATTCTGGACACGAATTCTTGAAGAATCGGCTGTCGCGCCTTGCCGACGTCCATTACTTCCTCATGATTCACTTCGTCGTGATTTTCGTAATCAATGACGCACTGATTAGTGATTAGACTGAACGCAAACACAGTGAGATCGCAATGCCGGGCAGTGATCACCTCATGAACCGTGGACATGCCTAAATTATGACATTATGTGTATTATTATACATAAAAATATCTGTGTATAGAAAAATGTGTGTGTGTGTGTGTGTGTTTGTGTATATGTATAATGTAAAAAAATAAGGTTTAACAAAAGCATAAATAAATTAATGAATATAATTCATAATATAGAGAAAAATTTAAGTGTGAAGAATATGAAGGAAGAAGAATCAACGTTTCTAAATAGGACAGAATGTGGCCATTTATCAATGATAAAATTAATGATAGTCACTATCTTGTTTCATTATAAAATCATTATATAAATCATTATTTTAATTAATAATAATAATAATAATAATACATATTTTATAAAATAATTAAATAAATTAATTAAAAAATTATTTTTAATAGTTTAAGAAGATTAATTTCATCATTATAAATGTCATTTCGTTGTCTCATTCGTTCTATTTAATTGCTCTACACGATATGCAGATAAAGCGTGTAATTGCAAAATACGTTAAATTTATCATAAGTTATCTTGCGAAAATAAAAAAATTTAATTGCTTATTTATGAATTAGCATACACATGATATTATATAAACTTAGACATCGTTATGACTTTAGCACTGAATATCTCTAACTAGATTTTGTACTGTATTGACATTTATTAGTATTTTTAATAATTATATATATTTTTTAATAATTTTATATACACACACAGAATATCATGTGTACACAGAAAGAACGGTTTTGAAAGATCTAAAATTTTAGCTGGATACAGATCAGAAAAGTAATTTTGTTGAACTATCAAAATAATAATGTAGAACGCTCACTAGTTGTTAGAACTGATAAATTTTTTGCAGCTTATTGTTTTTAAGATTCCAACAAAATTATGGACCAACACAATTTGATGGTCCAATAAAATTATTCAGATCTGTATCCAGTAAAATTTTAGATCCTTCAACAAAATTGTTCTTTTCTTGTAATAACAACAAAATTAATATTATTCTATATTTTTTATTTGAATATATATATATATATATATATATATATATATATATATATAATATATTATATTTTTTAAATAATTAATTATTTTGTTCCTATTAGGAGTCTGTGTTAGATTTTTAAAATTATAAAATAAGAAAGTAAAAATATATCGACTATGTTTTCATTGAATATACATTCTTATCTAAAGACTGTAGAATTACTTCCGTATAAATAGCACACCTTAATATATATCTTAAAATGTCGGCAAAATGCAGTAAAAAGGATCTTTTATTATAGTTGCCATTATTATTATTATTAAAGTTCTTACCACGATCCAATGATAAAAGTTTCGTATTATTAGTTTCGTTTTCATAAATATGATAAGAATTTGCAAAACCTAACTTTCTTAACACATTACTTATCGCCAGCCTATTAATAGGTTTTACACTGCTAGAGTTTATCGACCGGTAGCCTAAAAATAGGTGTTTTTTTTTATTTTTTTTATTGCAATTATCAGATATCGTAAGTTTTTATTTTATTTCCTCCACACAAACCCCCCGGTATTACCGAAGAATTCGAGTTCAAATTGACCGGTATTGTGTATGTATCCGCTTAATTCACTGCCGGTAAGTAATATGTTAAAATACCCTAAGTAGTCTCTCTTATTAAACGTAAAAAAAAAGTTTTCAACAATAACTTTGCAATACAAGTTATCATACATATATAATTGCAATAAAAATAGTATGTAGAAAAGTCTTTAAACGTTTTTTAAATATCAAAACATTTTTATAAATCGCTTATTTGTCATGTAATACTTATGCATAAAAATACAAACAAATATTTTTTCTATAGTTGTTAAATAATTTGAGAATAAAAAGATTAAAAACAGAAGAAATTAGCAATGATGAATGTTATAAGCAAATAATGCACTTAATACGCTTGGCTTAAATAATTGAGAAATAAATGACGTACCAACTGCGTCGACGCCGACCATTCGTAACATCTTCAATTCTGCCACCGTCTCGAAATTGGGTCCACCCAAACACGTGTAAACTCCCTTATGTACGATATCGCTAATACTCATCTCTTCAGCTACCTGTCTACCGATCTCCATCAGCGTAGCGTCATAAGCTTTATTCATGGGCGGAAATCGTGGGCCAAATCTGAGAAATAAAGAAACAAATAAGAACAAAAGAATTCCAAAAAAATAATAAATAATAATAAAATAATGAATAATAATTTGATAATAAAATCGTAATTTTTATTTTCAAAATGAATATCTGAGTATTTCAGACGTTTGTTTTATTTAATTCCTTGTCTCTCTCGAGAAAGGAGAAATAACACATTTCCTCGATTTGTTTTGTAGATAAAAACATTAATAAAAATATTAGCAAGCCTGATTAAAAGACTATGAAAATTCACATTATTAACAAATTCAAACGCTTTCGTAAATTTTTTTGTGATTTCTGCGAGTAAAAACATTATTCACACAAACATCCAACCCATAATTGACTCAAAAAAGAAACAGAGAAATAGCCGCGATTTGTAGAAAAAATATTTGGAATTGATTTATTTTACTCAAGGGGAACAATCCCTTGAATGTCGGATTAATAAACTATTTGTACTTCGATTGATGTTTTGATGTAAAATTTTTTTTACGCTTATCTCTACCTCCCCTTTATCTGTATCTTTCCTTATCTCTACTCTCTAAATCAAAATCAGTGATATTTCACTGATTTCAGTACTATACTTATAACTATATCAATTAGTGAAATATGTACTATCTTTCAGTAATAATACACTGATTTTGATCAATGAAACTATCCCCCTCTTAATAAAAAAAAACGCTGAAAAACAATGAATATTCACTAATGATCACAGTTATAAGTATAGCATTGCAAATCAGTGAATAATACACTGATTCCGATTTAGAGAGTATCTCTCCTTATCTCTATCTTTTCTCTTCATTCGATTTTGCTCATTATCCTCTTTACTTTCTACATTCTTTCAATGGCACCTTCTCTGAATTTTCTTACAATTTCTTAACTAGTTCTTTCTGCTACTAATTGTATTCATTTCCAGACCAAATCAACTTAATTTTTCATCAATTCATTTCACAGTCAATTATGAAGACGATTATCTTTTCGAAATTTCTTTAGATAATATTTCATAATTTAACTATATATTTATATTGTATTGGGTGTGAGAAAAAGTTCGTGGCGTTTTTTACCTTCAAATTTATTTCGTATTTAAACAATTTTTACATTCAAACAATTAGCATGACACCATTTGATAGAGCAAAGTTTCAGCTTTAAGAATGTTTTACAAATTACGGTACGATGATTTTGAATGGAGTTCTGAGCAATCAGAATCCCTGTTTAACTTAACTTGCGAATAACTTAAGAACAAAAAATCGTAGGAACATTTGTAAAAAACGATTTTGTTGAGAAAATTTCAAGCTTTCACGATAGATAGTTTTTCTCGAAAATTTTCTCAAATTTATTTTGGATACGTTACAAACTTACAAAGTAAGAAAAAATTTTTTCATCTTTTTCAGCTCGTAGTTTTCTGTATGTAAAAATTACCAAACTTACATAAACTCAAAAAATTTGATAAGCTTTTGAAAGCAGAGATTTCAAGCTTTAAAATCTTTTTTTTAAATTTAAGTTTCATTCATTTTTGACGAAGATACAATGTATATACAATATTGAGGTAAAAAACGCCACGAATTTTTTCCCACACCTAATTTATATTGATAAAAAAATTCGCACAGAGTGCGAATCCCACCTATCATCATTTGGTCCTTGAAGCGGATTATTGCCGGCAAAACCCATCATATTCACATGATCCTTTACTATCATGATATCGCCTACTTTGTAAGTGGGATTTAAACCGCCGGCCGCGTTCGTAGCGATTAGATGTGTCACACCTACCAGCTTCATCACTCTCACTGGCATGGCACACTACAAATAGCCATTGTCATATCTTAATAAATATATTTTACATTTATTTTACCCAGAATGAAATTGTAATTACTGAAGCCAATCGTACCTTCCAAAGTGGATAACCTTCGTAATAATGAAATCTGCCTTGCATGCACATGACTGGTACACCTTGAAGATAACCAAAGACCATCTGACCAGTATGGCCTCTTACCGTAGATATCGGAAAATGTGGGATTTCTTCATAAGGGAAGCATTGCTTGTCCACGAGGGATTCTGCGATCGAACCTGGACACAACTCGTTTTGCATATATGATCCTGTTTAGGAATAAACAAAGCTGTGATAGGCTAAACCATCACCGGAGATCCCGTTTAGCATTGTTTGAAGCAACATACACACACTCACATAAATGTTATTTAAAAAAAATGTTATTAAATCCATTTTAATTATCTTCAATCACATCTCTCCGATAACTTTACAGAAAACTTATTGTTAGATGCTAAACGATCAAAAAAATTTTGGAAAAATTACTTATTTATATTTCTTTCAAACTCAAAGAACAGAATAATAAATATAACAATAAATATAACATTATTAAATATTCTAGTAGTTAATTCTCAAGATCTTCTAATATTCCTTGCCAATTAATTCCTTTCCTAAGGTCATTGAAACAAGGTAGATTAATTGTTAAAAATATTTCAAATATTTTACAATAACTTTATTTTAATGTGCGCGTGCGACGCACAGTTTGCACAGTCAAATACAGCTATTTGTGCTATGATCGTGATTGGCTTTCTTAACGTATATATTATAAGTAAAGTTATTACGTCACAATGTAAACAGGATCAGAATCAGTTGTAATTTAGCGTGAGATCAGATAGCTATGTTTAATGCTAAGCGATATTTAAGCATGAAATCAGGATGAAATATACAATATATGCAAGAGATAGAAATATTAGGTCGGTGCAAAAATTCTTGCTGATTTTTGCAACTTTTTTTATTACAATAAAAAAATTGATACAATATAAATTGATCGAAATATTTTCCATGATCTTTTTCCATTTTTCCGCAATTCATCCTCTTTCATATTTCACGCGCGCGCGCGTGTGTGTGTGTGTGCGTGCGTGTGTGTCGGGAGGGATGGAAACACAATGAGAATAAAATTATATTATTTAATACCCCAATTATAAACGAATCATGTAAATTGTAAAGTACAAGAAAAGATGTATGCAATATCACTAACCCATTCCCGAACCGCATATAATCCCTAATTTTGGTCTAATCTTGATACGATCCAATAAGTATTGTGCCGATTCCTGCAATGTTTCGAAGGTGTACCTGAAAGATAGAATATGCATTCCGCATTTATTAATAAATATAAACACGTTAAATTGTTCAAAATAGAACAATATTTATATTGAATACTTATATACGATTATTATTATTCCTATTATCTATTATTACTTCTGTACAATCAATAAAATTGCAAATGTAAATACTTGAAATGTCGAGATATACTCCATAGTTTTATTAAAAGTTTGTTCTTTCCAATGTTCAGCTTTTTCAACTTTTGATCTTTGATCTTATCACATAAATGAACCAAATTGCGAAGTAATTGCGAAGTAACTCTCAGACTTGCGATCGAATATGGCGCCAGTCGCCTCCTGTCTGCACCGATATCACAGACACATATTAAAGCATATTCAACAGATTGATACTGATTAAGCGACTGTCGTACCCGTTGCTTCAGCTTACATCGCGCAGCTATATTAAACGTCCCATCATAATTGTATGTAATTGCGTACCTAGGCTTTGCAGTAATGACAACTATGGAGACCAACCATCGTGTATAATTCATACGATACAAATAGTTTCAAAAGTTGAATATTAAAAGTATGATTAATATGACGAGTTTTATCATAATTATTAAGGTAGAACAATTCACGTACTGCGCATTCTTTTAGTTTTCTCTTGGTTCTATCTATCTACTTTCGTACACACATTATATTAAAGTTATATTAAGTTATATTACAAATATATTATTAATAAAACAATTGGTCAAAACTTTTTATTGAGCTACGCAAGATTTATAATAAATATTTATAATAAATATTATTATCATCAATTTTCGCATATGTTTTTCAAAATAAGTTATTTTATTAGGTTGGTGCAAAAATTCGTACCGATTTTTTGCAATTTTTTATTACAATAACAAAATTGATTGACATTTTCACCATACGTCTCACAAATAATTCTGTGTGATCAACAGCATTTTTCTTTTGATGAAAACAAAAAAAAAAAAGCAATAGCGAATAYATTTTTTATCTGACTCCATCTTTAATCGTACTAAATGTAAAATTATGTTGACATCTATAGCTTGTCATGCATAAATGTTAATGCAGAGACGCCAAATTACAAAAATCATAAATGGGTCTGCTAAAATCATACTAACGCATATGTATAAGACATTTATGCTACAGCAGCAAGAACTTTTGCACCGACCTAGTGCGTATCTCGGAAAATTACTTAGACTCGAAAATCTTTGTATATGCTAATATCATTATTAAATAATAGACGATTAAACACTCATTCGCATCAAATAAAATTAGTGTAAGCCGTAATTATGCACATACACGCGCATACTATTACACTTGCTCTATTAATTTTCATGGATTGATATTAACATGAACTGATATTAATCAACGCGATTAATCTTGTTTTTCAACTTACGTAATACTGCGCAGAGTATAAGAATCATTTAAAATTAAAATGTGATTTAAATTTTTAACGTACTCGTATATTTTAATTATTCTTTATAAGAAAGTTTGGAATAAGAAAATCTGACTTTACTTGTGAATATAATTCTAGATAGAATTCCAGATAGAATGTATGAAATGTGCAATTAGGAAATATTCATGCGAGAAAAAGATGAATAGATATATCGTACTTTGCCATGCTCTTTTTAAATCAATCGAAACTAAATTTATTTTTAACGAAAATAAAATTATTTATACTTATTAAGTTTTGATATTTGTCAAAGCTTATTGTCAAAGTTGCAGATAAAAGCAATAATGAAGTGCAAACTTGACATATATTTTTAAAAGTAGATATTTTATTTGTAATTTTATTTTTTAATAACATTAAAATCTAAGTTACAAATCCTTTTTTCATACCTTTTTCTAAATTCTTAAAACTTGGAATCTTGAGTCTCAAATTCCTTGTTTTTATGAATTCTTAAATTAATCAGCTCCTAGAATTGTTAGATTCTTTAAAATTTTTCTAGTCTAAAATTTTTGGATTTTTCGAAATTTGAGTACTTAACGCTAGATTTGGATTTCGTGTGCGTACCTTGAAATTTTAAAAATTTTATTGTGTTTTATTGTAATGTGTCATATTTTGTGAAATTATGAACATCAAAATATCCAAATGGTTGCAAGTTTGAATTATTACATTGGGGTTGTTATGTGCGCGCTCGTTCACTACAATTCACGGAAACTTTGCATGCACTTGCGCGCGTATATGCGCATACACGATAGATGAGTTTTGCGTGAATCCAGCATACACAGTGAAGCTAAAATATCGAAAAAGAAAAATGTATAAACCAAAATGTTTATTATAAATATAGCTACAAATACGTTACTACATTTGTTCACGCTATATGTCGCCTTAATAACTTAAAAAAAATTTGATTCTTAAGAATTAAAAAACGTCTATTCTTTGTGTCTATCTGTAAACATCATAGACAAGATGCTGTGTTCTCTATTTCACTTTTTCGCTGTTTCTTCTTGTTGCTATAATCTTTCATTTATGCCGTTATATACGTTGATACGTTTGTTAGATATGTAACGCGTCAGATATATGTGACTCACTTAGGAAATTGTCTCTTTAATGCATTCTACATTAATTGTACGTGCAAACGTACAATACATTGAATAAAACTATTAAAAATAATGGTTTTTGTAGCGGAAATTTTTTTCAATCTAACTCTAGCGAACGGTTGTTAATGTATCACTGTCAACAAAGAAAACAGTCGAATTAATGTGTCATTCAAGGTAAAGGAAATCGATTATTCATAGCTAATTTTCTCCTTGAGCAAGGATACACGAGTACGAGAAAACGTCAAAACAAATTGAACAATTTTTTTATTCGGTTAATATACATTCTATTTTATTAATTAGTATTAAAGATCAATCTTTAAAAGTCTCTGTGTTAAGTTTGAAATTTCATTGCAAATTGAGACATTCGAGTGTCGATCGGTAGAATAATTATGTATACGTATACAATTCTTACATAATTTTCAATAATTCTACATTTACATCTTTTTGTTTTTCGAGCAACGAAATTTTTACATTTTTTGCTTCAATTAAAACGGTTTTATAATATTATTTAACCGCTACAAGACCTCGAAATGGTCCACAACTTTTACCTGAGCACCACGTATATTCGCGAACGCGTATGTATTCGCCGCCGATGCATGATTTGTAATATCCTTGAAGCCTATGTTATGTATTTAGCTTAAATCCGCTATTATTTGAGCTTGCCGGTAGTTTAGCAGGTAACCACATCGTTTTGTACTAGTTTCAGAATGAAATTACATCGAATTATATTGAGCGCGCGAGCGCGCTCGGAATACTTCGTTCATTCGATTTGCGCCATATTTGTGACAAGTAAAATCAACTCAACTAATTTCGCAATATTGATAATCGTCAGTAGCTAGCAATAGCAAATGTCATTTGTACACATGTTTTAGCTCACAGATTTTTTTACATTCTACATATTTTTTACAATCTGTTATCTCATGTCGAATGTTAAATCAGTGCTAAATAAAATTTTAAATAAAGTTTTAAAAATTTATCTCTAGTTAATTTCAAATAGACTCAATAAGATTTTAATTTGCAAATTAGCTACGGAGAGATTCAAGGTTAAATGTTATCAAAATTGAAAAGATATAACTTTCAATATAAAACTTGTATATGCAAAATATCTCTGCTATCTTTTTTAATATTCTTTATCTTTATCTTTAATATTTTATAATTTTTAAATCTTTAATGTCAAAGGTACACATAAAAAATCCATAATAAAACAATTTAAATGGGACTTACGTATGTTGTTTCATGTTTGTTTGTAGCACATCGTTATTAGCAATCGGGAAATCATCATGGCTATTGGCGGTTTCCGGAAACGACATTTTCAATCAAGTAACAACCTATAGAATAAGATTCACTTACACAATCGAGCAATGATAATTGATAAAAATAAAAAAGCAATAAGCAACTGATCGATCAATCCGCGGATATGTTGCGCGTTCACGACAAGTGACTGGAATGACTTTGAATCTATTTTATAGAAGAGTTCAAAAACGAGTTAAAAAAAATGTGAGCATGAATAATCCCTCTATCAATGCCTTGGACATGCATAAGCGCATCGACCAATCGGCGAGCGTACAAGTCATGGCGCACGGGATAATACTTGCACAATACGAGAATAGGAGTAGGGAGGAAACGTATATCGATGATAACCCGTTACGGAGCAAGTGGTCCAATTATTATTACTTGTTTCGACAACGACATTGACGTCAGCAAAGCGCAAAATCTAGCGCGATGTAACATCGGAATAATATTTCATTTGACAAACAAATTGATTAAGTTTATCTCGATGAATATAGAAATGCGCGCTTGGGGTATTATTCTACTCTCGAAGAAAACACATTTAAAAACACATTTAATCATCGATATAATCATGTTATTGATAAAATAGTTTTCATTGAAATTAATGATTAAAGACCTCTTAGCAACGGTTTAAAACAAAATAAAAAATAAATAACATCTTGGTGCTCGCCCTTTTTGTGACGAACCGTTGAACGATACAGATCAAATCCGTGCGTTTCAAGGCCTTATAAAAATAGATTATTAATTTAATCAGAATAAGTTTTGTATAAGTGATGCTGATATTTGTAATAAGAACTGGATCACAGAGGGGTTAGATATTTATAATAATAATTTGTAATAATATATGAAATTTCACTGATTTCAGTGCTATACTTGTATGCATTATCTTTCAGTGATAATACACTGATTCTGATTAGTGAAAGTACTTCCCTCTTAATCAAAATCGCTAAGAAACAGTGGATACTCACTAATAATCACAGTTATAAGTATAGCACTGCAAATCAGTGAATGATACACTGATTCCTATTTAGAGAGTAGTAAATTTGTAGCTACAGCCATCTTTATAGTGAGCTCTTAAAATTAATCGGACACCTAATAAAAAATTTTCTAAAAACAAAATTAAACTGTGCTGTTGCAATTTCTAATTATCAGAAAAATCCATTGAAGAAGAAAAAAACAGAAAAACTTTATTTCCAAAAATATTTATTTTATTAAAAAAAATTTACAACAAGAAATTGTTCCTGAATATACTATATATTGAAAGACTATCTAAAATTATCCAAAAATCTCTGAAGTTGTATCATTAAAAAGATATTTTAATTATAAAAACACTTTTTTACTGTCATGATACGCATTTATATTTACACGTGACTCAACAATCATTTATGTTATATTTTCTTATATATGTGTTTCCCAATCTATCTTTCTTTCATAAAAATAGTAATCATACAATATTATATTATACCATAAATTACATATAAAATTATACATTTTAAATTTATTAATAAATTCATTACAAAAGCAAAAATAAAAAATGAATAAATTATGTTCAAGAAAAGCATAATTAAAAAATTTATAGTTTTAGATAAAAATATATTTCTAGTATATTCGTTCACAAATTTATCTTTGTTGTAATTATTTGTGGTAAATATAAATTAACATGAATCGAGCTTTGAGCAAACAACGTATCAGTCATTAAATAAAAATTCAACAGCAGTAGAATATAGTTACCTATAGATATCTTAAGTTATTGAAAGGGTCATTTCTTCCGTAGTCATCCTACATATCTGTAAAGATAGTACTTGGAATTTTCCGATAGTTCTAAATTGGTCCAAGATTTGTAAAATCTGGGCATTGATTTGAAGAGTATCGGCGTTCAATCTATTGTTTTCCTTTTTCCTAATAGAGATAGAAAAAAGAAGGTCAAACACTGATATATATCAACAACATCTTGAACAGCACTGATTTAAATAATTCAAATATTATAGTAAGCTTAAAATTTGAAATGTTAAAATTTTTCAAACTCCTAAGTAAGTAAGATACGTGTATTTGAATTTAATTTCGAAACAAATCGAATCTAATTTAGCTAAAATGATAAGATACATTTCAGCATTTTCAAAAGAAAATAAATAAAGTTATATTTAGTTTACAATCACTACTGCTTTTATCTAAATTTTCTTTGACGTCTAAATTATTTAAAAAAAATCAAATCTTTGGGCATTGCAAATTAATTAAATAGTTCATTATATATTCCATTGATAAACGAGTTGTTGAAATTTTGAAACTTGAAACTTATTTCCGCAGGGTAATAGTCACGTAATACGTTCGAATTTATAGTTGAAAACAATACACACGTGCATGTTAAGGCTGTGTCCTTGAGAGCACGCTATCAGCGCTACAGTGTCATTCTATCTTTATCGTTTATTAGACATAAAACAAGGAAACGATAGAATGACACGATAGCGCTAGCGCTCTTCGACAGCCTTGGTGCGTAGGAGAAATTAAGTTTTTTACATTTCCTCATTCAAAATGGGACATACGTATGTTTGTCATGATAAAAAAAGATTGAAGATGTCCTAGATTTGTCCTAGATTCGGATTACATAAAATGTATCTAAAACAAACAAGTTTATTATAAATGTATATGAGAGTCCGATGTTTCTCGAATGATTTTAGGAAATAAACTCGCAATAATATGTTTATTTAGGTTACGATTGCATAGAAAAAGTACAGCAAAGCTAGATAAACGATGTTTTCTTCATTTAATTTGACAAATATTTAAAAGTCGTTGATACAGTATACTTGTAGCGTTAATAGCGACTTTTTGAAGTCATTTATCGATCAATTATCCATTAATCACAAATTTTTTGCTGAAAAATTTTGTTGTGTCACACACACACACACACACACGCACGCACGCACACTGTAAGAAAACTATGAAGAGTATAAGAATATAGACTATATTCATATACAGGGTGAATTATGATTGTATTAATGATTGTGTCAACGTTCTACCACGAAAGTTGACCGCAATAGAAAAGTTGTATAGAAACAAAAACGTGCAAAAATAAACCGCGTAAAAAAAAAGTTAAATATATTAGTTGAATATGCATAGCTTCTATAAAATGATATATATATATATATATATATATATATATATATATATATATATATATATATATATATGTCATTTAATTCATAATTTAGAACTGTACATACATGATACTCGGGCATTCAATACGTATGGTCGATCCAAGCAGCATCTATGGAACGTTTAGTGAATTACAGTTGCAGTCGGTAAGTCATCTCTTATGATAAAGCGTTGACGCAACCATTATATGATTCACCCTGTCAACGTCGGTTAGGGTGAATTCGTTTATGCGGTCACTGCTGCAGAAGGTATCTTTTGTCTTTGTTTATGTCCAATGAATAATGAAGATAAAATGATACCCTGCAACTGTAATTCACAGACTGCATAAACGAATTCACCCTTAGACTAACCAATGGTCAATTCTAATGGAATTATCCAATCGCATTTGTATTTGACCAGAATGACCCAATCACGGTTGACACTTTAACCGTCGGTTAGCTTAACCGACGTTGGTAAAATTGGTCCTCAGGGCCACTTTTACCAAGCTCCGGTTAACTTAACCAATTCCAACTGAAACTGATGTCGGAGACAGTGGCTGTCGGAATCAGTTGCTGCTGTTTTAGTTGGAATCCTGAAAAGTTACTAGAATGGTTCAGTTAATCGGAGCTTGGTAAAAGTTGCCCTTATTCATCAAGAAAACTTTGGATAAATTTTCACGGCTATTAGCTTAGTTGATAAGTGAAAAATATTAACGTAGACCAAAAACATTATCAACTGTTAATAAATTTATCGACTATAGATTTAAATTTGACAATTATTGATGTAAATTGCTATTGGGATATAAATATCCATAATATATATATATATATATATAAGCTCCTTACATTATTAAATTTATAATAAACGTTTTTTATTGTATTATAAGGGTGAATCATAATGGTTGTTGTCACGTTCTACCATGAGAGATAAGTTACCGACTGCAACTGTAATCAACTAAACGTTCCATAGATGACAGCTGCTTGGGTCGACTGTGCCATCGACATGGAGACCTGGATCGCTGATTGAAGTAGTGGGGATAGAGACATGCGTGGAATGAGAGGAAACACAGCCTATTTCAAGAATAGGGCCTCTGAAATGTAGGCTTTCAAATTCTTTACATGGTGTGTGTTTGTGTGTGTGTGTCTCTCTCTCTCTCTCTCTCTCTCTCTCTCTCTCTCTCTCTCTCTCTCTCTCTCTCCCCCCCTCTCTCTCTCTCCTCCCCTCTCTCTCTCCCTCTCCCCCTCACAAGGTGTTATTAATCATTGAAAAATAAGAATGTTCTTTATTTTTTCTCTAAAGATGTATAAGTATATATAAACATAGTACAAATAACATATAGTACAAAATTTATTTACTGACGCATAGAACAAAAGACTTTGAGAATCTCTCTTGAATGACGTTTCATATAACGTTTAATAAAATCCTTTTTAAATTATTTATTGATTATTCTCCAAGTTTTTGTGTGTTTTAAAAATGTATTTCTTCCATTAAATTACAAACATTAGCCAAGTTTAGAGAATCAATTATCTGTTAGATTATATTATCAATTACGAAACATCTTGCAAATGTATTAATTTTAAGTAATAATATTAATACGTTATACATACTCTAAAATAATCTGACCAAGTCTAAATAAGTCCATTATTTTCAGATCAAACATTTAATTCATTGTTTTGTCTAAAGTTTAAAATTCCACGATCATGTCAACATTGGAGGATAAAATTTTGGGAGAAAAATTACACTACTACTGCAGCAGTTCCAGCGAGGATGAGGAAGATTCTGGAGATTCCGATAAAGAATGTGACGATGTGAAATACACTGGCGACACTGCACAATATATCGCGTCTTCATACTCGGAATGGGATGGGACTTCTAGTAACACAGGACCTAAAGGTGTTATAAAGGTATAATAATTTATACATATATTTATTTTATATATATTTTAATCGCAAGATATAAATAGAAAGATATAAAAAATCTAAAATCTAAATTGAACACAAGTGTACATATGCAAATATATATTTAAGTTTTACTATCAAATACTAAATGAATAATTTGACATTAATTTGAAATGTATTCTTGGAAGGATTGGCAACGATATAAACAATTAGAAGCAGAAAAGCGAGAATCACAAGAAAAGGAAAGACTGCAATTGATTAAGAAACTAAGTTTAACATGCCGCAGTGCTTTGGATGAAGAAAAAGAAAAATTGAATGAGACAGATCCAGATTTGGCAAATTTATTAACTGATGAATTCCTTCTAGAATATCAGAGACAGAGAATGAAGGAAATGCTTGCAAAAACAGAGAAACTTTGTTTTGGGAAAGTTAGCAATTTAGAGAATACAGATCAATTTCTACAAGCCATTGATGGAGAAGACAAATCAGTAATTGTTATTATTCACATTTACGAGGATAATGTACCTGGCTGTGAAGCCATGAATGGATGCTTGATATCTCTTGCAGAAGAATACCCTTATGTAAAGTTTTGTAAAATTCTAGGTTTGTTGAGATTAAAATTTTAAGATTAAAGAGCTTCAAAAAATAATTTTATTGTCTATTATCAATATCATTAAATAAACTTAAATATTATCAATTATAATTAAATTTTCAAACTGTAAGTAAGCAAGATCTTTTTTTTTTTTATTTATCTTTAAACAGAGCTAGCACAAAATTTAATTTTTTATATCAATATTTTTTTTAGAATTTTAGGTAAAAATTTGATCGCATTGTTATAATTCAAATATATTGTAGCAAATATTTTTTTTCATGGCAATACATTTCTTTAAATCTTTTTTTGCAGGCTCAATTGCAGGTCTCAGCAAACAGTTTAAGAAATTTGGCGTACCGACATTATTGATATATAAAAATGGACAACTGATAGGAAACTTTGTTCATGTTACGGATCATTTAGGAGTAGATTTTTACTCATCGGATGTGAAAACATTCCTCATCGAGCATAAAATTCTCCCTGATAAAAATTGCACACCACTTATCGTTTTGAAGAATGAAAATACAGCCTCAGATGACGAATAAAAAATTTATCCATTCTTTTTAAGAGAATCCATGAATTTATTTTAATAACTTGAAGTAACTTACTAATTAAAATTTACGCCATAAAATGTTCATCAAAAAATTATCGAATATATATTATAAAGCATAAATGCAAAAAATATTTACTTTTAAAAAATTAAAAAAAAAAAAGTACACACACACACACAAAACGTGGGTACACATTGTGATTATTAAATCATTAATCTTCATTTATTTACAAAACTATTTCAACATGTCCAAGATATGTTTTTTCTTCTTTATTGCATTGCAAAGTTGTGAGTAGATTAATAACACTTGATCATATTCTGTATTTTTTAAATTATCATACAGCTTTTTTAAATCTTCTTTTTGGCGAATTTCATCTGTAACTATTTTTAACTTTTTTTCAACTAATCGATTTAGCATTTTAAAAGCATCAATGGTAGTCGAAGTTTCTTTGAACATCCTGATAGTGCAAGAAAGCTTCGTTATCTTTGCTTGCAACTCGGCAACTTGTGCCTGCAGCAATAAATGTCCTGTCTTTTCTAAATATGCTTGGCTCATATCTTCATATTTCAACTTATTCCACTTGTCCATTAAGTTTATGTATGTCAACAAGTCATTTTCATATTGCAGAATCAAATCCTCAATTTTATTTTTCCATTGTATCATTGGCACATCATAATATTCCAAGAATTTATGTGTTTTACATTCGTTCTTTGATGCTTCTTTAGCATTTCCTCCTAAGGCTTCATATCTTGCAACACAAACAAGATAGTTTTTATTACAATCCTTATTTCTTATATACATTAATATCATTATAGAACTTGATATGATAAAACACTCACCTTAACATCATATCATGTATTATTTCTCGTAGCATTGTCTCAATGCAACATTTCACCTCTAATTTCTCGTCAGGATTTAAGTCATAAGATGGTAAATCAATAATTCCCAAAAGTATCAATTTATCTTGCATATGTTTCATTGTTGAAGGAAGATGCATATACTTATTTAATTCATGAATTAAAATCAATGTTTGTAATTTACTCACTGTACTCTCGGACAGAACAGCTTTGTGATTCAAGCAAGCTCTCTTTATACAATGATAGATGATGTTGGTTTTAATATGTTCGTTTATATTTTCTTCACATAATACCAATGAGTTTATTGTTTTTTCAGTTGCATTTCTTTCCTGAGTTATTGTAAACCTATCATTACTTCTTATAGCACTGGAATAATTGTCTAACAAACTTTGTGACGAATTTACTCTACTGATTAATCTGCTACTGGATTGAGAGATTGCCGAAATACTAGAGATATCTGAAAAAACAAAAAAAGAAATCATAAAAAAACATAATTCATAAAAATATGAATTTTGTGCATGTGTAAACGTATGTACTCTTAATAGATGTAAAACTTATTAGTACTTTCTGTAATTACATCTGCTTTAACTATTTAAAAGTAAAAATATATATCACTTACCCGATATTTGGTGCAACTCACTAAAATAACTCATACTTGTGTATGATATCTCTATTTGAGGACTTGACCAATTAATAAAAACAGATACAAAGTATTAGTAATATAATTAATCCTTCTTTTTTCTTTATTATATTTGTTGCTGTTTAAAAGTAATAATTTTGTTTGAATAATCGACATACATCTGTATAACTATTTTCGCATATATTCAAAATTCGAAACAAACACATCAGCTGATTCATAGACTATACATCGTTATGGACACGACTATCACCGGAGAGAAGCCTGAGAGCGGCCATGGCCGCGATTTAGGCTGTGTTCCGATATTACTGCCAGTACTGAAAATCTGTAGTATACGTCACGTACACTATAAATTTTCAGTACTGGCAGTAATATCGGAACACAGCCTTAGCTGTTACCTTATTTTGAAGCGCCTCCATGTCCATAAAACGTGGACATTGAACTACATAGTCGATATCGCGTAAGGTAATGTCCACGATTTTGTGATTCTCTTCCGTGCTATGTCCGTGCTGTTTGTGGTTCTCTTCCTGCTCTAACCCTCCCAAGCTGGGAAGGGGAAGGTTAGATTTGCTTTGTAGAATCCGTGTGTACTAGCTGATATGGCGGCTTAATAAATAAAAAGAAATGTTTGTTATAATATGTCGTAATTTAATTATGTGGCATGAATTCATCCGCTGTCTTAGTATCTTTATGCGTTATTCGCATCGAGATTTGTGATTCAGAGTTGGAAGAAACCGCCAGTGAGCATAAACATCTCATTTGCGTAATATTTATTACAACTATTTGCCAATAAATAATGTTTTAACGTTTCTGTATACTAATGTGATTGTACTGTATATAATTAGGATATTTTTATAAAACACAACTTTTTTTCTAATTAATTTAATATTCTGTTAACTGAATCAATAACGAAGTAATCAAACTTAGATAATTATAAGTAATAACTTGTGATAATTATAAATAATTGTATAAATAAATGTCATAGGTACAATGGCTGCAAAGAAAACGAGAGGCTGCAGAGAACCAAGAGATATTAATATTGAGACTTATACAAATGCGGCAGAAAGTACATCTCCGTTATTATCAAGTCAAAGTACAAGCAAATCGCATTCGTTCTCAAGAACTAATTCCGAAGAGACATCATTTGTGAGTTCTCCTCCAGGAGAGATAACTGGTGCTGCTGCTTGCACCTCACCCGATCAAATAAATTTTATCTCTGGAAATCCCTTTGTCGAAGTTACGAAAGGTATTCTTCATCTCTTCAAGGAAGAGTAAGTCATTTCTTTTTTTCTTACTGAATCATTCCAAATTATATATTACCATATGATTTATACATAGCATTATTTTTTTAATTATAAACATTAAGAAAAGAAAACTGACTCGATTATTAAATGAAACTATATTTTTCGGCTAATGTTAGACAGTGCTTGCACTCGGTAGAATTCTAATTTGAAACTTTCTTACAATATATTGTATAAATATATATGATAGTAAACATTGGAAACATTGCACTAATTGCACTACATATAATATGTAACTTCTCTTGACATTTTCACTAAGAAAAAGTCGAGATTTTAATAGGGGCAAATAGGACGCTTTTGTATAATTGACAGCTTAAAGCTACAAATATGACATTAATTATTCACTTTTGATTTATTTTTCCATTCAACAGTGAACTGACCGAAATGCGTTGCGCCGCAGATCGCAGTCATACTATCTGTATCCTGTCGGTACCAGCAACAATGACTTGCCATGATCTTTTAACTTTCACGGCGGCTTGTCATCAGGACATACAATACTTTAGAATCCTCAAAGATGGCAGTCCAAACCAGTACATGGCTCTTATCACCTTCAGATCATCGGTGAGATCAACAAATGTTTGAGCAATATAATATCCTGGTAAACAGAAATGGATTGAAAATTTATAATCCATTTTAATTCATTTGAACATAAATTGGATAGAAAAAAATAGCAATTACACCATTTCAATCCTATGTCTTGGAATAAAATAGATTGCGTGGCTGGCAAAACTTCTTTTGGATTGAAAGAATATAGAAATCATTTTGTTTTAATTCCGTTTCACAGATTAAAATGGATTGCGTGGCCTTTGTAACTTATTTTGGATCAAAAGAATAGGACTCCCGTAGTAGTTTCAATCCCTTTTTATATATTACAATGGATTCAAGAAATTATTAATAAATTTTAATTGGATAAAAATTTGTGTAGTTATTGCTGAAATTAAATTGTGGATTTTTTGAATCCATTTCTGTTTGCTGAGATACTCCTAGTTTTGATAAATTGGAAATGGAATTAGCCGACTTTATAAATTTATATAAATAATATTCGTTAAATACATATCCTAGTTAATAAAAATAATATTGTTAGTGCTAAAAATTAATCAAAGACATTATCCAAAGCTAAGCTTTCGTGACATTTTAGACCGCAGCGAGCGAGTTTTATGAAACCTTCAATGGTGCTCCCTACAACTCTCTAGAACCAGATGTGGTTTGTCACATGGTATTTGTATCCCGAGTTGAAGTAGGGGACAATGGAATGCCCCTGAGTGGACACACAGAATTACCATCGTGTCCCGTTTGTCTCGAAAGAATGGATGAGAGTGTAGATGGAATTCTGACGATATTGTGCAATCATACTTTTCATTCCAGCTGCCTTGTCAAATGGGGTGACACATCCTGTCCGATTTGTCGATACGCTCAAACACCAGAGCCACTGGCAGATAGTCGTTGCATGGAATGTGGTAAATATTTATCTAATTGCTCCGAGTTAAACTTTAATTTAATAAAATAATAAATGGAGAAATAGACCGACAAGTGTCAACACAATTAAAGAGAAAAATGCCTTTATTCGATTGAAGCAGATCTTGGTGCTTAATGTTTTCATGTAAATTTTTAGATACATTTTTCAGTTCTATAAACTGCATGCCAATATGATTGTCGGGCTTTAAATTGAAGTCACATCGGTGTGCAGAGTTTATAGAAAAATAAATTCAAAGTATATTAAAAAATTTATATGAAAATATTAAAAACATCAAGATTCGTTTCGACTGAATAAAGGCATTTTCTCCTTAATTTAATAAAATACAACTCTTGAAAAGAAATTTTAGAAAATCAAATTGGTTTGATTAAATTCCACATTATATAATAATTGGCATATTTCACATTCTTTCAGAAAGGAAATTTTTTCAGATCTTTCTATCGTATCAAAAGCCTTCTTTTAATATGCTTTGTATGGATCTCTTCAGTTGCAGATGCCAGCAATGATGCATTGTGGATTTGTTTGATCTGTGGTCACATAGGCTGCTCCCGTTATCATCAAGGTCATGCGTTTGAACACTATCGAGACACACATCATTGCTACGCGATGCAGTTGGGCAACAATCGCGTCTGGGATTACGTAGGTGACAATTTTGTGCATCGACTATTACAAGACAAAGATGGCAAAATGGTGGAAGGTGGACACTCAGCAACTAAGAATGAAGGTGCTGCTGTGGAAGATAAGGTAGATTCAGTACAATTAGAGTTCTCGTATTTGCTAACATCACAGCTGGAAACGCAACGACAATATTATGAAGAGAGGCTCAATCGTTCGGAACAACGCTCCATAGCAGAGATTACTGAGCTGAGAGATAAATTGGAACAACTGCTCGAAGAAAATTCACAATTCAAGGTGCGTGATTCTTAAAAATAATAATAAAATTACATTATGTCATTATGAACATTCTTTCCATTTTTCTTTTTTCCTCTTTTCCTTTTGTCCTTATCCTTATTTCTTTTCTTTTCCCAATTTTCTTTTGCTTTCTTATTCTCTTATTTTTTTCTTCCTCTATTCTTCTTAACTTCACTTTTTTAAATTCTGTTAAAGGAAATGTTCTTTATTTTATCAGAAACAATTCGCGACGCTCAATCGTGACAAGCAGACACTGGATAAGCGTCTACAGCATTCCACCAATAAATTGGCACAAGTACAAGCGGAGTTAACAGAGGAAAAAGATCTGCGAAAGGCCTTACAATTGAACCAGACTTCGTGGCAGACAAAATACAAGAAATTGCAAGATGAATTGTCTATCAAAGAAGCAGAGATCACCGATTTGAAGGAGCAAAATCGGGATCTCATGTTTTTTCTTGATGCTCAAAAACAAATTGACGAGTCTGTCGATCGAGATGAAATCGCCACTGGTCGTATCGTTATTCCTTCAAGTCCTAAAGATGGGAAATCATCAGGATCTCGGGGACATAAAAGTCAAAAGAGGCATTAACTTCATCAAAGATCATTAAATACTTACACTTGAAATTCTTTGATCTGTTTAGACTTTCCAATTATCATTTGAGAATTCTTCATCAATATACAAAAGAAAATATAAAATATTCTAAATGTTAACAATTATACAATTTCATTACAAGAACAATTATAATGAAGAAAAAATGCCATATATAAAAAAGATCGCGCCGAAGTTAATTTTTATGATGTATAAAAAAGGAATAGTCTATTTCGCTACAACGATTGATAATTATTCAGTTTAAGCTGAGGATAATGTGGAATAAACTTTGCTTTGCGTGGGAAGTTAAGTATAAACCCATGTGGAACCGCGTTTTTCATTATAAAATGTATGCGTGGACGCAGTAGATTTTGCTCTCCTACTACGGCAGGATTCACTATATCGAAAAACTAGACAAATAAGATTGAGTTGAAACTTTGCTTCACGTAGAAAGTTGTAAACTCATCTAGAACTTCGCTTCATTCTATATGGGTTTATAACTTTTCCACACAAAGCGACTTTCTACATGCGTTTACAACACATAGCAAGATCAGAAATAAGTCTTAATTGTGTTTTCTATAGCTGCGGTCCACTTAGTGCTATGAATGCTGCGAAATATTCGATTGATTAATCACGATAATATAATAACATAAGAAATTTACGCTTTGAAGCATTTCTAACGCGTGCCGCTACGTTTCGTCGTTTACAGATTTCCTAACAGTGATCAACTTTAACGATTAATATTTCGTTTCGGAAAGCGACGCTTTATTCTGCCAGATTCTTTCGTTTCATGCAAAAACGTTTAATGAGCATAATTTTGTCAATATTGGAGTTGAACGGAGTTAGATGACGGAATAATTACTCAATTTTACGATTTTATAAAATTGTTGTTTACTTTTTAATTTGCTAACATAATACTAAGTTTAAGGCTGATTTTTTACTATATTGGTGCATCTCTATTAGATCGCAATATTAGAAGCGAAAAATTACATAAATCTTTTTACATTATATCTCAAAATAAGTTAATTATTCTATACATTTCATATATTCTCATCATGCTTAAATCCTGGATTATCATATTGAAATTGATGAGAATTTGACTGTCCTGGTTGAAAAATCTGATTATTCGAAGATCTTAAATTATCAGCATCATCATAAGTATCATACGATTTTCGAGTCTGTGATTTTCTTCTCTTTTCTGCTAAAATTGTTGATCGCCTCCGCTCAAAAGCACTAAACGCACTTTTTGGCATTTGCGAGGATATACGTTGTGATAAACCTGTAAAATAGATACTCAAGAGAAAGTATTCGAAAAAAGTAATAAATAAAACTACCAAATGTGGTAATTATTAATGCCAGCCCATTGATTTGAGAATGTATAATATGTATAACATAATATGTATTGTTGCTTTCGTGCCAAAATGTTCAATGATTTGAAATATAGAACGCTCGCTATCTAGTTGCCAATCGAAAACAATTAATATAATGCGATTTTCGGAATGTCGCGATTGATTCCGAAATATATCCAAAAATTTATTCTCATACTGTATTGCATTAAACATCAGTGGCATTTTTTTTATTGACCTCGGTTCTATTGACTTTTGTAACAATGAATAAACATCTTGGTTTAATGACAAGTATAAGTCGCTATCGTTTGGAATAATTCATGAATAATTCGTTTACAGGTGCTTCCGTGTAGTTTGTCTTCATATTATACATATATGGTCCAAATGCATCTTTGTCCGTGCGTGTAAGATGTAATATGTAAACGCAGAATGTGCTTATAAGCAATTAATACACATGAGTGTGATAAAAAAAAATTGAAAACTAAATTAAATACTTATTATTAAATACTAATAAAACCAACGTCAATTATTATATATAGCTGTAATCATACATAAAGTTTATAATATATTTTCATCTTTATCCTTGTCTGAGAAAAGCGAAAAAGATATTAAAGTTGTAATATTGTACACAATATACAACAAATATTAAACAACTTGGATATTTTACTATAATATCCAATGTGTTCAAATTTTTCTATCTTCTACTTTACTTTTTTTTTTTTAAGTTTTATCAGCCTTTGTTTATTATTTATCTCAGTTTTTTTTATAACTTTATATGTATTTTAACTAAAAGCAATTACTAATTTCTGTTGCATCATCTCTTTCGAAAAAACGAAAATAAGCAAGAAACGATAATTCGATTTACAATTATGTAAATTGCTTTATAAAAATCCTTTGAAGTATAAAATCGAAATGTTTGTTGCTTATCCACGATATTCAATATGTAATCGAAATTCCATGTTCGTAATTTCATATTTCTTTCTGTTTCTCCTCTCGTGATGCTATCCCACGATTTCATTTGACATTTAGTATTTAAACACGTATGTGCAAAATGAAAGTGTTATGTACAATTTAAAAAACTAAACATCAAATAATTTAAAACAGGCCAACATATGGTCAAAGCTAGGTGTCAGTGCTCAATAATAATTCTATTTATTTAAATTAAACTATACTCTAGTATATTAAAAAACTAATTCGCTGATACACAAAGCATAAAAATTTCGAACAAGCAATTATTAAGAGCAATTATACCTGAACTTGGATCATGAAGCTTTCGTCGAAACAATCTTTCAAAATTTCCCAATATTTTTAATGATCTCTTCGAATTTTCACGTGCATTTTGCTTGCCGAAGGAAGTCACAGTACTTCGTCTGAGTTCGAATATCACATCGTCCTCTGCCATGCGTTGAAGTGTCTGTGCTATTTTATCAGCGTGTTTTTCGAAAACGCTATTTTCCAAAGAAGTTGTCTAACAATCAGAAAAAGAAACAATAGAATGAAAAGCTATATGAATTATTATATAGAAAAAAATTATATTTTCTGGAAATTTTTTTTTATTTCGTTCTCTTAAAATAAACTTCTTTTATATTTCCAAAAAATCTTTAATAAACTTATTTTCAAAAAAATCATAAAGATTATGTAATTTATCTTTCATTATATGTATTTACTTGTGAAGAAAATAAGAAAAAGCGTTATATTATATATATATATATATATATATATATATATATATATATATATATATATATATACACACATATATATATAAAATAATTAGTGAGTGTTCTTTTTTTTTTACCTTAGCATAAGAAGGAAGTTTCGTATTAGCGAGTACATGGGAAAACGTATCGAATCGATGAAATAGCATAGCGCAGAATTGGATACCTAATATGCTGATGAAGGCGGCAATAAATAGGCATCCTATCGGTTCAAGTCTTAAGTATTCTTTTGTTAAATGTACCTATAGAATATTGATACATGTAATTTTGATTTTCTAATCTTGCAATTTTAATAGTTACACAATAATTTAATTGTTGAATTTAAACGAGCTTTTCAAAATAAGTCGAATTGTTTGAATTGTAACATTATTAAATACAATAATTATATGAAATTATTGCTAACAACATATTTAAGGATTATTATTATTATTATCATATTATTACTATATTATTATTATTATTATTTACCTCGATTCTTTTTGAATAGTACGTAACATTGTACTTCATTCCAAGCGGCCATTGCAAATGCAATATATCTTTATTTAACTGCATAAGGAACACAATTAGCACAAATAAAGCGTTTAACATGAAGAATTTTAATAAATATGCATCACGACAATTCATCAATTCCTGAGTTATTTTGTTCTAAAAAGAATATAAAGATTAAGGAAAGAATAGAATAAAAAAATATCTCTAACATTAAAATTATCTTAGAATATATTAGATGTTCAAGATAATTCGGTGCCTTTACCTTTAATCAATTTTCGCAAATTCATTATTGCAATAAAAAATGGGTTTTGTATGACAATCTTAAAGAAGAATATCATAGATTAATCTTTCAACATTGACCACGAAACTCTATAGAGCAAAAAAAGTTTTGATGTATAAAAGTAAAAGCATCGAATTAATTTGTACACCTAATATATGTGCGCGCGCGCGCATGTGTGTGTGTGTGTGTGTGTGTAATACGTTTACTCTACCTATTTTTTACTTTTCTTACAGGATAAAGATAAATTCAACTCACCTGACTCTCTTCATCGTTTTCAATAGGTCGCAAATATTTTCCAATCAGATCTTTCCAAAATTCCTCTTCATCATTCGATAAAAAATCCACCACACCTCTTCGCAATCTTTCGTCCTGAAGCCAATAAGGGCTAATGAGAAAACTAGATTGATCTTGGCTCGAAGTCGCTGACACTTGTGTTAGAACGTCACTTTCATCATCATCATCGACACCTTTATAGATGACGTTTTCTTGATCACTTTTATCAGTTATGTGTTGTAACTCGATTCCTTCGTGCATTTCCTCTTCTATTGTCTCTTCCATTGGAAAATATGGTCTTGGATATATATTAGTATTAGAAGATGATTGAGCAACATTGTTAGCTTCTATGTTTACTGCATGTAATCTGTAATTATCAATAATTACTATATATCTATATTACAGGATACAAACCATAGAAATAAGAAAAATAAATAATTATGGGTATAACTTGAATCTTTCGTGATAATAGATTGATGAAAAGTAAATATGAAAATGAAAAAGATATTAAAAGTTGAAATTTCATAATGACTGTAAATAATAAATCCATCAAACCTGTCCAATAAGTTCAGACGTTTGTTTATCTGTTGTAGGGATTCATTGATTTCATTCAACCGCTTCTCTTCATAAGTAATTCCTGAATGAATGCAGCAGACGCATTTGAAAAGATTCCCCAAGGCAAATTCTAATGTACCTTTTTCACTTTTGTCTTGCTTATTTCTTTTTCGCATCATTAATCCAGATAAATTATTGATTGTTGCAGATTTCTGCTCATCTTGAGGAACCTTTTGTCGTTATAATCATAACGTGAACATTTTCCAGGTTTTCGTTAGATTGTGTGTGTGTGTGTGTGTGTGTGTGTGTGTGTGTGTGTGTGTGTGTGTGTGTGTGTGTGACGCGCGCACGCGCGCGCGGGAAGACGAGATATGTTAAAGAAGTAATCTATCAGTTTTTTACAGTGTATTTACAGTTTGTATGTACATTTGTAGCTGCTCTGAATTAAATTAAAATTAGAAAACAGCAGACTTACAACACTCAATTTCTTCGAATCACGTGTGCCCCATGTAACGTTATGCACGTTGAAGACGGAGAAGATAATTAACAACATGTACATGGATGGCACAGTAATATAATAAATAACACCGCATAATAGACAAATTACTTCCTGAGGGTGTAACAGACCAGCTACTGTCATTTGGCATGCGACAATGAAGAAGAGAAGACTACTGGGTGCGAGCCATCCATCTTCGGCGATTTGCAGCATAATTCCTACCAGGACGACTATCATCACTAGGCCATATATAGCGCTGATAATCTCGGCTACAAATAACTACAAATCCATGCTATATAGTAATGTACTATTAATAGGGATGTGTGTGTGTGTGTGTGTGTGATTGTTTGTTTGTTCAATAATCATTGATTAATCTAGCATAGTCATATGAAATACTCTAGTCATTAAATCTAATGATTTCAGCTGCATTTTTTGTTTTCCCTATATTTGAGATAAAATTATTATATTGGTACAGTAAACGATTTCGTATTACGTAAATATTATGTAAAATCCATTCACGAATAAGTGAATTAAAAAGTCTAATGAAAATTCATTTTGCGTGAAGAACAATCTCCGTTTTATAATCTCGTTTTATTTTTTATCCATTCATCAATCAAAAAATTTTTCCCTTCCAAATATCTTCAGAATTTCTATTACTTTCTTAGAGTAAGATACTATTCGAGTTCTTCATACCTGCATGCGCTCTTTGCAGATGAAGCAAACTCCGACAAACACACCAATTGGGATTAAATTGTACCAGAAACTAGTCCAATTGTCGATATGGAATGCGGCGACGAACGCGCCAACTAACATCAAAAATATCGTACCTGGTCCCAGGATTGTACTCCCTTCGATAAATGATATTAAATGATTTAATAGGCCATTAAAATGTTATTACTTGATGCATACCCATTAGAATCCACTGGTAAGCAATGTACAGCCACGAGATATCATTATTCACTTTCCTCGTCTCTTTAGCAGTCATCAACAAGTCGAAAATATTTGCGACAGTGGAAGGAATCCATCTACGTCGTTGTATGTAAAAATCTTTAAAGAATTCTGGTGCGTGTGTATATGCATCACTCGCTGCCGAGTATTCGACCTAATAGAAACTTGAATTAATCCTAAAACTATATGCTATGATGTTCTTATACATGCATTTTTTGTCAAATTCAGTTGAATATTTTTATATATAATACTGATAAAAATATATTCTTCAACAAACATTTTTTTTCCAAGAGAATGGCCAAACATCGTGAACTATGATTATAAAACTTTGATTTTATAAAAACACAGTAAAAGTTTTAAATCATTAGAGCTCATCATAAAATCATTAGATCAAAACTCTATAATCTGCTCGTTAAACTACAAAATATCAAAATTCAGACAAGTTCCCGAAGAATGCTAATGACTTAAAATTTTTATTACGTTTTAATTTCTCACGTATTAAACTATTTTTCAAATATAGCATATATAAATATATCAATTCAAGTACTATTATAAATTATTTGCTCAAAAAAAGATTCTAAATAATATATAATAAATGAATAAAAAGGAAATTAATTAGTCAAATATTATTGCATAAATTCGAAATGCAACAGATTAGTCGAACTATCATAAGCTAGCAAGTTACTCCGATTCAATACGGTTCTTCCAAAAATTGAACGTTCTGCTACACGCAAAATAATACACTCAAAATTTGAATTTTATTTAATGTTAAACTTTATTAAAATTAAATACTTTTCTTTTTGAGAAATGTGATATTTTGAAAAATATATAGCTTTAGTTACAGTTTAAATCCATGAAGAATCTCTGTATTTTTGATATACAGCCAAGTGTAATATATTATGGATATATCATGGTATTGTTTTACATAGCTTAGAATGATGACTTACCCGAGAACCTACTTGGAGAAGCAATGTACAGAGCCATCGATCTTCACCTTGATCGTACTGAATGTAATGCCTAGCTTCGGTAGACTTGGTAGCATATTTCGCCATCACGTTGGGCTGCTTTAACGCTTTCGCCCTAAAGAGCGAAAAACAGCCAGGACTGCATAGAACACAACCAATCGTGTGTTCTGTAGATTTTTGCAACCAATGACCAATAGCATACTCGAATTTTTGGAACCAAACCATTGGACCTGTAGTAACGAATAATAAAATGCTTAAAAAAAAAATTTAAGAGTAAAATGATCTTTACTATACAAATTCTGTATATTAGAAAATCTAAAATTTCAATCTGTTTGTTTAACAATATAAACAATACAATTTTTCTTCATCTAAAACTTCTCCGTCTATCGATTGTTATAAAAAACTGATACCGCACGCAAAACTGATACAGCACGTCAATAGTCACTATAACAACATGTTCTCTCCATATATCATCTTAAATAAAATATTTAACATTAACTTGTCGCAACCTGCGTATCGTACCTGATCCAATCGGATGTATTCGACCACACGCAGCACCAAGATCTCTATCTTTTTTCATCAGGTCCACGAGAATTTTAACGGCGGCTGGTCGAAAGTCGATATCTCCATCCAATGTAAGAATGTACGTATTCTCCGCAATAGTCTCTTTCCGATCAATGTCGATCGGTAATCCCATTAGACGATAGCCCAGAAGATAATACATGTACATGACCTCAAAAAATTAAACAGAATTTTCTCGGGTTTTCTTTCAAAACTTTATAATTATAAGTTTCTTTCTGATAAAAGTATATGATAGTACATAAAAATATAATGATATTTATAATACATTTATATATTTACTTATTCTCAAATGCATTATATACATATGCGCGCGTGCATTTTTATTAGAAAACTTAATGTGCATATGTTTATTTCTCATACTTGACTCCATCGTTTCCTATGTCTGATCTTGTTTTTATCCTTCAAGTGAACTACCAAGTTAGTTTTTCCTGGCAATGTCCATACAAGGCGACCTCCGTAAGGTGTCGGATATTTAGTAGGCGGTGAAAAACGCATACATAAATTCTCTACATTTTTTTGGACCGTCTCCACTAACGTAATCACGTATTGATTGACTTGCGTCTCATTTTCATCGTGATTGCATAAACCAACGCAGCCGTGCATGCAGCAAAATGCATCGTCGAAGAAAATGTGCGCTGATAACAAAAGCATTTAATAAACATATTTAATAATTTTCTTATTCATTCATTAAACTTTTCAAAAATATGTAAAACTCGATTCTTTGTAATAATTTTCTATTGGAAAATAAAAATAGTAGGAATATAGATGTTAAACTGAACAAGATCAATATCTGAAAGATGTTATGGATTCAGATAGAGATAGTTTTCAGATAGAGAGAAAAAAAATTTCACGTCACAATGATTAAATTTTAATTCTGATTTCTTTCATTCAAAAAATACTATATCCATTATAATTTTTTAAAAAGTGAATTTTGTTACTCGCGCATCTTGATGAAAAGAAAAGTTCGTGATTTGTATAATTAATTATTAGACAATCCTTTCTGATCTTTTAATTATAGTTGTCTACAATTACAATTAGGACTTACTTTCCAATTCATAATAGTCCTCAATGTGAATTTTATAATATTTCTGTATGACGCGTATCGCACATTGATCCTTGTCCAACCGCAAAATACTTCCTACTAAATGATTCATCTCGCTCTTCTCTTCGTGCCACATTGTAGCGCACGCGTAGATTCTTGTAATTCGATCTTTACGTTTGTTAACTGCTATATCCGGATCATCTTTATCAAAATCTCGTTCAATTCCTCCAACATTTAAGCTAATATCAGTAGCTTCGAGTCTTAGGTCGCCATTCTGAAATTGTAATCAATTGAAATAATAATAATAATAATAATAATAATAATAGTAATATATATATATATATATATACATATATAATAAATAAATGATAATAATAATAAATGATAATAAATGATAATAATTGATAATAAATCAATAAGATAAGAAAATCGTTTAATTTTTTACTGGAAGTTGAGCATCTTTGTCTTCCTCTTCGTGATCTTGCTCGATATTTTCATTCTGCGTCCTTCTGTTTAAAGCTAAACATTGGTCAATCATAAGCGAATCATAAGTGATCGTAGAGAAGATTCTTTCTGCTAATGCTAGTCTTTCGTTGTCGGTGGTCCACAAGTGCATCGTGATCCATATCTGTGACATAAGCCATATTAGCCAGAACCAACTGTACCATCTAGAAAGAAATTCGTTCCAATTTCCAAAGAGAAACTCCTCGAAGAAAAGACAGTCCGTGATCACGTTGTGAAAGACACAAATATCCTTGTTCCTGGCGGTGTATAATGTCACGATCAAACACACCGCTCCTAAACTAGTCAGATTTGTTGGAAACGCAAAACCAAATTGATGCATGTGGGTTCTGTAAGCGAATTTGCCTGAAAATATCGAAGAAATGAAAATCAGAATCAAAAGCATTCTTGAGTTTGCACGAAGAAAAATGTAAGAGAATTAAAATTATCCATTCGATCAAAGTCAAAATGGAACAAATGACTTATCAGAAAATTTTTAAGTTGGAATCTGGAAAAGACGTTGTGAAAACAGATAAAACAGATGAAACTTCACATTATTCCATTATACGTTCTCTAAATATTTTTCAAATATCGCTTATAATTAGTTGCTTTCGGATCTTTACGGGATTTGGATTTGTACAAAACTTCTCACTCCCTTATCTTTCGTCATTTTTATGTGTATAAAATAAAAGATTTAATATAGGATTTTTATACGTGTGTATATTTGGTTATCTCGACTTACAAGATTGATACATCGTCATGGCGCAAACAGCTTGAATAGCAAAGATGTAAAGGGGTGTAGGGATGGTAAATTTTGGTGAGAAGAAGCTTTTGACATCTATTCCTTCGTATATGTTAATAACGAGAGCACCTGTAATAAAAATAAATATCCTCCAAATTGAAACATATCCTTGTATGACTTGTTGACCTGGTTGAAGATCTTCTTTCACACGGGATAAGAATCGCACCAAACCTTTTGATCAATGGAAAATATAACAATTTAGCTTTACGGTACTTGACAATATCGTGGCATTTTATATTTAACCCAATCGTGTTGCATAAAAATTCCAATTGATTTAGTAATAAATTAAATTGTTTTTCAGTAAAAACATTAAAAAATTTGAGAAAAAAAAGTATTTGGAAATACATTTATTGCGATTACAAGATACAATTCTTTTTCTCTCTCTCTCTCTCTCTCTCTTTCTTTCTCTCGTTTTTCTTTCTTTTATATATATATATATATATATATATATATATATATATATATATATATATRTRTMWRTATTCGAAATTATTTATGTGATCGGTACGTACCAACATTACTATGGGGCGACACAAAGTTGCTCCACCAGCGACTTGAGCACAATGCGAGAGCAATAGGAGAAACCCACATCAATGTTTCGTCAACTTCGTACTCAATATTAAGAATCAAAGGCCACAACATTCCGCTGACTTGGGCAATCAGCGCTAATGTGTCAAAAATTTTTAGCAATCTTAATTTGCTGGCTGATATATTCCAGCTCTCTTTACTTCGCGAAAGTAGATCTATTACATATTAATAATCGTTGATATGGTTTATATAACAAGCAAATTCTTGTGAAATCTCATGAGAGAACGAAAGTCTCTTTCCGTTGCTATTTTGAATCGATCAATTTTATAAGCATAGTAAGTTATAACGATAAATTAAAGCAAATTGCTTTAAAATTAAGAAGTTGCGAGAAGAAAGACGATTACCATTGAAATTTGGGCTTTTTAAGGCTTTTCAATTAAAGGCCTATATCAATTTTTGAAACTTAAATTAAAGTAAATTAAATTAATTACGTGCACTTACTTAACGATCCTGGTACAAAACATAGGCAACAGAAAATGGCGGCGCCTTGCACCACACCGATTTCCGGTAGAATGACAAAAGTTAACAACACTAAACCAATCGTATGGAGCATATCAATCAAGATCATAAACAAAATGTTCCGTTTCTTTGGCATCCTTGGTTTCCTTTTGAATAAATAATGCCACAAGGTGTTTAATACTCCAATACATTCCGGCACGAGAAATATGAAAATCAGACACCATGTCCATTTTATGCGGCCATCCTGCATAGGTTCGGTAAAAAACTCCTCTTGTTCTAAGGAACATCCAGGAATGTAAAAAAATTAATATATTCGATAAAAAAAGGGGAGCTCTTTCTCCTCTTTCCCGTAAAATAAACGTAACGTAATTAATAGCAATGATAAAAATGATAAAAATTTTTTTTATGTAACATGATAACGTGAAAGAAGCGATAAGTGATAATCTTCAAAATGGTGTGTCTTCGATATTATAAGATAAAAAGACTTTGTAAATTATCTTTTCCACTAATTTCGAATTGACCCAGCAAGATGTGATACTTAATTCTTTCAATTACAAATGTCAACTCTCCTTTCATCTCATACCTTTCTTTAAAAATAAATTTTCATTTAATTTAACTTTCTAATTATAAGATTGTGATTTCATATTTTAGTGAAATTTTAATAATCGCTCGAAATTTTTGATTTTAACATTTTCTGTCTGCGCAATCTCTCACTTTCTGCAAAAGTTTTATCCTTAAAATTTCAAAACCTTTGCAAAACTGCCAAATTTAAAAAATTGCACTTGTATCTTTAGGATATAAGAAGTGCAAATATCGTAATGCATGTGCGTGTGTTATACATGTTCTAAAAAATTAAGATCTTACCTAGATTACAATTACAAGAGGGCAATGATTGATTTTTTCGTAGCTGTGCGGTGGCCAATAAAACAGTTAATTTAGATGCGATACCGCAGCATAAAACGATAGTAAACAGCAATCCATAGATGAGTATTTTTACAATCCAAATGACGATCTCGAAAAACCTATTATTTCGCATAGATCCACTTTCTGGTGGAGGAGGAAGACACTCGAACACGTCCCATGATGGAACATCCTTCTGCGAACTGGAAGGCACGTGGTCTGACAATGAGCTCGGCATCTTCTAACATTTTCAGCACTATTTGTTTACTATTACCTCATTTTTTATTTTTCTCCATTTTGTACTTCCTATATTCTTTACATTTTTACAATCGTTTTACAATCTTATTCCTCCCTCTTTCCTCGATAACGTATACACTTATTTATTTTGCAAAAAAGCTTATTCTACTTCACAAAAACGATATTCATTCACTGTCATTTTAATTCCTTAATCTGCTCTTTGATAGATTACAAAATTAATAAATTAAAAAAAAAAAAATGCTATATCTTTGCACAATGCAACGATTTTATATGCATATACGTAATCGAAAAAGTCTCTCTCTCTCTTTTCCACAAAGTACTATAACTTTAGATAGTAAAAGGAAAAATGTAAAAATGAAATTAATGCACTCTTAAAAATTCGAATGTGACTTTTTTAACACTGTTCGGTGTTAAATAATTCTTACTATGTTGATGTTTATATAAGTTCATTCTTTCGCGCACTCGCTTGCTTTTCTTGTTTCACTCATTTTTCTCACTCAGGCATTGGTACTTTGCTATGTTGGTATTTATTAACACAGGTGAAAAAATTATATAAACACCGAACGGTGTTAAATCCATATTATTCACACCGAATATTTTTGAATATTCGGTTAAAAAGTGAAAGAAAAAGCTCGCAAAATGATTTAAATGATATAAATATAAGAATTTTGAATTTTCTATATGAATCTGCAGTGTTATAATTTTTTGCTCAGCTCTCATCTTTACGTTCATTTATTCAAAATTTCTAGATTACAATTATAATTCGTTCTATTTCATTTATCAAGTGTTTAATCAATTTAGACAAATGTTTCAAACGATTGATATCTCTAATTCTTAAACACATACCCTTCTTCTTCAGTTTCGTTGAATTCAGAGCTGCTGTCATCATAGTAATTGTCAAAGACACTAATCCTCGGTTCGTTTTCTCGGTTTATTGGCAACATATTTGCAAACTGTCTCGCGACTGCCTACGATCGTAACAACCCTGCCGAAATTGATATTATGCCCACGGAATAATTTTTAAATGCGTCATCGATCGACAAAGTATTATCATCGGTACCATGATAAGACTAGATAAGATTTATAATTGGAACCAATTCGAAAAGTGGAGTATCAATGTATTTCCGTATACAGTCATTTAAATATGCTGTAGTTACATTATAACGCCCAACTATCACTTAATAAGCTTTATAATAATAATATATAAATTTCAGGAATAAAATTGTATATTGCATATTTATAAACATCAATGCAGAAGAATGTTCTAAAATTATATGTGTGCATATATATTTATACATATATATATATTTTTTTTTCCATTTTTATTTAATGTTCCATAGTCGGCGTACATACATCTATGTTTTGATACTTCATTAATGTTACCTTTAAGAAAACTGATAGCTTTTACTGTATTATATGATTGCAAGACAACAAAAAAATAACATTTGTATGATACAACTACATATTGGAAACCAAGTGATAAGAAAATAGTACATCTCAAATATATACCCTCTCTATTACATAACTTCTCACATCCACCAAATATATGCATTTACTTTGTAATGCCAATAACACCGCAGGCTAGACGAGCACCAGCATTGCCAGTTGTTTTTGATAGCTCGTGGCCACCCTGGCCCAAATCATCGGGATCGGCATGAACCTAAAATATGGGGGAAAAAACAATATTAAAAACAATAAACAATATTGAATTAAATAAACAATATTAAAAACTTTTTATTCATTTTACAATTAAGTATGAAATATTAATTGTACAAACACATCTGATAAAGTCGTCAGTACTTACTTCAAAGATGCGGTCCGTTTCAAACATATGCATGCATTTGTCTATAGTATATGTTATGTATAACTGCACTTATATGCGTGAAATGGAACGCATCTTTGATATATCAAATATATACGTCTTCTCTCCCTTCCCCCTTGCTCCCTCTGTGTATGTGTGTGTGTGTGTGTGTAACAAATTTAAAAAATGCACACATTATATTTACTTTTATAAAGCCACTAGTAATGTTAAAGAATAAAAATGTCATTCAAAATGGTTTGTCTAATTACAGGTTACAATCTGCAAAATAAATTAAATGAGATTTATAAGTCTAGTATACCACAAGAGTTCGTCCGATAACACTGTACGGTCCACTGAGTTGAATCATAGAATCCGTAATGTTAACTTTTGCAACGCCATCAGTACCAGCTTCGACGTTTCCTAAATCTCCAACATGGCGCACATCATGGTCTGGACCACCATGATCTTTTCCCAATGGATTGAAATGAGCACCTGCACTCGTGCAACCTGTAGAAACAAAGAAAATAAAGAATTATTTAATGTTTCAAGCTTATCCTTAAAAAGTAGTACAACATATTTTTAAATAATAGAACATAGACCCATTTCTGAAAATACAACTAATTAAAGAGGCGCTTAAGGGTCAAAGCTAGATCTTCGTGCTAATGTTTTTGTGTGATTTTATATACATTTTCAAGTTCACCAAACTGCGCGCCGAACAAATTTTTGTTTTTGAAAGTCATAAGCTGAACAAGAATAGTAATGTCATTATATTAAATTGATAATTAATTTAATAATAATGATGCTGACAAGCATCTGTTAATCCTCTAAATATTATAAAGAATTTGTTGCAAAGCATAACATCTCGGTCAAAGATCGACCTGAGACCCAACTTTCCAGGGCGAGTGTCTTAGCCACCTCGACCACTGGTATGTACAACTTATGACTGTGTTTTAAGAAAATTTGTTCGACGCGCAGTTTAGTGAACTTAAAAATGTATATAAAATCACACAAGAAACATTAGCACAAAAATTTAGCCTTTGACCTTTAAGCGCCTCTTTAATTAGAAATATTTTTAATTTTTTTGTGCTGTTCTTTTTATTATCTTTTACATTCATTCCAAAGAAATTGAAGTTGAAAATTTTTCTTCTCAAAGAAAGATAGGAGTATTTTAATAATTTGCGTAAATTATTAAAATAAAATGTGTCAGTCTCATAGAAAAGGATTTATTCGATCGATTTTAGTTTCCAAGATATTCATTGTTTTGTAGTTTCGATCAGAATTATCGAAAAAAATTGTTTCACCATTCGTATAGAGCAATCCGAGAGATATAACTTTCAACTTGATTTTTTCAAAAATACATAGTGTTTGCAACAATATTCAAATTTATTTTTTTCGATCAATCTCGAAGCTGGAAGGTTTGGTAATGTTTCAAATGGTAGCTTATAATCTCTAATCATCGAATCTGGTGCTAACTCTATTTCGACCAAATGGGCTTTTTGAAATAGATGAAATTGACACAAATATTTAAATAAACATTTAGATCAGCGTATAAATAAATAATTAAAAATAAAAATCTTTTAGCAAAGTTTTATTAGCAATTTTAATGCAATAAAAATATTTTCATTAAGTATAAATCAACTTTGCAAGATTTTTTTAAATATGGCTGTTTAATAAACATAAGATGTTCAAACAATATAAAAAAATTATAATATAACAATAAAAAAATTAAATTAAAATTTAGAAACTTATGTATAACTCTAAAATAACTTTATTATTTAAAAACTTGTCTATAAAAAGAGATAAAAATAAACTCAAGAAAGATAAAAATACTAAGACATCATACATATCTTCTGTTCCCTGTTCCCTCGTTTAACGTGACAAGTAAACAGATATTCATATCACATATTCTTTCTCAATAAGCTCGTAATCAACTTCACAAAAGTCACAAAAACAAGACAAATTTGATAAAAACTTTGTTTTGTTAAAAAAGTTTAATAGAATTCACAATTTCAAACTTGTAAACTCTTGAAAATTTTAAATGACAAACCAATACATCTTTGTTGAGAAAAATTATAAATTCAATGATTTCTAAATTATATATTTTAGATTAATTTTAAATTATGTAAAGTCTCAGTTATGCCATAAATAACGCGACATCTGAATATTCTCATCAGAACTAACTCAAATATACCATTAGTGTTGTCACCAAATTCATGAACATGAAAACCATGAAGGCCTTTCTGCAAGCCAGAAACCTGTCCAGTCACCTTTACTGTATTTGAACCTTCCTGAAATGTAAATGAAGCTTTTATTATAATAAGAAGAAAGAAACAAGTGAATCTTTTCAGGATTCAAAAGTACATATAATATTAATGTCATCAAATTAAATTTCTTATGAAAATAAACTGTCACAAAATTAAAGAAATAAGAATAAAACTATCACAATACGATTCAGACATTTTCATGTATAAAACATAGGATTTATCGAATAAAAAATGTATCTGTATTATCAAATCGCTAAACAAAAATCTTTTAAGCTTGCGATCAAGATATAAGCGGATTATCTTTTGGAAAAACGTAGCGAGATTAATCAGAGAATTTCCGTGAAGTTATCACGCTTACGCAGAGCTGAAGGAAGATTAGAAAAGATAGGATATTTACTGCTTGTTCAAAATGCACAGTTCCCTTAACAGGCTCTCCCTGAAGGACACAGACTGCCTTGATTGTCATCTCTCGCAAATGTATTTTTATCTATTCGATGAATGTTAAACAAGCGGCCCAAATCCCGAATGGGTTGTTGATGATGTTGACTATTGATAACGAACTGCAAGATAATTCGTAGTTTAAATGAGAATTAAATAATCAAACTGCTGAATCACGAACAATCAGATCAGAAAAACCGCTGTGATATATATATGTATGATGAGGCACACATACACACATATATAGGGTGCATTCGTTGCGCAGTCACTGCTGCAGATGTCGTTCGTTTACGCAGGGATATAGCCTATCTGCGCAGTGGATGCTCTGCTCGCAGAGCCTTAAGCCGTAAGAAATTAACCAACCATAATCAATTTTTCTCCTCGTATTCGACTGTGATTGGTCAATTTCTTACGGCTTAAGGCTTAAAATCTCATTGTAGACACCGCTTTAGCCCCGGTCTACGATAGGTGTAGTAAGCCTTAAGCCGTAAGAAATTGAGCAATCATAATTCATGATTCTCTTCAAATTCGATCATGATTGGTTAATTTCTTAAGGCTTAAGGCTTACTACACCTATTGTAGACCAGGACTAAACGAACGCACCTTTAATGGTCCGTCTACAATAGATGTAGTAAGCTGCAAGCCGTAAGAAATTGATTAATTGTAGTCTAGTATTCTCTTCATATTCAACTGTGATTGGTTAATTTCTTACGGCTTACGGCCTAAAACTCTTATTGTAGGCGGGCCTTGAGGCTATCGCACACAAAAAATTTAAGGGCCACTTTTACCAACGTCGGTTAAGTTAACCGATGGTTAAAGTGTCAACCNAAGACAAATGCGATTGGATAATTCCATTGGAATTAACCGTCGGTTAATCTAACCGACGTTGGTAAAAGTGGCCCTAAGCAGTAAAACGTAAGCAGTAAGGAAATCGACAGTTTTGATTTGCTACCGCTTACGTTTCGTCTTAAATTCTTGACTGTGATTGGCTGATTCACTTATTGCTTAAAGCGTCGTCTACAATGAGCAGTAGCAGTATGGATGAGGCTGTAAGARTAAGAAATTGAYCAATCACAGTCRAMTRT
>JANQDE010000006.1:0-13536 GCA_037157785.1 Cephalotes varians | reverse complement strand
CATTTTCATAATTTTCTCCAAAAATGTGCTATTTCATCATTCAAAACAAACCTGTCATCGATTTAACAGCGAGCGCTACATATAATTCCGGATCCTGCGAGAATTGTGTCGAGCATTTCATGCACTTGAAGATCTTGAGCAGTATTGGCCGCATTTCGATTTGTTCACTAATTGTTGTTACAATTTTCTAAAAAAGTATTATGCTGTAAACTGCAAAATCGTATTTAAGTGTCTCAGTTTCTCACCTTTGCATCATCTGGTTGTGCAAAGTATCGTCTATTTTCCCTATCTTTCCTAGTAGTGTCAAAAATAATATCAACTGTAGGTGGATCACTTCTGCCTAAGACGCAAGACAACAGGGAATTTGTCGACCAACAAAACTTTATTTTCCCAGTAATTGCATCTCTCTCTTTAATATCTCTGCAAATATTGCAAATATAATTTTATCTTAATAACACATTAAAAAATATGTTGTAAAAGATAGCAAACTATAAAACTATTTTGATAAATCTTTGTAGATTTTTCTAATAAATAGTTAGAAACGTATAATTTTAAATGATTTGAATCTAATTGCAATTGTGTTATGATTATTTGTAGCAAAACAGTAATTTACTCGGAAGTTATCACCAGGAAGACATTTTCCATCTCACTCTCGTTCTTCTTTTTCTGAACGATATATAAATCTCCAGCTTCTACGATGAAAAAAATACAGACTTATTGCGCGATATTGTTAATATATTCAATTCAATTAATATATCTTTTGCATAAGTTTTGCATAACTTTTACCTTCATTAGGATCATATACAATCATAGGAGCAGCGCATGTCTTCGGAAGATTATTCAAGGTCTCATTTGGAAGAATCTCTTTATCATCTTCCGTGTATTCTACGACTTCCGTGATTCCTTGCGACTCAGAATATTTTCTATTGTCCATTGCATAAATCAGGGTATCATGAAGAGATGATGCGGTATTAATATCAGCCTGTAAAGTCTGTATCTTAGATATTTGTGATTCTGAAGATTGTGGAACAGGATGAAGACCCATAATGTCTTGGACAAAAGTTCCCGCGTGACTGCTCAACCAATTATTCTCGCCAAATTTTGCTCGTAAGTCTAAGATGCGCTTTTTTGTCTCCAAATAATCTTTTGATGATTCTAAAAAAATGAACAAGTTATAAAATAAAACATGTTGCAAGAAATATATATCATTCTACTGTTATACTATCAGTTATTATACAGTAGTGTCAAATTTATTAAATATTATATTTCACTATTGCAGCACTGCCATTCACACACACACACACACACATACATACAGTTATCGCACAAAAAAAAAATGAAATAGTGACTGCTTCTTTATAGAAAAAATGATAAAAAGTAACTTTTCAGGCATTAAAGTAATAACCAAAAGTGACACTTTTTATCATATTTTCAAAATAATTAAGATCATTTATATATACATATAATTATATACATATATTCTCTATATATTGTAATATATATATATATATATATATATATATATATATATATATATATATATAAAAGAAAAAAACATTTATTTTTATTTTCCCAAATTTATCTTTGGATAGCCTAACATAGCAAATTCTGGCGTGTGCATGTGATAAAGTGATCGACTAGCAGACAGTACAAGCCGATAGACAATTGGGTACTGGATGGATTATATTTCAGAGGTAGTCGTAAAAGGATAACATTCTTTTGTATGTTTAGCAATTGTTTTCATTTTTACGTTTTTGTTTCTAATAATATGATAGATTTTGTATATCAGTCGCGTTGCTTGTCTAGCATTCGCGCTGCAAAGTAACCAGATGCTGAGACATTGGACTTCAGTACCTAATGAGTAACAGTAGCAGTGAGCCAGTAGCAATTGTTATCAGATAAGAAAAATAATGAAAATGAATAGAATTTGTTTTATAAATTTCATTCCGCTTACGAAAAAAAAAAGTAACTATAATGACCCATTTTGGATAATAGTAACTATTTAGAAACTTGTAAAAAAAAAAAAGTGATAAAAAGTGACTTGAGTGACTGGATGGCGGCACTGTTATCACATATATTTTCTATTAAAAAGCCTCACCTAAATGAGAAGATGCTACCACGTCAGGCAATTTCTTAAATTCTCCTCTTTCCTGATCAATTTCATCAATGATTGCTTCTTTGACGTTTAGCCTCTTTTTATTCCTTGTTACACTTTTTTCTAGATTCTCAGGTAACGATATCGTTCGACGATTTAATCTATCTTGGTCGAATTCATGTGTATCAATATATATAGATATCGAACTGGTCAGAGATGTGGATTGATTCGTAGATATTGCAAAGATCCGATTTTCCGCGACTAGCATTTTTTCCGAATTCAAGAGTGGCAGATGATCTAAAACAAACTGCAAGAATTTATTTAGATCTGTGTTATATTAATGTATCAGTATTGTTTTGCACTTGACAATTTTCAATATGTAATATTACACAGAGATACCTTATTATCTGACAAACTTGGATGCAAATATTTTATGGTTAGAATTCGATGTTTTGGCTGATACGATAAAGGATTTCCTTCCAAGGATAACCACAACAGAGTAGACATCTTTCGCAGTGGCCAGAGGACCAAATGCTCCGTTAAACAATTAAACGATAAGTCTAACTCTGTCAAATATTCTAAATCTTGAAGACCTATTGTAACGACAAGAATTGATAGTGATAAGAATAGATAATTCATGTAATCACACATGCATTTAATGATGAATTTGAAATTTATATTTAATAAACATAACAAATAATTTTAAATTATGTGAAAATGAAATGTCTGAGAAAGAAAGTTGTAATTTAACCAACCGCTTAAATCGTCAATATAATTGTTTTTCAACACCAACACTTGTAACGAATACAATGCTGTCCTATTGAATATAGGTACTTGGTCTAATTTGTTATAGCCTAGATTCACATATCTCAAATTTGATAAACAGGATATTTCCTTAGCATCAGTTATCATATTATGACTCAAATCCAATATCTGAAGCCAAGGTACCAATTCTAATGATTCATCGAGGCATTTGAGAGCATTATGAGGTAATACCAAGTGTTTCAAGGATGCCCATACAAAACCCACTCCGGCATCACCTCCACATGCAGCTGCAGATAAAAGAATACAAGACAATAACTCTGAGACTTAATAATACTCTAATGTATATAATAATTATATAGGCAGAAAACTGTAATTTGTCATATCAGTGAAGTGACCTAAATTTGCATCAATTAATTGTATCAAAGGACTGTTACTTTGTATAGACATTACCTAGTAATTGATAAATTGTGGATATTCCCTTTCTACCAGCGCACACAATACTTTCCAACTGACCTCTGACACTCTGTAGACCTTTCAATAATTCGATAGATACCTCTTTCAGCTCCAAATACTTTAAATGTCTAAACTTGGAAATGTCAATGATAACTTTGACGTCGGAAGAACAATGCGTCACTTTCAGACCTACAGTTTTCTGTACAAAATCATGTAGGAACTTTACATCACGGAATATGTCTATCTTGGAGCTGTTACACACATGAAACGAAGAGTCCAAATCTTCGGATTCTGATACAATTAGCGAGAATGCCTCGTTGAGACTATGCAACAGTTTTGTTGACAGGGAAAGCTTGCTAGAGGCGCTCAATATTTTGTCGCCATTCTGACGAAGAAGTTTCACTAACTCCATTATCTCTGGATTATTAATTATGTCCTGCGAGTGGCTCATTATTGATATTTATTTACTTGCTATGGAACGAGAGCTTTCTATATCCTGTTACCTAACACATAGAACCAATTCATACTTTTCCAGAGAAGTTTCACGTTTCATGTTTAGCTAAAATGATAATAATACGTTATTAAAGTGTTACAAAACATTTATTGGTTTCAGTATGTAAAACATCTTTTTATTAAAAAAATGAAAAATACAAGGTTAGCAAGAGAATATAAAAGCGTAAGATAAATCTTACTTGATTCGAATGTTTAATTCAACTCGTTCATTTTAGACTTGGATAAAAATACAAGAATCGTTTCTCCTTCTGCGAAAAACAATCTGAAGAGATAAAACTGTTTTGCTCTAAACTGTGAAAAAATCAAACGTTAAATGTACGATAAATTTTCTAACGTTAAAAAGTATTTTTAAGTAATATGTTGCGAGACACAGAAAGAAAAATCACTTTTAAAGTAATTTTGATTACACTTTCCACAGTTTCGATTTTAACTTTCCAAACTCGGTTTTCTTTACAAAGAGATTTCGAATAAGTTATACAATCTGACGAGAGCGGTTTAAATATTTGCTAAAGCTTCTAAAAAATATAAATATAATTGTCGATGTAATAACAATTAATATAACAATCGATGCTCTATATTTAATGCGCAATTATTAAATAATAACATTAAAGGTCAACGCAGGACAAGGAGCAATCACAGACTCGATACAAAGAGAGAGTACATAGGATGCGTTCACGTTCAGGGAGATACCATTAGGCCGATATTTCATGTGTCGTACGACAAGGTCTTTCAAGCCTGTTGATTGGCTACAGAGAGATCCGACAACCTCTCTATCCTACAGCCAATCAACAAGCTTGAAAGACCTTGTCGTACGACACATGAAATATCGGCCTAAGTAAAGCCAGCGGCCACTAGAAATTCTGCCTTCTGTTTGGTGCAATTTTAGTAATTTACTAAAACGCAAGCAAGCCAGCAGGAAAACAAGCATCGTGTACCGCTGGCTTTACATTTCAGTGCGTGCAAGTTAACGCAACATATGTATGAGACACGTGTCCATATGATGAATTTCATGAAATGTGCGTGTCATTACATATACGCCTCTGTGAAATTGATTTGTCGATCGAATCTCTTGGAGGCTGGAGAGATTCATGATGCGATGAATAAAATATATTTGTTACGATGATTATATCATCGCTTCAACCACATACGTATAATTTTCGTGATATAACAATAACAACGCAAATAAACAGTTTCGATAATCACGTTTTTTTATAAGATTTTGTCCGCGGAATCTATTTTGCGCCAAAAACGAAGAGGTTGCCAATGTATAGATTCGTGGATTTAAGAATGTGATCTTTGTTGTCTCGAGGTATGTTTGTGTGGCAATCATGTTAACGACAAGAATCTGCAAAAATTACGAACCATCTTGCTCCAAAGCAATGTAAACTGATACATCGTAACTGCGTGCGTTGTTGCATGGAGCTCAATGCCGGGAGAAATTTATCTGTGTCTGTATGCTCGATATTACATATGTAAAGATTCTTCACGATGCAAGGGTGGATGACGATTGTTATTTTGATGATTGCATTCGTTATGGGACAGCAAGTGGATGTACGTCATACAACTTCCTTGTCCATTTGTTAAAAAGTTTTTTTTAGAGAAAGACTTTTCTTCTTTCTTCTTTCTATATGTATGAATGATGAAAATAAAAAAGAAAAAGAACAAATATAATCAAAACAATATCCTTTTTAGAATTAAACTTTTACTCTATATCCAAAAACATGTTACATATTGTGTTTTTATATTGTGAAAAAATCATTACATTCATTCTTGTCATTAAAATTGATTCAAATGATATTTATATTATTATAATTATATTATATGATATTCATATATTTATATCAGAATTTCAACACCGAACTGGTAGCAGAACAAGATGATACTCTTCTTTTATTTTCTACTCTTGGAGGATTGTTTGTGGGTGTTGACCAGCGATCTGGAAAAATACGATGGCAACAAGATGATGGTAATAATTAATTTGCTAGATTACATCAGGAAATTGAGATTTATTGTTTTATGTACCATTATATCTATGTACTATATATTGATATGTTTTAGAACCCGTAGTCAAGGTGCCTATCAATTTGTCAGGAACTAAAATGTATGTTATTTACATGCATCATTCAATTATTATGTCATGCATCGATACGTTTACAATATATGATTATTGATAATAAATATTTAAGATTTATTATTTGCAATGGCATTTGTTAAATAATAAAATTAAGGGAAGCATTCTGTATTTTTATTAAAATGCTTGCTTTTGATTTCCACAGGCCTATATTTCTACCAGATCCTAGAGATGGTTCGCTCTACCTCTTTGCCAGAGAATCAGAGGCATTGAAAAAGCTGCCATTCACCATTCCTCAGCTAGTCGCCAGTAGTCCATGCAGAAGCAGTGACGGTATATTGTATACCGGCAGAAAAATTGACACCTGGTTTAGTATTGACCCAATAACTGGTGAAAGGGAACAACTTTTAAGTTTTCATAAAGTGAAAGATACATGTCCTTTGGAAATGCAGAATACTATTTCTGTTGGTCGCACAGAATATAATATTATCATGGTTGATAGTAAGCACAAAGATAGAAAATGGAACGTAACGTTCTATGATTATTCTGCTATGCGAATGGAACCTGATGTGATAGACAATTACGGTACATAATCTTTTTTCATAAGACATGATAATACATTTTAGAGAATGCTGGAGCATTGCAAAATATTAAATATATTGTACTGTTTATATATAAGTATTAATGTATGAAATATGTACATGTATGCGTATGGTACATTTCACATATATACGTACGCGCGCGCGCGCACACGCCCTCCCCACATGTGCGTGAGCGCCTATACTGAGAAAACTCGACTTCATTTCAGATTTGGTACATTTCACCACAAGTTCAACAGGTCGTGTCGTGACTTTAGATAGGAGATTAGGCAGGATTCTTTGGAAATTGGATCTGAAAAGTCCTGTGATAGCCATGTATACTGTAACCAAAGATGGATTGCTGACAATTCCTTTCACAAGTATCGCCGATTCCTTGTTAGAAAAATTCGCGATAAAACCGACCGATGTTCAATTATTGTAAGTAAATCAAATGTTTAAGAAGAGAAAGACCTTTCAGAGAGAGAGAATGGCAAAGATGTTTGCAGATTTCAAGTATAAGTTATAGTTTAATGATTAAAATAATCTTTCTTCTTAGTCCAACTTTGTACGTTGGACAGCATCGATATGGTCTCTACGCGTTACCATCGCTTATTGATTTGGACATGACAACTATATCGAGTAATATAGAACACTTATTGCTGGAAGGACCATTGGTGATGTCGCATCCTCATACGGATAATAAAGTGCCATTGCCAGGAGATCATGTTTTCATTTCTAATATTGATATAGCCAATGATGATTATCAAAGTATTAAGCGTACCGAAAATGTCATTATGTTAGGTAATGTGCACGATTACATATATATCGTTCGTATATCGTTGCACATTTTATATCTTTTGTAACTCGCGATTTAGGCCATTACAAAGTACCCGCGGAATACAAACCGCAAAATCAACTCCTTCAAATAACTGGACGATCTGATCCGATAATCTTGGAGACTTCGACGTTGAATGTCACTGGAACCAAGTTATCTGTCACCGTACAGTCGGATATGTCCAATGATACTGTACAGTCGGAAAACAATCAGAATTGGCAGCGAATTATATCAAAAACATATAGTGTGAGCAAAATGTGGTTCGATCAACAGGAAAACATAGATATGAAACTGATCATGATTTCAATTATGTTGATAATTGGCACGATTCTAGCTTGGTACATACATAAGCAACGTAAGGAGCAATTCCAACAATTATCGCAAGTAAGACATTATAGGGTTTTAGAAAAAGAACAATAATAGGCTATATTATTAAATATGAATTAAGTTAAATTGATGAAATCAAATTGATTGTTAAGGGTTCACGTGAAAGTAGTCGTACGAATTATTCTGGTAAATCAGGCAACTCGGTTGTTTTGCCGGAAGAGATCGGGGATGGCTTAGTTAAAATAGGAAAAATTACATTTGACACGGGACAAGTCCTTGGTAAAGGATGCGAAGGAACATTTGTGTACAAGTAAGTAATATTTCTAATATTTCATAGTGTTTACAGAGATTTGTGTGTGTGCGTGTGCGTGTACGTGTACGTGTACGTGTGTACACGCACATGTTGGATATATATTAGATCGGTGCAAAAATTCTTGTCAATTTTTGCAATTTTTTTGATTACAATAAAAAAACCGATACAATATTAGATTAATCGTATTTTCCATCAACTTTTTTCCACAACTTTTTCCCTTTCTTTCATTTCTCACTTTCACAATACTTTCCTCAATTCTTCCTCCACAGCTTCAGAATGTTTTTTGTCATTGATATCAAAATTATTGTTTTTAAATTATAATTTAAACCATTTCGCACACATTCTATAACATTTTCATCATATGTCTCACAAATAATTCTGTGTGCATCAGCAGCACTTTTCTTTTGATGAAAACAAAACAAAAAGCAATGGCGAATATGCTCTTTTCATTTTTAATCGTATTAAATGTAAGATTATGTTGACATCTATGGTTTGTCATGTATAAATGTTAATGCAGAAACGTTAATTTACAAAAACCATAAACGTTTCTGCTTATAAAATTATACTAACGCATGTGTACATTTATCCGCATTGGCAAGAATTTTTGCATCTAATACAAATCTAGACATTAACAATCTTAAATTTTAGTTTTGTCTATCTGAAAAAATGTCTTTAATTATTATTATTATTATTTTTTTTGTTCAGAGGTGAATTCGATGGTCGTGCTGTAGCTGTGAAGCGGTTATTACCAGACTGTTTTACGTTTGCGGATCGGGAGGTAGCACTCTTAAGAGAATCAGATGCTCATGCAAATGTTGTCAGATACTTTTGTACCGAACAAGATCGTATGTTCAGATACATTGCTTTGGAACTAGCAGAAGCCACTTTGCAAGATTACGTAGTAGGCAAATATGACAGGGAAAAGATATCAGTGAAAAATATTTTGCATCAGGCCACATCTGGATTAGCACATCTTCATTTCTTGGATATTGGTGAGTTTAAGTAACTTGAAAAGGATTCAATGATTTGTGATTTTTAATTGTTTATATATAATTTCAAAGTGATGTATTTCTCAATTTCTTTTTTCCTTTTTTTTAAAATTCATTTTAAATTGACGAATTTAAGAAAAATAATAACTTTAAAACATCTCGCATAAAAAATTCGTGTGTTTGGTCCTGTTTTATCTTTCTTTGGAAAATGTTAATTTATTGAAATTTATAACTAAAATATGTTTTTAAAATTTTTGTATATAGTTCATAGGGATATTAAACCTCATAATGTCTTGCTTTCTGTCCCTGGACCTCGTGGAGAGGTACGCGCTATGATATCAGATTTTGGATTGTGTAAAAAACTCCAACTCGGCCGCGTATCATTTTCACGAAGATCTGGTGTCACTGGAACTGATGGCTGGATCGCGCCAGAGATGTTGAATGGAGAAAGGACAACGTGCGCGGTTGACATTTTCTCACTTGGTTGCGTTTTCTATTATGTTCTTTCCAATGGCAAGCATCCTTTCGGTGATCCATTGCGGAGACAAGCCAATATTCTTTGTAAGTAAAAATTTAATTGTGTATTTTGCCTTTGGTTTATTCATGTTATTTTTTTATGTAATAAACCATTTTGATATATTCTATAAAATTGAGAGAATATAATAGCAAATATATGCAGAGATGATAATAATTTCACAGATTATTGCTATAATTGAATATACACTTAGTTATTTGTCCAATTATCATTATGAAACTATTGTACATAAAATAATTATGATTTAAAAAGACAAACAATTATATTACGATAATTGTATGTTACAAGCGTATTAGTCTAGTCTTCTTGTTTCTTTATAGGTGGCGAGAGCAATCTGACAGCGCTCCAGGAAGTATCTTCGAGTGACAGAGAATTAGCATTGTTGCTTATCAAGGCAATGATATGCAGCAATCCTACCGGAAGACCGCCAGCTTCGGCAATTTGTAATTATCCAATCTTCTGGAATTTGGCAGAGATTCTGGGTTTCTTTCAGGTATAAAAAATAAAATTTAGTATTTTCAAAATCTATTTTTTATTTGCGCTTTCGAGAAAAAGAGAAAAGAAAATATATAATTAATAAAAATTTTTAAGTCATATCTTGTAAAATAAGATAATTTAATAAGATGTTCTCGACAACCACTTTAGATTATCACAGATTCTAGAAGAAACGAGAAATCATGTGAATTTTTTCTTCGTTTTGTTCGTTTTCTTCATTTTTCTTCATTATCATAATTTATGCGATAGGATATCAGCGATCGGGTAGAAAAGGATCAGTCTGACAGCCCAGCCTTACTAGCATTAGAAACTTGCGGCGAGCGTGTAACGGGGAACGATTGGAGGTTGTATATAGATTTTGAAGTTGCAACAGATTTGCGCAAGTATAGAAGTTACCGAGGTGAGAGCGTAAGAGATCTACTCAGAGCTTTACGGAACAAGAAGCATCATTACAGGGAACTAAGTCCGAAAGCACAGGAGAGTCTCGGCGAGATTCCTAACAAATTCACAGAATATTGGTTATCAAGATTTCCATGCTTATTGTGCCACGTATGGTGCGCGATGCAGAGTTTTCGAGACGAGTCGAGCCTGAAACAGTACTATCATCCACACTATACTTTTGTAAGTGGTTACGAGAGGCAACAACCGATCGTAAAAACAGGTCGAATTAATAACGCGCTATCGATCAAGACAAGACATATGGACAGCGTCGATTGGAGTCCCAATCGAACAAGATACCGTGGTCAGAGAAGAAAGCAGGAAAAGAAAAAGCAGGAGGTGCCATCACCATGGTTGCTGCATCCGAATTAAATAAATTATCTCGGGGCTATTACGGACTAAACAAAGATGAAAAAAAGTGCGGCTGTACGCGGGTATTCGCATATGAAAATGAATGTTCCATTTAGTTGGAGTCATGGTTTTCAAACCAACATCAATCAATAAAAATTACAGTTTTGCTTTTCGAAGAAGGAAACTGAAATTTTCATACTACAAACTCTTTATTTTATTTTTTTTTTTTTATATAGTAGCATATTTAGTGCCCGTTCACACTAGCGATTGGCGATTCCGTCTGCGTTTGCGTCTCTCGATCAATCGGAGGGAAGCGTATAGCTGTCAGTTCCTTTCCGATTGGTTAAAAAGCGCAAGCGCAAACGTAGACGCAATCGCCAATCGTTATTAAAATGCTTTTATTGAATAGATAAGTTGAAAAGAGAAGCATATTAATAAAAATTGCAATAAACGAAGTAAACGCAATTTTTTTTAAATGTATGCAAATGTCTTTATCACCATACCGTTTTGCTTTTCCGCATAAATTGTGTTCCATGTAACAATAGGAAAAACAAATCAGCGGAACAGTCGTAAAGCACGAAAAAGCGTATCTAGTAGTCTAGTAATTTTGTTTTCCGCATTTCCGCACTTCCGTACATTCATGTAATCGCACACTTAGATTTATTGAAGAATCAAGGGCAAGAATCGATCATATTAAAAAATCGTACAATAGTTTCAAAGTTGCTTTTTCTGTTGAGCGCAACATTGGTTTATGATATCTTAATAAGGACACGATCAATAATACTGTCAGTATTATTGTAAAGACTATCTAGATAGCCAAGCCTGCAAAGACAGATTTTAAACAAAGCATGCTACCAATCTTTGATGACAGAAAGACAACATAGAGGCTGTAATATCTGACAATGTCGGCAAACTACTGTTTGAAACGTGACAAAGCCTGCTGGCATGCTATATTATCGGATTGTTTACATAAACCGAGGATTTGCAGCTCCTGCTTGGTTTCCGATGACGGTCCGCTATAGCGTGTCAGCAGGTTCCGTCGATAGATCCTAAGCTTAACAATAATTATAAATAATAACGAAGGATATACTGGTCGACTGGTTTTATAAGAAAAACAACAATAAGTTGAAGAATCGCAGTTTTTATTATCGGTTTAAGTCGATAGCGAAACTGTAATTTTTCAATTTTTGTTATCTTTAATTAAATTTTTATTATTGTTTATGATTTAATTGTGGAAAAGGATTTTAAAATCTGAAGGCAATTAGAAAAATAGCTTAATAGATTTTTGAAGAAAAATTGCATTTTGTTGGTAAAATAGATGATTTTAGGATTTCCATAAGAAGAATCATCTGTTTTACCGATTAAACGCGAATTATTTTTTAATTCACACTACTCTTTTTATCGATTACACAAAATTAGAAATCTTTTTCCACAAATAAAATATAGACAATAACGTAGTCCAAACCGACCGATTTTATATGAAAAGCGAAAAATTCGAAAAATTTTAGTTTTGTTATCGATTTTGATGTCGACTGTAATATCGTTTAATATAAAGTTAAGTTTTATATTTTGTACATATAAACAATCCAGACAGCACAAAATACTAAAAGATGACTAAAAGTTATATATATATATATATATATTTTTTAAATCATCTTTTCGACAAAGCGAAAAAATATGTAAAAGATGACGAAGGGATATCTTTCTTTTTTATTTATTATTTATTTTTTTTTGGGTTGTCTTTTCGATAAAACGAAAAGATGTCTATGTCTTTTAATTTTGTTGAAGGGACCATTTAAAGAGGATATCTTTTCGTCATTAAAAGAAAAAATTTTTTATATAGCTGTCTTTTTACCAAAGCGAAAATTTGATGAAAAAGATATCTTACCGAAAAGATAACATAAAAAAGATATATCGTTTATCTGCGAATAATATGCGGCACCGTGACTAGATGTACGCGATGTAATTACATTTCTCTCTGAATAAAAATTGTACAGGATAAAATAATAGTCGCAGCATTACGAGATTATCCATTCATGTTYTAACGAAATGTTAAAAAAAAAAAATTTTTTTTTTTAAGCCTAAAAATGAAGGCATTCCATGACAAAAATAAACGAGATGTATTTTGATAGTACAATTTCTGAATTAGTTTTAAAAAATAATTTAGAGATTTGATATTCTTGGAAAATATATATGCCAAAATATAATGTAATTTTACACGACATAATTAAAACCACGAAAAGATGTCCAAAATTAATCATCTTTTAGGGCCACTTTTACCAACGTCGGTTAAGTTAACCGATGGTTAAAGTGTCAACCGTGATTGGTTCATTCTGGTCAAAGACAAATGCGATTGGATAATTCCATTGGAATTAACCGTCGGTTAATCTAACCGACGTTGGTAAAAGTGGCCCTTAGTCATTAGGAACGAGGTTATAAGATGACTAGCAGTGAGACATCTGTCGCCTATTAGTTATCTTTTCGTCGACTATATTCTTTCACTAAAAGATATCTTTATAATAATGTAGACATCTTTTAGTTTTTTTTTATTTTTTTATTTATTTATTTATTATTATTATTATATTTTTTTTTAGATAACTTGATGTCGTTTAGGAAGCTTAACTTGCACTAGGGATTACATGAAAGATTAATACCGTGCTGTTAGAAAGTAGTGGGTTAGGGTCACTTTTACCAACGTCGGTTAGATTAACCGACGGTTAATTCCAATGGAATTATCCAATCGCATTTGTCTTTGACCAGAATGAACCAATCACGGTT
>JANQDE010000500.1:35484-58985 GCA_037157785.1 Cephalotes varians | reverse complement strand
CGTTCCAAAGGTTTGCTTGTAAATTTTATTATTAAATTTAAAGTAAGGAGAACCGAGTATAAAATTAATGGCCGCTATGAATCCACTTTTTGTAATTTTTCTGAACCGTTCCAAATATTCCCATCTTTTGGCGATGCTGTTAATTGTCAAATCCAGTGAAATATTTGTAAATAATCACATCAAGCGAGAATAGCAGATACATGTTCTGTTCTGATTCTGGAATAATCTCGTTTGAAAGAGCATCACATAATTCAAAACTTTTAACTTTGAACTGTGTACGAGAAATATTATCGGATATTATTTTGTTAAAGTATTTTGCCAAGAGGAAAAGAATTGTATTTACCGAGGAAACAATAATTCTAAATGATGTATTCTTTTTATGAATCTTGGGGAGACCATAAGCTTTCGGAAGTATTGAATCGCTAGCCCGTAATTGTAACATTTCCTTCTTACAAGTAACACTACCCAAGTGCCACTCACCGAATCAAATGAAACTTTGCATACAGGTAGAACATTGAAAAATATTAGATACGTATTTTTTAATACCTGCCCAAACTCATATTTAAGGGTAAAAACTACCCCCCTTGACGGTGTAATATAGGGGTAGCAAACAAGTAACGAAGTGACGAAATATTTCCTCAAATATGATCCTCAAATATGATCATTTTATAAATGTTAAGGTCATACCTGAAGTAACTTTAAACGAGGAATCTAATGGTGACCTTGAATTTGACCTTGACAATGACCTTCAAGGTTATTTGAAGGTCAACTTAATTTTTTGAGGGGAAACCCTCTTTTCTCACTCTGGAAATTGAAAGAGCCAGATATTTTTGAATTCGATTATGAACTTAGATCATAAATCAGACATAAATTTAAAGGTTACTTAAATCTAATCAAGATATGAGTACTTTYAAAAACAAAAGCTGTTATGAAAATTTTTTAACTTCAAAAGTTATTTATTTTATGAGACGCTAGATAGTGACCTAAATCTTGATCTTTACCATGATCTTCATGGATACTTGATGTTATTCCGGTAAAAAATAGATTTACTTTCAGCGTTACCCAGGAACAACGACGTGGATGTAGTAAATTCTGTTCCCTTTGGAGTGCTAGATTAGCGTGAGTCCCCTTGCCTCTCACGTTTTGGGGTGCTAGATTAACGTGAATCCCCTTGCCTCTCACGTTTCGGGGTGCTAGATTAGCGTGAGTCCCCTTGCCTCTCACGTTTCGAGGTGCTAGATTAGCGTGAATCCCCTTGCCACTCACGTCTCCTAATACTCAATTAAGCAATCACTTAATATTTATTGATCATGTTTTTTACAGTAGTGTGGAGGATTCTCGTCAATAATTGAAAAAAAATGTTGCGTACATAGAGGAATAGTGCACCAGGCGCATTTTATTACTGCAATAACATTACATATTTTACAGTGATCATCAACATTGTTAAAACAGTATTCAACTGGAGTTGGAACTTTTTCTGGTTTTTCTGTAATGTAACCACTTTTCCACCATGCACTTAAATATATTTACGCGGTAATGAAAATTGGTTGTGGATTAGTGAGTTTTTAGAATATTGTTTCTTAAATGTAAGTTATTATCGTAATTATGCAAAATAACCAGATCTGAAAAATGTCTTAAAAAGTTTTTCTACGATCTAAATCCGTATACATCTAGTGGCTGGGAGAATCCAATGGCTCCAGCAGGTATAGTATATACTTTAACTTTTTTAGTCCTTTTGTTGGTATTAGTAAACATTTTTTCTTTCTGCCCGGTCCAAGCACAACGTACTTTCATTTTTTGCAGTATGTAAAACGATTTCTTCGAACTATTTTACAGTTAGTTGATTTCCTAGAATTGGAAGCAAAAGCAACAATATTTTCAGCTTTACACATTGTTTTTTCTACAGTCGGCCCAAACTGGCCATTAGTTTCTTGCAAAATTATCAGTAAAGGCGATTTTAGAACACCATCTGCAGAAATAGTAGGTTGTATTGTATAGCTATGAGTTAAAGAATTCAAAGATTGAGCAAGACATTCAATCTTTGAAGTACCTACAATAGCGAGTGTACGACCAGCATGAGATTCAAGATTGAATCCAGATTGATCAGAATTATAAACATTGCTTGGTCCTATTCGAGAAATTTCTAGCTTGACTTGCTCAACAAATTTGGATGTCTCTTGTAATAATTCTGCTTTATTAGATATTTGCGCTTATGTAATAAATTTATTTATTTTTCTCGAAACTATACCATCTTCTTTTTAAAATTATGAATCCATTTGGGAGAACCTGTAAATAATTTTGTGGACAACTTTAYTTCTTCTCTAGCTTTCAATGCCCATCTTTTTAAATCTATATCGTAAGTAGGTAAACATTGATCTGTTGCTCTCTGAAATTGTTCGAAAACGTAAGTGGATATATACTCTAACTTTTCCTTTCTTACACCATTATTAGCTACTTGCTTTTCCCACCTGTATAACTRTTTCAAATCTTTTACTTTTCTGTACCTATGCTGGACTGTGAATAAACTTCTCCAGTGAAGTTTTCGATGAACGCCAGAAATCAACGGCATTTTTTTTGTACTCAATGTCTATATTATCGTTGATTTCAGTACCTTTTTCAAATGACTCATTAAATTCATTATTTACTTCGTCATCTTCTACTGGTTCAGTCTTATCGGCGATTACACTATTATCATGGAAACATAAAGTATCATAGGTCTCTATGAATACATCGTCATTAATAACGTCTTTAATTATATCAATTAAATATAATGCAAAAGATGTTTCTGAATCATTGATATTAGAGTTTATGTCATACATTGTATGATCAAAGACAAAGTTTAATAGTTTTAAAATATTTTTCGGATTCATAGTCATTGTAAAGTTGTATATTAGCAGACAAAATAGAACACTGTCCAAATTTATCAAAAACAGATTTGATGAAACAAAATAAACTTACATTRTCWATATAATAGATAAACGTAAAGAAATAATTGTAAATAAGTTACGAAAGAAATACATGAACTTATCATAAAAAAGGTGAAGAATATAAAATCCATAAAACATAGATTAACATGGTTCTTAGATGCTATAGAATATATGTTACGAAAGAAACTTTTTGAATAACCTGAAACAAGTTATTATTTTAAATACTAAATATAATTTTTGGTTATATAATAAATGGTTATTCGACGTAATTACAATATTAACTTACATTTAAGAAACAGTATTTTAAATACTCAAACACTGATCCACAACCAATTTTCATCATCGCGATTTGTAAATATGTTTAAGTATGCATAGTGGAAAAGTGTCTGCGTTACAGAAAAACCAGAAAAGATTTAAATTCCAGTTCAGTACTGTTTTGACTATGTTGACGATCATCATTTTTTCTATCACTGGCGAGAATCTTTCACACTATTGTAAAAAATCATCCAAAGAACATTAAATGACCATTCAATCATTAATTTATTACTAGGAGTCATGGGATGCAAGGGAACTCACGCTAATCTAGCACCCCAAAAGAAACAGAATTTACTACGTCCACGTCAATTTCCGAAGTCAAAAAAGAATGTTTAAAAAATTAAAGTTAAGTTGACTTTCAAATAACCTTAAAGATCATTGCCAAGTTCAAACATTTTTTCACATATTTAGACGTAAAATTTTCCGCTCTTTCGATTGTTGATCGATTGTTGTCATAAAAGAGGATTTCCCTTCAAAAAATTAAGCTGACATTCAAATAACCTTTGTTTGAAGGTCATTGGCAAGGTCAAATTCAAGGTCACCATTAGATTCCTCGTTTAAAGTTACTTCTGGAATCACCTTAATAAAAAGATCATATTTGGAAATATTTTGTCGCTCCGTTACTTTGCCATCCCTATATTACACCGCCAAGGGGTAGTTTTTACCCTTAAAAATGAGTTTRGGCAGATATAAAAAAAATACGTGTCTAATATTTTTCAATGTTCTATCTGTATGCAAAATTTCATTTGATTCGGTGAGTGGCACTTGGGTAGTGTTACTTGTTAGTATATAATATAATCTTTCTCATACCATTTCTTAATCATTTCGTTTAATTTTATTCTATAGATATGGATTTTTTTAACAATAACATGTGTTTATATCCTCTAATGCGTCTTCCATTTTTCTTAAATTTGTGCTTTTCCTAAGACTGTAACGTTACCTTTATCTGCACGTGTAAAGATAATATCACGATTTCTTCGGCAAAAGTTTTTTGTGTCATTAGTCATAGAAATTAATTTTTCAGCCACAGCATTTTTTGCAGTTTTTAAACGTAAGAGTGTTTAAAAAATTAAGTTGAAACCTTCAAATAACCTTAAAGATCATTGCCAAGTTCAWATTTTTTTCACATATTTAGACGTGGAACTGAGGGATGATGGTGTTCCTAATTCTTATTTGATTCTCTATGTGGAAACTTTTGATGTTATTTCAACGTTTTTAATAATTTCATGGACGGCAAATTTTTTTAATAGTTTATCGGTAAACTAAATCTGTCTCCTAATTGTACAAAATTAGTTATTTGTGTASAGATATAAGAATTTGATAAATTAATGAACCACTTATTATTCGTAGTGTTAAGAGGATCTTGGATGTCATGAAGAAAATTTGAAGGTTCGATGTAAATTTTAATCAAAGTTTCATTTGTGGATGTGACTGGATTTTTGTGAAGTAATTTTATAACCTTGTGATAATGACCATTAATAAAGTAATTTAATTTAATCGCATTATATTTGAGATTAGGATCGACTTTGAAATAAACAAATACAAATATCAAAGAAAGCTAAATGTCGGTCTTGCAGTATACACTGCGGTGGATCTTAGTGCCTAATTATAATTTATGAATCTTTTTACATTTCCTGCTCATGCGAACTGCGCGCCGCAATTCGTCGGACTTGAAACACAGTGCACATTGGAAATAATCGACTCACATATTAAATTGATAAACAATTTAATAATTTAATAATTTTGATGCTGATCATGCACAATTTAATAATTTTGATGCAACATCTATTGTATCCCCCCTTTCCTGAAAATCTGATTGTTTATCAATTTAATATGTGAGTCGATTATTTCCGATGTTGTGCACTGTGCTTCAAGTCCGACGAATTGCGGCGCGCAGTTCGCATGAGCAGGAAATGTAAAAAGATTCACAAATTATAATTAGGCACCAAGATCCGCCGCAGTGTATACTGCAAGAATGACATTTAGCCTTCTTTGATATTTGTATTTGTTTATTTCAAAGTCGGTCCTAATCTCAAATATAGTGTATTTATTTAACGTCGCTTGAAAAAGACGTACAAATAACATATAATTGTTATTGCGAAGAATATCATCACAGCCTCGGTGGTCGAATTGGTAGGACGCTCGCACGGATTGCTTGAGATCTGGGTTCGAATCCCGGCTAAGGTGTTATTTTACGCAATAATTTCTTTATAGATTTTCAGGAAAGGGGGGATACAATAGATGCTTGTTAGCATCAAAATTATTAAATTGTTTGTCAATTTAATATGTGAGTCGATTATTTCCAATGTTGTGCACTGTGTTTCAAGTCTTTAGCCTTCTTTGATATTTGTATTTGTTAATTTAATCGGTTTGATTTTATTAGCTTCGTTCAATTTCGATCTGTGTAATAGCCAAAGAAATTTTTTCTTGTGTGAGGAAAATGATTTCATGTGTAAATTATTAAAGGAACAGAAATGATAGTTTACAATATTGTTGCGTCCGTGTCAGACCGTGACCGCGCCAAACGTTCCGCATGATATTGCAACGAAGCGCGAAGAAGAAGAACGGTTGCTAGGGACGACGTTTTGTTTAGAGCTCTGGAGTTGTCAAGAGCGCGCTTTCTCGTTCTCAGTTTATTCATTAATAATAACGTTTGAGTTGATCAGTTGTTGATTAAATTGATATTCTTTAATCTGTGTCTTTATTAACGCAAGAGCGTTGGAGTGTCTGTGCTGAGTATGAACGAACGTGTGTAGCGTGGACGTAACAATATTATTCCAAATGTAAGCAGGTAAAGAATTGGATAATATTCTTGAAATGTAAGACAGTTCATTTGTAAAAAAATAATTATTTTACTTCTAACACACTCCAATTGTTTATAACTCAATATTTAACAGTCGAACGACAATATCGTTTAGTTGCTTTCGCTGAATTTATTAATTAATAGTTCTAGATTGGTCAATACAGTCATTTTATTTTTATCACATTCCAATTGTTTATAACTCAATGTTTATCGAGCTTTTTTTACTGAATTTGTTAATTAACAGTTCTAAACCAAGCAAGATAGTCATTTTACTTTTAATGTGTTCCAATTGTTTATAACTCAATATTTAACAATCGAACGACAATATCGACTAGCTGTTTTTACTGAATTTGTTAATTAACAATTCTAAACCAAGCAAGATAATAATTTCATTTTTNCTTCTTCTCTAACTTTCAATGCCCATCTTTTTAAATCTGTATCGTGAATAGGTAAACATTGATCTGTTGCTCTCTGAAATTGTTCGAAAACGTAAGTGGATATATACTCTAACTTTTCCTTTCTTACACCATTATTAGCTACTTGCTTTTCCCACCTGTATAACTRTTTCAAATCTTTTACTTTTCTGTACCTATGCTGGACTGTGAATAAACTTCTCCAGTGAAGTTTTCGATGAACGCCAGAAATCAACGGCATTTTTTTGTACTCAATGTCTATATTATCGTTGATTTCAGTACCTTTTTCAAATGACTCATTAAATTCATTATTTACTTCGTCATCTTCTACTGGTTCAGTCTTATCGGCGATTACACTATTATCATGGAAACATAAAGTATCATAGGTCTCTATGAATACATCGTCATTAATAACGTCTTTAATTATATCAATTAAATATAATGCAAAAGATGTTTCTGAATCATTGATATTAGAGTTTATGTCATACATTGTATGATCAAAGACAAAGTTTAATAGTTTTAAAATATTTTTCGGATTCATAGTCATTGTAAAGTTGTATATTAGCAGACAAAATAGAACACTGTCCAAATTTATCAAAAACAGATTTGATGAAACAAAATAAACTTACATTRTCWATATAATAGATAAACGTAAAGAAATAATTGTAAATAAGTTACGAAAGAAATACATGAACTTATCATAAAAAAGGTGAAGAATATAAAATCCATAAAACATAGATTAACATGGTTCTTAGATGCTATAGAATATATGTTACGAAAGAAACTTTTTGAATAACCTGAAACAAGTTATTATTTTAAATACTAAATATAATTTTTGGTTATATAATAAATGGTTATTCGACGTAATTACAATATTAACTTACATTTAAGAAACAGTATTTTAAATACTCAATCACTGATCCACAACCAATTTTCATCATAGCGATTTGTAAATATGTTTAAGTATGCATAGTGGAAAAGTGTCTGCGTTACAGAAAAACCAGAAAAGATTTAAATTCCAGTTGAGTACTTTTTTGACTATGTTGACGATCATCATTTTTTCTATCACTGGCGAAAATCTTTCACACTATTGTAAAAAATCATCCAAAGAAATTAAATGACCATTCAATCATTAATTTATTACTAGGAGTCATGGGATGCAAGGGAACTCACGCTAATCTAGCACCCCAAAAGAAACAGAATTTACTACGTCCACGTCAATTTCCGAAGTCAAAAAAGAATGTTTAAAAAAATAAGTTGACTTTCAAATAACCTTAAAGATCATTGCCAAGTTCAAAAATTTTTTCACATATTTAGACGTAAAATTTTTCGCTCTTTCGATTGTTGTCATAAAAGGTTTCCCTTCAAAAAATTAAGTTGACATTCAAATAACCTTTATTTGAAGGTCATTGGCAAGGTCAAATTCAAGGTCACCATTAGATTCCTCGTTTAAAGTTACTTCTGGAATCACCTTAATAAAAAGATCATATTTGGAAATATTTTGTCGCTCCGTTACTTTGCCATCCCTATATTACACCGCCAAGGGGTAGTTTTTACCCTTAAAAATGAGTTTGGGCAGATATAAAAAAAATACGTGTCTAATATTTTTCAATGTTCTATCTGTATGCAAAATTTCATTTGATTCGGTGAGTGGCACTTGGGTAGTGTTACTTGTTAGTATATAATATAATCTTTCTCATACCATTTCTTAATCACTTCGTTTAATTTTTTTCTATAGATATGGATTTTTTTAACAATAACATGTGTTTATATCCTCTAATGCGTCTTCCATTTTTCTTAAATTTGTACTTTTCCTAAGACTGTAACGTTACCCTTATCTGCACGTGTAAAGATAATATCACGATTTCTTCGGCAAAAGTTTTTTGTGTTATTAATCATAGAAATTAATTTTTCAGCCACAGCATTTTTTGCAGTTTTTAAACGTAAGAGTGTTTAAAAAATTAAGTTGAAACCTTCAAATAACCTTAAAGATCATTGCCAAGTTCAWATTTTTTTCACATATTTAGACGTGGAACTGAGGGATGATGGTGTTCCTAATTCTTATTTGATTCTCTATGTGGAAACTTTTGATGTTATTTCAACGTTTTTAATAATTTCATGGACGGCAAATTTTTTTAATAGTTTATCGGTAAACTAAATCTGTCTCCTAATTGTACAAAATTAGTTATTTGTGTASAGATATAAGAATTTGATAAATTAATGAACCACTTATTATTCGTAGTGTTAAGAGGATCTTGGATGTCATGAAGAAAATTTGAAGGTTCGATGTAAATTTTAATCAAAGTTTCATTTGTGGATGTGACTGGATTTTTGTGAAGTAATTTTATAACCTTGTGATAATGACCATTAATAAAGTAATTTAATTTAATCGCATTATATTTGAGATTAGGATCGACTTTGAAATAAACAAATACAAATATCAAAGAAAGCTAAATGTCGGTCTTGCAGTATACACTGCGGTGGATCTTAGTGCCTAATTATAATTTATGAATCTTTTTACATTTCCTGCTCATGCGAACTGCGCGCCGCAATTCGTCGGACTTGAAACACAGTGCACATTGGAAATAATCGACTCACATATTAAATTGATAAACAATTTAATAATTTAATAATTTTGATGCTGATCATGCACAATTTAATAATTTTGATGCAACATCTATTGTATCCCCCCTTTCCTGAAAATCTGATTGTTTATCAATTTAATATGTGAGTCGATTATTTCCGATGTTGTGCACTGTGCTTCAAGTCCGACGAATTGCGGCGCGCAGTTCGCATGAGCAGGAAATGTAAAAAGATTCACAAATTATAATTAGGCACCAAGATCCGCCGCAGTGTATACTGCAAGAATGACATTTAGCCTTCTTTGATATTTGTATTTGTTTATTTCAAAGTCGGTCCTAATCTCAAATATAGTGTATTTATTTAACGTCGCTTGAAAAAGACGTACAAATAACATATAATTGTTATTGCGAAGAATATCATCACAGCCTCGGTGGTCGAATTGGTAGGACGCTCGCACGGATTGCTTGAGATCTGGGTTCGAATCCCGGCTAAGGTGTTATTTTACGCAATAATTTCTTTATAGATTTTCAGGAAAGGGGGGATACAATAGATGCTTGTTAGCATCAAAATTATTAAATTGTTTGTCAATTTAATATGTGAGTCGATTATTTCCAATGTTGTGCACTGTGTTTCAAGTCTTTAGCCTTCTTTGATATTTGTATTTGTTAATTTAATCGGTTTGATTTTATTAGCTTCGTTCAATTTCGATCTGTGTAATAGCCAAAGAAATTTTTTCTTGTGTGAGGAAAATGATTTCATGTGTAAATTATTAAAGGAACAGAAATGATAGTTTACAATATTGTTGCGTCCGTGTCAGACCGTGACCGCGCCAAACGTTCCGCATGATATTGCAACGAAGCGCGAAGAAGAAGAACGGTTGCTAGGGACGACGTTTTGTTTAGAGCTCTGGAGTTGTCAAGAGCGCGCTTTCTCGTTCTCAGTTTATTCATTAATAATAACGTTTAAGTTGATCAGTTGTTGAATAAATTGGTATTCTTTAATCTGTGTCTTTATTAACGTAAGAGCGTTGGAGTGTCTGTGCTGAGTGTGAACGAACGTGTGTAGCGTGGACGTAACAATATTATTCCAAATGTAAGCAGGTAAAGAATTAGATAATATTCTTGAAATGTAGGACAGTTCATTTGTAAAAAAATAATCATTTTACTTCTAACACACCCCAATTGTTTATAACTCAATATTTAACAATCGAACGATAATATCGTTTAGTTACTTTCGCTGAATTTATTAATTAATAGTTCTAGATTGGTCAATACAGTCATTTTATTTTTATCACATTCCAATTGTTTATAACTCAATATTTATCGAGCTTTTTTTTACTGAATTTGTTAATTAACAGTTCTAAACCAAGCAAGATAGTCATTTTACTTTTAATGTGTTCCAATTGTTTATAACTCAATATTTAACAATTGAACGACAATATCGACTAGCTCTTTTTACTGAATTTGTTAATTAACAATTCTAAATCAAGCAAGAAAATAATTTCATTTTTAAAAAATTCTGTTTGTTCTTTTTTTTTTTTAAAGAAAGGAAGAGTGGGCGCCGCGACAATTATAAATTCCTGCGGAAGCCGCAGCTAGCAAGGACGTCCAAAGGGCATCGCAGCCAGCGGGGACGATCTAAGATAAAAAGAAATGTGACTAACTCTTCAGCGAAGTTTCAATTCTTTATAATTCAATATTTAACCCTTAAGGCGCATATGGGGTACCAGAAGACCCCAGTCCTCTTTTAAAGCAGCATACCATTTAAGCGTAGATTAAATGAGCATCTGTGTCACTATCTATGGTTAGATTGTGAGTATTAATATACGATACAGTTGGTGAGCATCGTTATACCTTCAGTTTGGCTGTGGCTTTCGTCGAAGTCACGTATAAAAGTTTTTTAAATACCTTTTTTGAAAGCCTCAACAATAACACAATTTTTCCCTTAAAAGTACACTATTCAAGAGTATCCAGTTCAATTTTCAGCTTAAAATATTAAAAATTACAAAAGTTGATTTTTATATTATGATTTTTTATGTAAAAAACGTTACTTTTCTCATTATTCGAATCATGATTTTTTTCCTGATCCACTGAACTTCATTTTGGTCAATCTAGAACAAAGAATTCTCAAAGAATACACCGTAAAGAATAGTTCAAATTTTTTTCACGCCAAAATTTCAAAAACTTCTTATTGCTTTTAGCAGCTTTTTTCAGTGGGATTCTGCAAGACCCCGTATGCGCTTTATGAAATTCTGAGGTACGTGTGCGCCTTAAGAGTTAATAATCGGACGACAATATCGACTAGTTGCTTTCGCTAAATGCATTAATTAACAGTTCTAGATTGGGCAAGATAATCATTTATTTCTAACACATTCCAATTGTTTACAACTCAATGTTTAACAATTAGACGACAATATTGACTAGCTGTTTGTGCTGATTTTGTTTTAATAGTTTTAGACCGCATGATGGAATATCAATTCTAACCGCTATCAACTTTGTTCACGGAACTATGATAGGCAAATGTGAGCTCCATGCTCTGTGAACAGCAACAATTCTAAGCTAATAAACATAACATTCCGAATCTAATCAAATGGAAAGATGGAACAAGATCGCAGAAATCAATAGCACTTACTATGCAAGAATTAAATTTTTTATCTGAAAGTTTATTGTTACATTAAATTGATTCCATTGTTTTCCTTATTTAGTCCAGCAGCGCTAAGTTTTTTTACATAAAAATTTTTTTATATAAATTAAATTGCTTTATTCTGTACTGTTATCTTTTTAATTCTTTGTAATTAAATTTTTCATTCCATTGAAATATATATATATTTATATATTTTACAAAAGACACTGTTGCCGACGTGCCGCTTTCATGATGTATATTAAAGACGAGTAAGATCACGCGCACCAATTATCGTTCAACGCGTTCGTAGTTGCATCTTAATTTTGATAAATAACAAGGATGAAATAATTTCTCGAGCGTTGCGAGCGTTAAGTGGAACGCAGTCTTTTTCAGGATTAGCCAACTAAAGGCGCGTTCCATTTTACGCATGATGCTCATGGTGCATCATTTATTGTTGTTCATCGAATGTTAAACAAGAATAATTGATGCACATAGAATATCTGTGCATGGTACATATGGCACCGATAATTGTCGACAGGCATGTACAGATTACAGACCTCTTTTTTTTTGGTCTCGCTGGGGAAATGCGTTTACGCATGCCCCGTCCCGAGGGGAGGGACGGGGGTATGTGGGACTCGCCCTATTTAACGGACCCTACCCACTAAAACCCCAGCAGGTGTCCTACTCTGGCGTTAATGGGGGTGAGCTGGGATCTGATCATCTGCATTACTACCAGCTCACCCCTCCGCCAAAGACGCGTACGGTATTTATGGACGCCCTTCCTTGCTGTTGACGAGAGGGAAGAGACACCACTCCCTCCGTCGCCCTTCCCGGGGATGATGGGAGAGCGTAAATCTCATCCTGTGATCCACGCTTCCTCCCTCGGGGGATAGGGGCCGGGGTTCGTTAATAACTTTGCGAACGCCGACCCTCCTTTCCCTCTTAAAGTCCGGTCGCCCATAGACTTTGGGCGATCGGTAGTGGGGGATGAAAGGGAGGCCCCTATCGAGGGGCCTCCACACACTGGTGTGCCTCGGTCCCCTCTTCCCGTTTTTCTCACTTTACTCATAAATGGAGCGTCGTAGAGGGATGAGCCCAGTGGGGGGGAGGGGGGATAGGGCTCGACATGGGCCATTACCCTCATCACCCCCTTCCCCTCACCGTTCAAAAGCTAGCAAAATCGGGTTCCCTTTGGATGGCTGTATCTTCCGAACGCGTGAACCTATTAAAAACGTTTTTATCAAGTTCGAAAGGAGAGGGAACAATCTTTCGAACGAAACCAAGTTGTTCTTAAACGGTTCAATCTTCAAAAGATACAGCTCGTCAAAATTTAATTTCGAGATCGTGGTGAGTGATGGAGAGATTGGGGTGAGGACCAGATCGGTACCGCTCGATGCGCTCTATTCATCCTCTCTGGTCCCATCTTTCCATCCCTCTCCGTTCTTTACAGATATTCGCCCAAAATGGAGTTAGCTTTAATGGTTGATATCTTCTGAGTTTATGAACAGTTTGAGACAAAACTGGTCGCGCTCTACGTGGGAAGGAACTTTCGAAAGAGATCTATTTTGTCCTAAACGGTTCAGTCGTTCAAATGTTACGGCCATTTGAAGTTTTATATATAAATTTCAAATACACATTACTCCTGAACAATGCGTCGCAGAGAGATGGGACAAGATAGAGGTGACAGTGTTCGACAAGTGCTATCCATCCCCCCCTGGTCCCATCTTTCTATCCTTTTCCGTTCCTGAGATCGCAAAACGGGATTGGCTATAATGACGGATATCTCTTGAATTTATGAACCGTTTAAGACAAAACTCATCGTGATCGACGTGAGAGAGAACGATCTTTTGAACGAGAYGAGTTTGGTCTGAAACGATTCATCTGTTCGAGAGTTATGGTCGTTTAAAAAATTTAAACAGGTGTAGTAGACGAGGGATTGGAGTTGAAAGGGTGGTGATGGTTACTAAAATTAATGGATTTCACAAGCACTATCTATCACACTTGATCCCATCTCTCTACCACTTCTCGTTCGGRCTGTGTATACTTGGACGGGGCGTGTACTGGAAATTTTCTAAGTATCGAGGGGTAGTTTGGAAAAATGTCGACTATACCAATCGACAGAGAATGTCGAGAAACACGTTTTGGACATGTAAATTTTAGATCGATTTAAAAAAATGTTTTTGATTTTTTTTCAAGTCCCAAAGATAGTCTGGGTTAAAAAATAATATCAAATCGTTAAAATGTCGAATATACCAGTCGATAGAGATCCCCTCCTCCCCGACTATAACAAAAGTACTTAAGTTTCAAAAAAGCAAACATTATCTCGGATCTCCGAGGACGCGTCGACGGATCGATAGACTCGAACAATGTGGCAATGAAATTGGATCGATCGAATGATTCGGCCATCAGCAGTTTAAAATCCTTTTAATYTCGGAAACGAAATTATTTCATAACAAACAGTCGCTCATATCAATTTGGAGTATGCATACAATTTAGAGGCTTATTCAAACGTAAAAAGACGCAAGTTGGATCGAGAGACTCCCGATGGTATTCCGATAGGACACATTCACTCACATCGCCCAGTGCTTATAGTTTTTCCACTAGACCAATGAAAAAATTTTATTTTAAATTAGACAATGCAGTGCGAAAGCGTGCAAAATGTTGTAAATCTATAAAAATGAAGACTCATGCTCATCACTGGTTCCAACAACGTTGAATAAAGCCGGAGCCCCGTCAGCCGCTTGGAAGTCTTGAAAGGAGCTTCCGTACAAAGCATTTCCCGACTCTTACCGCGTGGAGATGGGATCGGCAGAATGTTATGCAATATCCTTTTAAGAGTCAAAAATATTTTTGGCACGCTATATATACGAGTATACTATATACAAAAAATATATATATATACATATACAAACACCACGTACAAAAAAATCCTAAATATATTTTAAAGAAATTAATAAATGTATAAGCATTTACAGAAAATCAATTGGACTCGACGATGGGACTTGGCGGCTGGTACTTGCTACACCAGGTCTTAGGACGTTGCGATAAAATTGCTGTTTTTTCATCATTACGGGCGTTTTATTTTGTTTCGACGACCCTTTAATTCGTAGCCCTGGAGTCGCTTTTCCTTTATATTCTTTCTCTTTTTCAATTGACGTTGCGACGACGTTTGACGCTGACGTTGGTGTCGGTGTCACGGCGGTACTGACGTCATCGGTGATAATGGTAATATTCAATTGTGTCGGCTGAACGTGTATGCCTCTCTTTTGTTTTTTAGGAAATACCAATTGTGTTAACGCTAATGGCGTAATGTCTTTGTCACTTGCCAATCTTGACGATTTACGCAGAGGCGTAATAAACATCGCCGTGATGCCGATCGACAAGGTAGGTAAAGACGATGGTTTGGAGAATTTGATAGTGGATGTACTTTGCCCAGCCTTGGCCTCCTTATTTCTCGATTTCACGACCGTAGCAACACGTTGCACCGCAGGATATATAGTTTCGTCCGAAGAGGACGAAATTATATATCGTTTTTTAGTTGGCTGTGGCGGCGGCAATGGGCGTTTGCGTCGCATTAATGTTTTTGTTTTCCGCTCTCGAAGCCTTCTATTTTCAAACGCCTCTGTAACCCTTGCCTTTATGGGTTTTTTCTGCGTGAGACGCGCTGAATAGCGTAACGAAGGCGTTGCCTTTCGAGTCATTGGGAATCTCTCCAAAAGCGGAATAGCCGACTGTGGCGGAGACACACGTCGAGCGAGTCTGACACTCAGCGGCTCGCTGTACAGCAGCGGCGATTCGACGAAAGTCGCAACGTCCAGAGTACGAAGGAGGAGGAGCAAGAGGCGACGGCGGCGGCGATAAAGTTCTCACCATCTCTCTTTTAGAACGACGTGGAGCGGCGAGACGTTTTCTTGATGATGATAACTGTGGTCGTCCACCGACGACAACGTCGATGACAATGACGATGCTGACAATTTTGTCGTGTGACGTTTACGTTTTAAGCTAAGACGTACATATTGAGAATTTAATATCGTCTTATTACGTATCTTGTAGTTTCCGTTTACTTTTACGATATGCCTGTTTGGCAAACAGGCATATCGTAAAAGTTCTTCTCGCGTATTCGGCTTGCGGAAGTCCACAAGAAAGACGGAACAATATCGAATGTTTGTCCGATATGATCCGTCAACGCGCTCATAAAATCGTCGTCGTTGTCTATCTTTAAGAAAGTTAAAATTACTCTTCCGATCCAAGTCGACGGCATTAAAAATTGTTGCGCTACAAAATCGGCTTCGACATCGCCAATTATTCTTATTTGAGTGTCCGTATCGGCAAAGTAGTCGAGGAAAAACTGTAAACTAAAAGGCCGTACGTTTCTTTGGCGCGCCTCTAGCACGGAATACGCGATCTTAGATCTCGCGTCCCTGCCTTTCTTACCGCGCGCGTACGCCCAGGTGGCATACGCGATGCTCATGTACTCGAGCGGATCGTTGGGGGGGGGGCTCCATATTTGGATTAAATCTCAAATATGACGGATAGCCTGTACGCATTTGTACGGTAGAAGGTTACAGAAGATCGGAAAATAATTTCGTCGATTGTCATTGTCTTTGTCGGCCTCATACAATCGCACGAAACCCTCGCTCGCGGAGTGATTGGCGGTACCCCGGAGAAAAACATTCCTCATTAACTGGTACCCGTACGCTATGTTGTCACCGTGTACAAAATAATTCAAGCGAAACTCTGCCGCATCGATCGCGTGATCTCATTGTATGGCGTATATATAATATGTGATCGCTACTAGGTTCGCCGTATACTGTCTCTCGCAGTATATCGAAATCGCGCTTTATATACAGTTCAACATATTTGCGCCAATTGGACATTTTGTACAAAAGATGGTTTTCAAGCAGCGTTTTTGTCAAGAGGGTTCGTTGTTCCGGGCACAAAGACTTCCAACTCCTCTAATTCCGTCGGAATGTGATGCCGACGAGCGTCTAGCGTTATGACTTCCTCGAGTCTAAGGGTGCACTTTTCGCGAACGTACGAACGCGTAAATACGAGTAGGTCATGGAGATGCTGCTTTATTTCCGCACTCGCTTTCGCAAAATTTCTTTCTTTCGTATCTTGCATAATTGCTCGAACGAATCCGTGACAAAGAAGATAGCACGCCGTTGCGCCCGAATCTAACGGATGTGCCATCTTGGCGGCTGAATTGTATGCTTGTACGTACGTGATCGCGTGATCGTACCACGTTGGCAAGCCAAGTTTATGAAAGTAACCATATTCGTGTAGAAAGTCGATATGATACCTGATAACTTTTTTTTTACTTTTCGTTAGAGGCATGGCCCTGTCGAAAATCCTTTTCAACGAGAAGATCGTGTCTTGTTTTAAATCAACGAAAATCCTCTCTCCGGGCTGACAATATTATCGGCGCGATGAATCTGGAGCACGTCAAAGTGCTCGTGAGTCACGCGTCCCATGTCAGCGAGGACCATGGGTTTTACGAGCCGCATTCCATGCTCGCAAATGTAAAAGCGAACGTAGGACATGTAGCACGTCTCTGATATATTGTGACTCGCCAGCATTTCGGATATTCGTCGAGCGACGTCGGTAATCGTTCGCCATCACGCGATACGCCCGAGTGACGTCGTATCGGAGATATGGCGCACCACCTCGAGCCGTAAAGGTGTTTTCATTTATGTCCTGATAGCAGCGAACAGGATTCGTTTGATAAACGCCTGGTAAGACAACCGTAAAAGACCGTGTTCTTCTCGACCGGACTGTCGTTTCTCGAAATGAATCGTCGACGATCTCAATTGGAACAAAACGTGCAGTTCTCGTTTGTCAATGGCACCAACTTGAAACTCGTACCATGTTCGGTTACTTTTGGCTACATCGGGGCGGGAGATAGACGGAGAACATGGTGGACCGGCAAAATCGAGGCGGTTCTCCAAGTACGCCGTCAACTTTGTGTTCTGACATCGAAACACCCGTTGAAAACGTGTGTAGAACACGGCGTACTTACGGCAATTAAATGACTCTAGGCTAGTGATCACCATCATTAGTGAGTCAATGTTATCGTTTTCTAACTTGAACGGCCGCTGATCATTGATAGACAGCGGCGTCGGATCCAACAAAGCCATGCTATAGTTTGTTGGAAAATCGGGCTGTAAAAGAGGCACATGGTCCAGCAAAAGACAATAGGAGGAGGAGGGGGAGGAGGAGGAGGAAGAGGAGGAGGAGGAGGAGGAGGACGAGGAGGACGAGGAGGACGAGGAGGACGAGGAGGACGAGGAGGACGAGGAGGACGAGGAGGACGAGGAGGACGAGGAGGACGAGGANGACGAGGAGGACGAGGAGGACGAGGAGGACGAGGAGGACGAGGAGGACGAGGAGGACGAGGAGGACGAGGAGGACGAGGAGGACGAGGAGGACGACGACGACGAGGACGACGACGGTTCCCTTTCGGAAAGTAGTCGCTACTCGTCTTGCATTCGGAGAACAAGAACAACGGGAATCTTGCTACCTGAAATGTTCGTGTTTACAGCGGTAGCGGTAACGTTCGCCGCAGTTTGTATTATAGTTTCGTCCTCATACGACGAAACCATGCGTCGCCTTAAGGGGTTATATGCAGTCAGGAGGCCGAAAAAGAGCGACTTTTCAAGAATTTTTTTTGAAGAGACATTTTAATTTATTAATATAAAAATTAATATACGTATTGGGGTAGCATTGAACTTTTTTTTTCATTTTTTTATTTGCAAAAATAATGATTTTTAAAGCTGCTATAGCCGATCTCCGAGAGTACCTCGAAAAAAAGGCGTCTTGCGGTGAGCAAGATATCTCTGGACTGGATCATCTGAAATCAAAAAATCAAAAAGATTTAGTTAATATAAGGTATTATCTAGTTTTTAATTGAAGGAATGAACAAAATATTAATTTTTCACAAAATGGCGGCTTTTCAAAAAGAAATTTCGATTTTCTATAAAAATTTTCACCTTAAATTGTTTATAAAATGGAAAATATTTATCGGCGAGAAAAATCCTTCGATTAATTACTAAAAAATGTATTTGTAAAGCTTGTGTAAAAATTTGAGACTGATCGGTTTAGCCGTTTCCGAGAAATCTTGCTCATCGACTTTGAAAACATAGTTTTGAGAAAAACGCGTTCAAAGTTTCAAAAACACTTTACACATAATAAAAAATTTTTTTTTAACTTACACCGAGTCGTCTATTCCAGGACCATATAATAAATCTTCTGTTCCTTCAGCAGCTTCCAATATCTCAATTTGATGTTGTCTGCGGACCATTCTTCCCTCTCGTGTGCTCTCGTGCGCTCTCCTGTCGGAGATCATGACGCGCTGTGCATCCTCCTTTTCGGCAAATGAATACGCAATGGGTCCAAGTGAAAGTCCTATTGCACTCATATAATATAACAGCGATGTTGTGCCTTCATTAAATACACCGGCAGTGATGTATGCAGCCATTTCCACAATTTTGGAGCCACATGGAACGATTTTTAGTGTGATTTTCCATATCAATTGATTGTAACTTTCGTTATTGTTTTGCGTGAAACCACCGATGCATCTTTCTAATAATTTTTCATTGCTGAGATCTGTATAGATAGGATGCACAGCTTTGGTCACATCCTGTGGTAATGGCTGATAATCATGCTTAAAAGAAGATAATTCATTCGCAGCTGCTGAACGCTGCCAACAGCACCATGACTCTGGCCCGATCGGGCACTTCTCATGTTGAGGACTTTCGTCTGTTGAGCAATAATGATAATATGTAGCCCATATTGCATTATGCATATTCTTCACAGATTCACAATTTCTTCTAATTGGTAAACCATAGTAAACTGTCAATTTATCGATCATTTTACCAGTAAGCTTGCCTTTTCCACCGAGACTTTTTTTTGTCCTTTTTTTCCATCTTTCTCAACAGTTTCCACATTTTTCTTCACACAATCTCGGAGTCGCGTGCCCATTCTCTTCTGAATGTGCCCAATACATTCTTTTTTTATAACTTCTTTATCGCCGTAAGATGCAGCTTTCAAAATCTCCGAGTTTTGGAATCACCGTCTCCGATGTAAATTCTGTACTGCATTTCAAATTTCTCCACTGATCGCTTGAACATTTCGATTACTGCATCGACTTCCATTTTTCCAGAAGAACCTGTATGATTTGCAGAGTAATGATTTTGATGATTTTCAGATCAATCATTATATTCTTCAGTATTCCTTTTCTTACTCCAAATTTCACACTGCTTGCAATGGGAACTTTTGACAAGAATATCCACAATTTTCCCGGAATAATATCCGATCAATGATGCCACGCCGAATAAGGAAGTATATCCTCGCTTTTTCCACGTTCCATCGCTCGATACTGTTAACTCTGTAGAATTTGCATCGCCTTGATGTTCAGAAGTCAAATTTTTTCTTCAGTACAAGCTTTTTGAAAAAGTTTCTCGGTGGCTGTTTGTACACAAGAATGTATATTATTCATAATTATATCATAAGTATTCTGCGTTATAAAAGCTGGCATATCCATTAATCCACAGAATTTTGTTGCACCTTTCAATCCTAATCCGAGAACTCTTATTACAAATAAAAACCGTCTATTTATCGCGTAAGAATGCCCAGCAAACGGACTAGAATTTATGCTACGAGCCGCACACTTATCGCACAAAATAACGATCTTAAAACCAAGTCCTCGTTCACTAGCAGTTCAAATTTCACCTTCCCGTCACAGACTTTACACTTCACATATTCAGAAATCACTGCAAACACTGTGATGAAGTTCAAAATTCTATATTCAACCGACGAATTACGCGGAACAAAGATCTCCTCTTGCATTTTTAATTTTTTCATAGAGGCACTAAAACTACTTTCGTCTGTCTCAGCTGTTTTTGGATTAAAAACGTATTTCCTTTTCTTTGGTCTTGACTTTTGAACCTTAGAAGATGCTCTTTTTTCTCTACTACACTTCATTTTTACGAAAAAATCGCAACAGAAAGTAAAAACGAATGAACGAGTCCACTGCTTGGCTCTGAGGCTTATACTGACTACTCTTCAATATTTTCCAGTATAGGACTGGAAACCGTTGAATTTAGCTCACAGGTATAAAAACAACATTACTACACAACATTCAATGTACCTGAATACAAAGCTAAATAAAAGGAGCAGCGCTCTAGGTAAGCAGCTGCCGCTCGGACCTCTACCCCGCCTACTTTTAAACGCTCCGAGGGGTCTTTGGAAATGTGTGCGTAATTTCGAGAATATTTGTCGGATCGATGTAAAATTTTCGGTGTATATATTTGAATATATGTACATTACGAAAATGAAATTTAAAAAAAATCGATTTTTGAAAAATTCTGACTGCGTATAACCCCTTAATGACGGTTCCCTTTCGGAAAGTAGTCGCTGCTCGCCTTGCATTCGGGGAACAAGAACAACGGAAATCTTGCCACCTGAAATGCTCGTGTTTACAGCCGTAGCGGTAGCGGTAACGTTCGCCGCAGTTTGTACCATAGTTTCGTCCTCAGACGACGAAACTATGCGTCGCCTTTTGGTTGACGATGGCGGCGGAAGTGAAGACCGAACTTTGTGTCTTTTCAATATGCCTTTTTGAAACGTATAACGTATATTCGTTAATGTTTCTATGTTAAGAATACGAGGCATGGCGCGAAGAGCTTGCAACGGAGGATATCGTTTTATCGTTTCCTACAAGTTTTCCTCGATCGAAATTGTTTCCGCTCGGAGGTCGTCCTCTATAATTATAACATTCGGATCAATGATCCGATGGACGGACGATGGCGGTTGTCGCTCCTGGAGATCGTCCTCTATAATTATAACATTCGGATCAATGATCCGATGGTCGGACGATGGCGATTGTCGCTCCTGGAGATCGTCCTCTATAATTATAACGTCCGGATCGACAATCCGATGGACGGACGATGGTGATTGTCGCTCCTGGAAATCGTCTTCTATATTAGGATCTTCCTGGAGGTCATCATTATCGGTGATCGTAAAAACGGCCGATAATTGAATGGGTTTTTATTTTTAAAATTTTTGGATTCATTTTGTTTTATCCCACTCCCCGTGGCGGCTATGCCAGACCGGCGTATCTCCCCATACAGGGAGGGTCTCGGGTACTGCCGGAGAGCCTGCATACACCTCTGGCACCGGGATGGACATCTGGTGCGCGGGGTCCATGCCCATTTTACTAACCGTGGGAGGGGCGTGCAATCCCACGGCTTTTCGGGGGTCCCTCGTTCCAACACCGAGGGTACCGCCACGGGTGGCGCCCGGGGGGGCCCACGGACGATTGGGGTAATAGGTGCGACGTCCCACCCACGCCTTACCCGCTGTGTCGACCAGCACGCCCGCTCACGGGAAGAGAAGCTCTCCCCGTAGCGGGCAGGCGCCACCCAGTTCCCCGCTTTGGAACGGACGCCGTCGCGGGTCGCTGGGCAAATTAGCAGGTCGCCAGACCTCGTCCCCGGAATACTTCCGGGCGGCTCTGTTGGTGACCAGTCGGGGACTCGCGCGGGCCCCGCCTGGGAATACGTCTCAGCGGCCCCGCGCTCCCATTCAAACGTCATCACGACGCACCTTTAGTCGGCACCTCTCACCAACGAGCCTATCCGGCTAAGTTGCATCTATAGGGCCGAATGGCCCCCGCCGGTGTAGCCTCGTGGATCACGGAGGCACGTAAGACCCCTCACCTCGACAAGGCGTGCGTCTTGGAGGGAGAAGTACACTACGCGGCAGTAGCATATCTATGATTTTATCTATCATTTTTTAAAGCAACCTTGTATCAGTGCACAGCAACCGATATCCAAAGGCACACAGAGTTTTTTTATATCAGTGCCCAGCAACCGATATAGTAAGTGCACAACAGCTTCGAATCTGCGCACAGTGACCGATTTTTTAAAGTGCACAACTGCCTTGTATCAGTGCACAGCAACCGATATCACTAAACTCGAGATTGGTTTTCTTTCTTTCAGTTAAATTTCAATTCAATCTGAGTCCGATATAAGTTTAAGCCCGTATCAAACCAGAGATTGGATTGGATTTTGACCAATCGAAGCAAAGTTCACTAAACTTGACATTGGTTTTCTTTTTTTTTGATTGATTAAATTCCAATTCAATCTTAGTCTCAATCTTTAGTGTAATAAGGGCTTTAAAGGCACACAGTTTTTTATATCAGCATCCGATATCTTGTATCAGCGCACAGCATCCGATTTTGTGTATCAGCGCACAGCATCCGATTTTATGTATCAGCGCACAGCATCCGATTTTAACGAAAAATCAATAATATAAATCCTCTAGTTATTCCGCATATAAAAGTATCAAACAGGGTTGTCGAAATATCAATTGTTTAGAGAGATATTTCACATTTTATTCCGACACACTTTGATATAAGATGTAAACTATCTTTTTTAATAATTGTGTCTCTTACGCAAGTATTAAGTATCAAGCTTTTTATTTTTTTCAGGGCAAAAAAAATTTGCAGGTTTTCCTCATGTCTCATGATACATCATTAAATGCCAGCGTTTTATAAACATTACAGTTAATTTTATTAAGGGGAGAGACCACTGTGAAATTTTCAAAAAAATTTCGAAAAAAATTTTTTTCTTTTAAAAAATAGTTTGAAGCTTGTAGAACAAAGAACAAAAGGTCCCAAGTATAAATTCAAGTTAGTTTCCGAGTTACAGAGCCTACAGTCGACCTACAACAGGTTCGTACCTGCGCGCTGGCCGCTTAGAATTGGCCGTACATGCTCTACACAGACTAAAGTGGTCAGGACAAGTTGTGTCCCCCTTATTGTGTATCCCTTCTTCT
>JANQDE010000499.1:43683-63919 GCA_037157785.1 Cephalotes varians | reverse complement strand
GTCATTTATAAGATTCTTTGTAGCTCTATGTTGACCTTCTAGTTCTCGACACATGTTACTTAGCAATTGTTCATTAGTACTCAAATCTTTACAATTGATATTATTAAGAGTATCATTTTCGCTTATACAATAGCTAGGATTATTAAATTCGCTGAGATTCGAGACGTTAAAATTAGGCTCATCAACATGAACAATATAATCTGTCATATTTGAGCAATTGAAACAGTGGCGAACATAACGAGCAAAATTGAAAAATATGTCATTACACTTGTTACAAATTAATTTACCTTGTTTCTTATGGATATTCTGATAGTGACGTTTAAATATTGCTAATTTTAGTGTCGAAAAGTTACAATCTTTGCAATAATGTACAAATAATGAATTGTTTACCTCTTCGCAATTTAACTCAGATTGCTGCGTGTGATGCAAACTATCTACWTGCATAAGACTGTCTTTAGCATTTWWAAAAAAAAATTCTTGTCCATTTGTTACAGTTGAAAATGATGACTTGGTAAGTGATTCATTCTCAGAAATTCTATCGCTAGCACTAGAAAAATGTACTGTAGCCGATAATTCTGATTCTGATGACGGTATTTCAATGTTATTGGAAGCAGATGATAAAAATGCAGATGAAGCGATAGAATCATTGAAGAATTTAGATGATCTATCAAGTTTATCACTTTCAACAACAGTCGACGATAGTACACTTGACGTGGAAGTGCTGCATTTAATGGAAGACGGAATCAAATGGACCATGGATGCTGAAAGAAAATTTTAAACATATAACATTTGTGGTCACACATGCATACTACACAATAGCCATACGCATACGTTTTATTATGCCTTAAGTCGATTCTACATTAAATGTAAACGTAATCGTAAATGATAGTAAGAATTGACCAATCACAGTCGATCATTCTCCTCACATTCGATTGTGATTGGTCAATTCTTACAACTACAACCACTTACGATTTTGTTTATGTAATTGTAGAATCGACTTAAGAAAGARAAAAACGTATACATATGAGTATTGTATGGTATGCAATTACGTATTTCTCTGCCTTATTCTACATCCACGTCTACGACAGATTGCGTCTTGTTCTCTGTTAAACCTAACACGATTTTTAGCGTTCTTAATAAAGAAAATATATGAATATACATACCTGTATTACTTATGTCGAGCATAGAAGCATGATTTATTGGTGGATGACCGCAATATAGACACAAAAGGACCGATTCTGTAGCACTATCTGATTTGCAAATATATTCGGTACATTCACATTGTGGCTTCTGGCACGCACCACGACATATTCCTCGAATATCAATATTTGTGAATTTATTCATTATATTGATATTTATCAAAATAAAAACAATAATATTAAGCAGTACGTCTGTAATCCGATCGATATGACGCGCAGCACTGCAATGAACGTGATCGATGTGGCGCGCAGTTCTCGATTGTATTTTGTTTGAAAGATATAGCAAACATTGGCGGTACATTTGTATATACAGGAGATACATATGAGAAGTCTTGTACCTCCTAAAGAAAGGTACCCTGAGTTAACAAAAGTGAATATCTTCAATCGAATCGCTATATTCATCATTACCTCGTGTATCCTGTACCTCAATRCTAATACATCAGGAAAAATAYCTCTTATCAGTGTGTAACTCATAACGTCATCAGTGTAACTCGAAATGTTATGCTTACGTAAAAAAATACCTCGAATTTAGAGGTACTAACGCGATACAAGCTTAAGAGTGTAGTTTATCAAACATGGCTATTTTTTCGGAAAATTTTTTTCTTTTGATTTTGAAAAGCGACGGATTACGATAGAAATCAATTAGTTTACTGTAGATTCCACAGGTTTCTATCGCTTCTCTCTTTTGTCATTTTTATTCACAGAAGTTTATTATGATTTTTATTTAACTTACTTTTGCAGTGTTATCATATGTATTATAATCTGTCTCATTATATTATAATTGCGATTGTGCGTAGCGACTATCGATGCGAGTTTCTCGTAGCGATGCGACAAGACATGTGAGCGGCGATGCTGGGCGCCGAGCAACGGCTCTTCCCCTCTTGCCTCGAACGCGGCAGCCAATGTTTGATAAACCGGGCTATACCTCGAGCTGGAATGCTTTTCTTGGCGTGCTTTCATTAGTACAATTTCGAAAATTAATATCTCGATTATTATTGCGAATATCGCTAACGACGACTTTTATGTTTATATCGATCCCATCTACCTTCCAATGAGCAGTGGCAAAAGTCTCGCGGTACACCCTGTATATATTATACATTATATACTGTCCCATTCTAATGTCCGCTCTCTTCTAAAATCACTACAAATAACTTTCTTATTTTTGATCTTAGAAAAAAATGTTTTAGCAAAAGTTGTATGGCTTGAGATGGACATAAAATGGTATCATTAGTTTGACCTTGAATAATTGTTTGAAGATCCCGTGAAAGTTATCATCAATTTCTTAAATAGAATCCTCTACTTCTTATTGCACATTTTTGTAGATCATCTCGAAAACTTTCCAAAACTCTATAATTAAGTATTTTTTTGTTAAATACTTGTTAAGTTATAAGGCAAGATCGGTGTATACAATTGTGTGTAAACAATTTTTGTAGATGTTTGAAAATACCGCCATTTATTTATGAAATGTCTATCGCAGTCGCAAAGATAATTCGAAATGATGGAAGATGATTAATAAACTTCAGATTGACCGGGAAAAGGAATTTTACAACGCGACTTTCAAAAAGACACAACGTGAATTATTTAACGTATTTTATAATCTTAAAAAATTACCTTTTTAAAAAAAAGTAAAAAACGCGACAAGTTTACGCGTTGGTTGGAAGAAATGTTGCTATTCTAACCCAAATGATAGTAGCTTTAATTTATTCTAACCCAAGTGATAGTAGCTCTAATTTCTTTTAAAAATGTTATCTCATAAAATTGCGTTACTTATCTCAATTCAAATAGTATTTATCTAACCCGTGGTTATTACTTAACCCAGATAATATGTATATCATTTGTACAAAAGATACGAAATCAATAAGAAGCGCCAAGTTTCATCTCATTATCTCGACAGTTATTAAATTCCACACGCAGTTCAAAGAAAAAACTGTTGTATCAAACCCAAGTGATATTATCTTTAATTTAAAAAAAATAAAATCTAATCTACTATTTGTATAATATTACTCAGTCCAAATAATATGTATATCATTTGTATAAAAGATTTGAAATCAATAAATGGCGCCAAGTTTCATCCTATTATCTCGACAGCTAAATACATAATTGCTATTAAAAAATAAAATTCAAGTGGAACGTAAAAATCCAAGTGATAGTATCTTTGTATTTATGGGTCTTTTCACTCCAACCCAAATGCTTGTAGTTTTAACAGTTCGAATTGAATAAAAGATTTAATTACAAAGAATTAATGAGATTAACGATACAAAATGAAAAAATTTAATTTAAATAAAAAAAATTTTTATGTAAAAAAACTTGGCGCTGCAAGACTTAATAAGATAAACAAGAAGACAATTTATGTAACAATAAATTTAATGCAAACGTTACATTGAATAAAAACAAAGTTTATGTATTAAACATAAACTTATGTATTAAATATCTTAAGCCTATTTCGTATATTCGCTTTGATAATATACTATTGTACAATGCAAGAAATTTTTTTTAAATCGAAATTCCTCGTTTTTATTTCAAAATTTAACAGCGCCAAGTTTTTTACTCACACACACCGACATGCTCTGGCTATCCGTGTGAGTGGAATGAGTAAATCTCGAGCGTGCTCGGATTCCATTGCCCACCTATGCATGCAACTGGTTCATTTCACTAATTGTTTATAACGCTATTATTAACAAATTGGATAATCATGGAACTAACAGTCATTCCTTCAGTAATTTTCGCCATAGAATCCATTTCCGCTGTCAGATTTTCGAAAAAATGAATTTTGCATAATTTGTTTAAACAATAACTATTTAAACAAATTGCAAAATTCGGAATTTTGCCATACTCTTGCATAATTAGGGCTAATGTCCCCTTTTACATCGGTTCCGAAGTGCTCGGGCTCATGGGTTGGCCATGGGCATTAATGGGTTAATAATAACGACGACGTTTCTTAAAGTAAATTTACCCAAATTGGAAATTTGCATCGCAATATCTCCGCTCATAGGGCATGTAGAAGGAAAATAAAAACGTTTTTGTTATACAAATCAAACCCAAGCTATCGATTGTGTCTAGAGTTTAGAGATTCAGAGATACTTTAGAATTTCATCGGTTCAGCCGTTATTGAGATGCGATAATTGCAAATGCTCGCAACTCACTGGCTTGCGTAAATAGACACGGTCCCGTTTCGCGACGTTATACTGTACTCTATATATATATATATATATAATATAGTAAACTTGTCGCGAGACACTACCGTGTCTCTTGATAGCGTTGAGCGGTTCACTCGCATGTTCAAAAATAACATGTGGAAATTGTACGTCGAATAGAAATAATAAATGGATCAACTCGCGGGAGCGTCTCGTATCAGATTACAACGAAAGAATTGAACTATCGGCAAGCTATCGACATTACTTAAATTCCGCGAACGTCAACAAGTTCTGCACGGAAAAAGATATTCAATTCAAGTAAATGCCCTTAATAATTATTCAATTTATGATCTATAAAAGTTTTATTGGTGTAGAAAAAAATCCTTATTTTTTTAACGCACGTTACGTACAATTTGCAGAATTTTTACACTTTATTCTTAATTCATACGCATGTTAAAGAGCATCGATATTTTCTTGGTGAATGTAATATTTTTACGAAATTTTTTTGTAATCTTGTAATTCTTATTTTTAAGGATATGGCTGATTATCTGTCAAACGAAATAGTCGACATATTTTGAGACTGGAAGTAATTATAATGCAGCGGAAACATTGTATGCTGAAAGATATCCTAGCAGACATCATCCGTGTAGAAAGATCATAAGAAAACTCACCGAGAGAGCACATCAGGGCAATTTAAAAAGAATACAGCAAAAATCGGAGCCAAATACGACAAATTCATTGGTTGTCTTGAGTGCAACTGTATTGAATCTCCTTATTTGCACCAGACAAATCGAGAGACAACACTGCATATTAAAATCGACACCAAATCATTAATAATTAAAATAAATAAATTCCATCCTTATCCATCTAACCCATGAATTAGAACCGAGGGATTTTGAGCGACGCTTGCAATTTTGTAATTGGACCTTGAATCAAAGAAACCCATTTTTTATCGCAGAGATGAAGCCACTTTCGATAATAGAGGGGGTGTTAATAAACATAATTATTAGTATTACTCCGATCAAAACTCTCATTGGCAATGAAATCAAGAATTTCAAAGACAATGATCTATTAATGTTTGGGCAGATATTCTTGGAAATATTATAGGTCCATATTTTTTTGAACAGCATCTGAACGCGGAAAATTATTTTGCATTTCTTCAGAATGATCCAACCTTTTGAGACATATCAATAATGACTTGCTCAACTAGATGTGATTTCCAGCAGGATCACCAGCTCATAGGTCCCAAAACGTTACAAGTTTTTTAAATAATAGATTCCGAAATAGATGGATTGAAATGGGTAATTGGACTCATGAATGGCCGCCAAGATCACCTGATTTAAACTCTTTCGATTTTTATTTTTAAGAATACATAAAACAAAATGTTTATGCGGAAGAGCCTATAATAGCAGAAAACATGAAATCATATTCGAGAGGCATGTACAAACATAAACGAAGATGTCCTTCAAAAAATGCGGAATGATTTTCGCCGTAGATTAAACGTTTATCAAAGTAAATGGCGGTCTTTTCGAACACCGATAATAATTGTACATATGTCTCGATCTTGCCTTGACCGGCCGGATCATGTCCCAATCTTACCTCATAACTTAACAAGTACTTAACGAAAAGATACTTAATTATAGTGTTCTGAAAAGCGCTCGAGATGGTCTATAAGAATATGCAATAAAAAATAGGGATTTCTATTTAAGAAATTGAAGATAACCTTTACGTAACCTTCAAGCAACTATTCAAGATCAAACTAATGACACCATCTTATGTTCCCCTCAAAGCCATACAACTTTTGTCTGAAACATTTTTTTCTAAAATCAAAAATAAAAAAGGGGTAGGGCATTAAAATGGGTTACTCCGTATAACTGATTGATTCATTAGGTTTGTTCTTTTTAACTAATTTCTTATATAGTTTATCTATTTTCTTGTTTTTCACGTTGAAAAGAAAAAAAATGAATTATACAAGAATTTTAATTTGAAAGAGTAACATACTTATAGTCCATTTTTATGCTTTTGACTTCCACGAGTATTTTCTTTAAAAGTTCTAAGAGATTTACGAATTAAAAACGAGAAGTAACTTGTTACAGTATCAGATTGCTTTTCGCCCTGATGAAGTGAACTGCAATGTTCACGAAAAGTTGGTATTAACAATAAATCAAGACACGAAGACAATCCGTAAATCTCTTAACACTTTTAAAATCTATTTCTATATTTAAGACTGTCTTAAATTTTAAAATATATAAGTCAAAGTCATATTAGCATCTTAGGATCTTACCTAACACGGTTTTAAAATAATGAATTATGAAAATAATGAATTAGAAATATTTTAGTGATAATGGATATATAACGCGCGAAGCGTTTATTTTATAAGGAACGGAAATAGTAAAAAAAAAATAATTAATTGTAAATAAATTAATAAATTATTAAGAGAATCGGACCAATGGGAGTCTGGCACGGGCGTTAGTGCGCAAGAATTAAAATAATTAATTTTTTTACTGCATTTTGAAGATGAGATGTTGTCTTATCTTGATTTATTGGACATTTTGGCTCTGCTTCGAGCCACCTTCAACAATTTGATACATAAAATTCATTCTCCGTCGTATGGAATGAGCGCAGTTTTTTTTTTAGACAAACTATGTCCGTTACAATATTAAAATTTTTCACCAGTATTTGCTGCCTGCCTGCAATTATGTCAGAATAATGGTTTTTACATTAATTATGTTTTATTTATATCTCGAAATAAACCATTTACTCACCCAGGTTTTCTAATAATTTTAATAATAAATCAACATTTAATTATGCCATATATACAAATTTGTTTTTAATGAATGAGTGTCCGTTGATATTCACAGCAATCATTATTTTGCAGGAAGTAAAAGTTGATGAAGACTGTGGGATGAAGAAAAACTATTATTAATCTTCTCCATTTGGAATTAAGGCAAAAATATCCATATGATACGCTTGTGAAAATCTTCTAGTGGAAAGGAAAAGATCAAAAAGCATTAAAATGACATCACAAGATATCATTTTTGTAAAGGAAGATTTGATTAGCGTTGTAACATCAAGTATCTATTCAAACTCCACTTTACTTATCAATGATGTTCAACCAGCTGCCACATTTCTTTCCTTCTTTATAAACTTCCCCGGCGATTTTTCACCCTACAATGCAATAGAGGTAAGCGACGCAATTGTGACGTAACTACTAAAAGAATTAGCTTTTTGAAAATAATAAAATATACTCTTAACATGAACATATTCCGCAATAATGAATGAGTTAGTGAATAAGTCACAAAATTTATTAGAATAAAATCTTTTTCTGAATAATTGGTTAGAAAAATAAAAACAAGAAACCCAGAAAAAGAAAACTATGAATTAAATACAAATCACACTCACACACACACACACACACACACACACACGCGCGCGCGCGCGCGCGCGCACGCACGCACGCACGCACGCACACACAGAGATCAAGCCATGCATTTAGGATGGGTTATCTCGAGTGTTTAGTGATGTAAAACGTTATATAGAAAAAAATTGAATGGAAAGGTTAATTTTCCTACGAGTTTATTTTTTTCATAAATTTAATGATGTATCTAAAAAATGCAAATGTACTCTTGTATACTTTTTTTAAAAATGGAATTACATATTTTTTTATGTAGATCGATTCTCGGAACAGCCTACGTAAGAAAGTATTAAAGTACTGTAACGTACTTTAAAGTCTTAAAAACACATTGTTCCAACAATTTTTCCTGGTCATCCGCCGGATGTTGCTCGAATGACCAGCCACGAGACAAAGAAAAATGAAAAAAATTTGTGCCTGAAACATTATCACGGTTTCGAACACGCGCGCGCCGAAGACAATCTGCGGCGATCAATCGACGTTTTACTCACCGAAATCCTGCACCCTGCGACCCGTACCAGACTGAATATTCCGCGCGGCGTGGGAGTGCCGATCGACAAGGCAATTGACGCTGGACGACGAAAATTATAAGAAATATAAAGATATTAAGCATTCAAGATAACTACAAAAGCCGTGGAGCACCATAGTCACGAAGACTAAGTGGCAAATCTGCTAGAAAAGAGAACGAAGAATCCTGAGTTTGAATTTCATTAGTTACGTAAATCCGTTGCTTTATCGCTGAATTATAAAGAAACGTGTGTTACTCTAACTCGAATTCCTTTCGATTTCTGAACGATCCAACGAGCTAGATTGCGCATTGAAACGTTTCAATACAATATAAAAAATTTAACAATTTGTGAGATATTTCACAATTTTTGTAAGTCGTATTTTTATTAAAGCAGATTTTCGTACATTACGCCTTCATATAGTAAACATTACATAAATTGTTTCTTTATGTTTTTCATAACACAATTAAGGTGATCATTGACATTACGTATGCAAGTGTTTACAATTAATATTTGTGGAACACTATCAACGAAAAATACTTATCAAAAATGTAAAGTATCTTGAATTGTTGATTTTTTTACGTTGTTTTCTGCTTTTACTTTTTTACGCAGCCTGTTCCGAGGAACCTACGTAAAAGAAAGTATGTAATTCCATCTAAAAAACAGTGCATTTTTTTTAGATGCATCGTTGCATTTATGAAAAAAGTAAACTCGTAGGAAAGATCTTCGTATACTATTCTGTGATGATACACCCGTGTACGTCACTTGATCATGTAAATAATCATGTAAATAGCGCCGAAGACCCGCACCGCGCGCGCACCGCGCCACGCGTTTCGTTAAGTGATACCGAAAGCCGCTGCGCGGCCACCACTCCGAAGCCGGGCCGCGGAGTATAAAACAATCTGGCGCGAAGCCGTCGAGACCAGATCCGTCCCGACCAAGTAGCAGCACGGGTGTTCTCGGCTATTGACTTCTAGACATTCCTCTGACTCCTAGAGCTCGGGGTGTTCTCGGCTCTCTTCTGTCTCTCTTCCGTCTGTAAAGATAAGGATGTTCTCGATCTTCTCCGCTCCGAGAGTACGGGCGTTCTCGGCTCTCTTCTGTCCGCAGAGGCACGGGTATTCTCGACCTTCTCCGCTCCAAAAGTATGGGTGTTCCCGGGTCTCGTCCTCATCACGCACGCATCTACACCACCGGGATTCAAACACCGCGAAGCCCAACTTAAACTTGAATCGTCGCATCGACCAATCTCCGCGCGCTGTAAGGCCCGCCGCCTGTCCGCCAACCACGGGCTCTCGCCGTCGCTAACTCGTGACATCACCGTTCAACGTGCGCGTTCAAGCCGCGACGAATCACGCGGATCTAAGTCGCTCCGCGGTTTCATCGTAAGCATCGTTGAGCATCGCGCGAACCGAGCACCATCCTGTGTATATCACGAGCAAACCGCACGGTTTTGTACATATTGTAAATAAATCTTGAAAAAACCTAAGTGTTAATAATTGTAAATATAAGATTAAATTCGTTCTGTACATACCGCGTTTATTTATCACCCGAAGTCATGCCCGCGTTACGGGCATGAAGCTAGCGCACGCATTCTGATAACTCGTACACGTTTCAGTTTGTTTATATCCGATACACTTGATACCTACATTCTGTTACTCTAACGGTACGATGTTGTGAAATATAATAAATTATTTTCTTTTCATCATTCTAAATACTCGTTTTTTTGCTTCACCTGGCGTCTGACGAGAAATATCCGGCAACAAGCTTTCGCATGCCAAGCGAAAAGTCAGACGGTTACAATTCAATATTCTCCTGTATAGCTTTTTTGTATCACTAATCAAACTCGAGATATAACCCGATCCAATTGCGTGGCTCATTCTATATAATGCCCATTCAATCTTTACAAGTCTCTAAAGTAAATATCTCTAAATAACGACTCTCTTAATTTAATTTAATAATTACGCAATTGAATAATTATGCAATTAATTGAAAAATAAATATAAAATTACTCTCTCTCTTTCGTATCTTCAATGCATTAATGATCTGAGATATTATTAACGCTTCCAATTTTTACCGTTAACATAATTCTTTATTCAAAATAGTTTTTTTATTATTTAGTTGAAGGATTATAATTAATTAATACACTTTGATGTACATTATGATCAACATAATTATCTCAATTCAATTTTTGTTTTATAAAATTAATGAAGATAACTTGTATTAAAAAAAACTCAATATTTTTATGTATGACTTAATATACATGTATGCATCAATTTAGATATTGTTGCATCATCTATTAGGCGTGCAAATTAATTCGGTACTTTTTGGTAGCCAGCAACACGAAATCCAAAATTGGAATATAAAATATCTTAAAGATGTCTAAAAACGCCTTAAAAACACATTTGAGACGTCTAAAAGACGTTTACCTATCTTGATTTTAAACTTCGTGTTGTCTGGATACCTTTAATCAATTTCCACAAATTCATTATTGGCAATAAGAAGTGGATTTTATACAATAATATGCTCCTAAAAGAAAAATATCATGACCTTGGTTAATCATCGAAATCGATTGCGAAAACAAATATTTACACAAAAAAGTTTTGCAAAGATAAAAGTATCAAATAAAAAAGCTAAAAAAGCTAAAAAAGGTATACAAAGATAAAGGCATTAGATTAATTTGCACATCAAGGGATTCTAAAGTGAAGACTGAACTCTGATGGAAAAGCGTCTTCAATTAAGCGGAATTAAAAATATCGATAGTATCAACATTTTTAATTTCTGCTTTATTATTTTAGCTTACAAACGTATCGAAACATGAACCCGCGCCCATGAATGCACGTGTGGGCTGTTGTATTCAATAAACGACCAGCGTAAAGAAAAATTCAAATATATCATTTGCTGTCTCCTTTTCTCTCAAGCTATGACTACATGATTTTGTTTATAAAATCGTGGCATTGGGACGCATGGCAAAATATTGACAATCTTTTATAATTCTATAAGATTATTCGTGATATCAGAGTGTCCCATTTTGATCTATCTGCCAAAATTTTATTTGTTTTTAATTTAAAAGAAAAATGTTTCAAACAAAAGTTGTATCTGAAAGAGGACAAATAATGATCGATTATCGAAAAAATTCGATTTTTCAACTTTAATAAATTGTTAATTCGTAATTGTTATTAAATCTTTTTTTTTTTAATATAACAATTAAATAGTATTAACTTAAATTAAATAGTATTAAATAATATTAACAATTAAATAGTATGATATTTTTTTACGTAATATGATTTCTCTAATTATTTTGCATATAAAAGCACTAAAGTTATCCAAAAAATCAATAATTTACAAAACATTTTACACTTCTGGCACATTTTTTTAAATATAAATTATCTCGTAAATTATTCACTTTTTCATAATTGTATCTTCATTTTTATGCACAGAATAATGAGATGAATCAATTAACGTAAAAAAAACACACATAATTTCTATTAAAAAAATTATGCAATTTGAAATATGCAACTATATATCTTATTTGAGAAATAATTATGTTTTCTTTACATCAATTGATTCATCTTAATTAATTTTTTAGCCACCAAGATAGCCTTATTTTAATATTTTTATTATTATTACTATTATTATTATTATTATATATAAAGGGTGGCTCAAAAAGATCGGGATCTCTGAATATCTCGGAAAATATAAATTTTAGAAAAGTGTTTCAGACAAAAGTTGTAGCGTTTAAAAATATCTATATACTGATCTTATCAGTTTGACCTTCGACGCCGCCGGCATTGCTAAGATCAAGGTCACATCGACTTTTTAAAATGAAACTCCCTACTTTTTATTGCATATTTTTATAACTTAATCAATTAAGAGCTTAATCATTCATGAGCTCTCCAAAACATTATAATAAAATTTATTTTTAGTAAGTTAAGAGATTTGAAAGTTATAGTACTGTCAACATTAGCATTAGCCAAGATAATGTAATTTTTTGATGACAGACGTTTTAAATCGAAATAAAACCAATGTTAGAAAAAATTTATTAGATATTCTTTGGCTTGATGCCTCGATGAAATTACGAGTTATCGTAATTCCGTGGTATACTACGTTCGGCACAACGCAGTAAAAGAAAATAACGCGAAAGTCCGAAAGGTGAATGAATATTATTCATCGATTCATCATTATTCATCATTATTCATCGATTAGGAAAATAATTGATCGCTTGCTAGAACAAGATGAGTGATAAAACTCTTCTTATCTTTAGTTCAATTTTATTTTTCATTATTCAAAAATTAATTCTTGTTTTTGTTCTTCAGATCATTTCTTGTTCTTTATACTTAGTTATCATATATTTTGCTTCGATAATTATGGTACATTTTTCGAAAGAACGAATCTTTCTTAATGATACGAGGATAGATTGATTAAGGTCTTCAGGTGACACAAATATCTTACAATGAAGTAAGACAACTTTTTAACGATACATTCCGTAATAAAAACTCTATCTCAAAATTGACTATGATCGAATGAATGATAAAGCGCTTCGAAAGAATTGGGAGGGGCGTAAAAAATTGTACAATTCCAGGAAGGCCATTGTCAGCGACAGTGAAGAAAAAGCATTGTATATACAATCCTTTGTTGAAGATCAAAGCCCATTTGTAAAACAGCTCAGCAACATGATACAAGTTGAATGTCTGTGCAGAAAATTTTGAAACAATTGAATTTCATCTATACAAAATTCATCTTGTACAAAAGATAAACGAAGATCATATCGATCGACGAAATGAATTTTGTGAGTTCATGATATAGAGAATTGACGAAGTAATCCTAACTTCCTATTCAACATAGTTTTTTCGGATGAAGCAACTTTCAAGGTGAATGATAACGTCAATAGACATAGTAGACATGTAGATTATGGTTTGATAAAAATCCTCATTGGATACTAAAGATACACAACATCCAGAAAAACTGAACGTTTGGACAGGTGTCTTAAACAATACATTGATCAGGCCATATTTTATTGAAAACAATTTAACATCAGTGAAATATGAAGATATGCTGAGGAATCAGATTCCCGGTGATACAAGCAATAATAGATGAAAAACAAAACCAATAAACAACGGCTTAATAACGAGCTAATTCACAGATCTAAGCGCTTAAAATTATATTCAAGTGTTTAACTGTAACAAACAAAATTGTATTTAATACTTAATGTATACAACTCCCGCACAAAATCCGTAGAACATGTTTCGACTTCCAAAGTCTTCTTCAGCTACTCCATTTCAATCCAACGTGTTACTTTGTTATATAATGAATGTCTTGTCAACTCAATGATCAGATCTGAAAGGGTTACATTTTTATAAGTAAATTTACATGTTGTTAATATGTATATGTGTCACTCCTCTAATCCTTCTCCAATCATCAAATTCAAACTTTCATTTTTAGTTATTAAAAAATGATTTAAAATGAGATCCATGTTTATCTACTTTTCAATAGTGTTCTAATAAATTTATTTAATTCTCCTAAGAATAAATAATAGATATGTTATATTGAAATATTGTACCGATTATTAATAATTGGAAAAATTTACATTTAATCTTATTTGGAGAGGTGCGCAAACACGTATGAAATAAGACACTTTTCGAACAATACTGATAAATTAAAATGTAACCTACGTCTATATTACCTCAAGAATAACTTTACGTTATTATTGTTTTTGATTTAATATTTTGGTCAGTAAATTAAAATAAAATGAGTCCAGACACTCAATGTTGTCAATAGAATTTAAACCATTGTCTTGAGTTTTTATGTATATCATTTCAGCGATTAATCTTTTAAAATAATTATTTTCAAAGTCTATAATTTTTACATTCTGCCAATTAAATGTATGATTTTTATCCAAAATGTGTTTAGTAATCACCGAATGTTTAGACTCATCAGGCGCTATATTTTTTATATGTTCGTTAATTCGTGTTTTCAATTGCCTCTTTGTTTGGCCAACATAAGAAGCATTACAGTTATTGCAAAAAATTTTATAAACAATATTATTATTAACTCCAAATTTATTTACGTCTTTATGTCTTTTTTTAAAAAACCCGTTAATTTATTTAATATCCTGTAACCTGTTAAATATTCATTTTTATCTATGGACAAATCAATCTTTTCTGATATATTTCTAATGTATAGAAGTACTAGCATTTTTCTTTGACATTTTCATTTAAATTCTGTTCTAGTTTGCTTGATTTTTTTCTTCTTACTGTCTTTAAACCTATGATTAATCTTCTGAAAAATTAAATCCAATGGATAAGCGTTATCCAATAATACCTTTATCATGTACTCCAAATTTTTTTACTGAAAAACTGGATGTGATAAAAGTAACGCCCGATCGATCAGTCCATAAATTGTACCTACTTTATGACATGTTGGATGTCCTGAATAATAATATAAATATCTACCGGAACATGTTTCTTTTTTATACAAATCTATATAGAGTACGTCATTCTTAACTGAAAGATTTAAATCTAAAAAGCTTATGGATCTGTTATTTTCATATTCAACCGTAAATTTCAATCTATTGTGTATATTATTGAAATTATTTAAAATAATATCTACTTTATCAGAGTTAATAATAAGATATCGTCTATATAACGATAGTAAAATGGAAATACAAAGTCCAATTTATTCATAGCTTCCATCTCCAAGTCTGCCAATATCGGCGATAATAGAGAACCTATTGGTGTGCCAAAAATTTGCTTATATATTATATAATCGAGGATAAAAAAAAGTCAAGTTTAATATGAATTGCATTGCCAAAATAAATTCATTCTTTGTGATTTTAGTAGCTTTTTCTATATGTTGCCATCTATTATTTATTGCTACAATAACTAATTCTGATGGAATATTGGTGAACAGTGATTTTACATCCAGTGATAACATTAAGTGATTGTCAGGAATTTCCTTACCCAACAATGTATTAAATAATTCATAACTATACGTGACTTCATACTTTACGTGACTCCTAGCTGGTGGAAGATAATTATGTAAGATTTTTTGTAAGTTAGCAAAGGAATCCTTAGCAAAGGAATATAAAGTAGAGTTGATTGAATATACAATGATTCTAAACGGTGTACCTTCCTTATGTATTTTGGGAAGTCCATAAGCTTTAGACAAAGAACAATCTGTATTTCTCAAAGAGCATAATTCTTGTTTTGAAATAAATCCTAATGAATCATCTTTTTAATATGTTGTTTAATTTTTGTTCTTCTCCAAATTCTTAACTGGGTTTTTTTGTATTATTTCATAAGTTGTTAAATCTTTTAACAATAAGTTCATACTATTTATATAATGAGCCCTGTCTAATGCCACCATAATGTTATCCTTGTCTGCTTTCGTAATATGATGTTCTTATTATCTTTACAAAACGATCTCGTAGTTTTTAACAATCTCATCAACTCCCCTTGTATATTGTCAACCGGTTGTTTATTATTCATAAATTTTTGTAGTTGTGTGATCACTGTATTTCTAATTTTAAATTTTTGGTTATTATTGTTCCTAAAACCAGTCCCTTCAAAAGTCCTTTATAAATTCAATAACTAATTCTTTTTTACTTTTGAAAAAAGGGATATTAAAACCTTCGCCTAATTATAGCAAATTACTGACCTCAGCTGGAATATTACAATTTGACAGATTAATAAACCACTTCCCATTGTTTGATTCAACGGCTTGATTCAACGGTTTGCTCATGCTATTCATAAATCTATCAGGAGTATTGATATTAATAAATTCACCTTTATCTCCACTGTTCACCTCTATCTCAACAAATTTATAGACAGTTCTATTTCTATTATTGTCAACTTCCACTGGATAATTTATTTTTAATATTGCCCATTATTTCTAAATTTTTCTTTTTTCTCAACCACCATATCTTTTTATTATTAGTTACCTGAATATTACGTTTGTATTTTTCAAAAAACCAATTATTTCTATCATAAATGTCTCTCCATATATATATCGGCAACTGGTCAAACAAGTTTCTGCTTATTGTTGCTATTTCTCTTTTAATTTTCTGTAATTGTCTATGTAGATCAAAGCTTTCAATATTCAATATCTTTCTTTTTGTATTATGTAATAATTTACTTAAATTATGTTTGGACTTGTGATCAACTAAATGAAACCTAGATTCAGAAAACCGTGATAAATGCGCCGGGAATGATAACAGGTTTTTACATTTTTAAGAATTCAATAGATGAAAATTTTGATCAAATATGGTTTTAGCAGAACGGTGCAGCACATATTACGGAAGAGAAGTAATATTTTAACAAAGTTTTCCCTAACTGGTGGATGGACAGAAGAAGAAAAATTGAGTGGCTATGATTGCCAGATTTATTGCCACTCGATTACTTTTTATGGAATCATCTAAAAAGCAGAGTATGAAACGTAATGTATAAAACGAAACTATGAAATCTGGGAGATCTTTGAATTTGGGAAGAAATTGCACTAATTGAATCGGATTTCATTAGGAATTCCGTGACAAGTTTTTATGACCGAATACCACAATGTCAAACCGTGAATAGTGCGCATTTGGAACAATTATTATGATAAATGATCATCCACAAAATGTGTTTACTTTGTTAATTACTTTCCAGATCTCTAAATACCCGTTCTTGATTTGATTGGGTCTTTGCTTTTACTGGCTGGATTCTCAACCAATCTTGCTTTAGTTTGCTGGATCCACGACCGATCTTGTTTTAGTTGGCTGGATCCATGATCGATTTTGCCTTAGTTAGCTAGATCCATATTTGATCTTGCCTTAGTTGGTTAGATCTACAGTTGATCTTGCTTTAATTGGTTGAGTTCACGACCGATTTTTTCCTAGTTGATTGGATCATACACACACACACACACACACACACACACACACACACACACACACACACACACACACACNCACACACACACACACACACACACACACACACACACACACACACACACACACACACACACACACACACACAAGAAATATAAATACGACTGGATAACCTCTATGTACATCTTGGATAGTGCTAATACTGGTGGTACTCTAACATTCAACTCTCATAACTCAAAAAGTACTTAATGAAAATAAACTTCATTATAGTGTTTTGAAAAGCTTCTGAATTAAGCCACAAAAATATGCAATAAAAAATAGGGAGTTCCATTTAAAAAAATCGATGTGATCTTGGTCTGACCTTAGTGATGCCAAGTCCAAAGTCAAACTGATAAAATCAGTGAATAGATCTTTTTAAACCCTATAACTTTTGTCTGAAACACTTTCCTGTAAAACTTATATTTTCCGAGATATTCAAGAGTGTCCCGACCTTTTTAAGACACCTTGTGTATATGTAGAATATCTAAAAAAATCATTATGTAAGGAAAATTATACAATTCTATTTTAAAAAATGGTTATAATCCCTATTAAGAGGGGACATACAATTAGATGGCAAAAAATAAGTCAATTTTGGAGAATTTTTTTTAATAAGAAATAATAATTGTACACTTATGAAACTTGAGTAATATTAAAATAATATATTTAAGTGTAAAAAAAATTTTTTTTAATTTAAATAACGCCAAAATAGCGGAGCTGTGGGACATGGTTGCGGCGGCAGTTTAAAATCAGCGTGCATCCTAGCTCTCTGTAGCCTTTGATCTGCAAAAAAAAATTTTATTTTATTTAAGACATATATAGTTTCTATGTCGTCGGCGAAAATTAAAAAAATGCAAATTTTAAAAAATGGTATGCATTAAAAGAAAAATTGAAATTTTACGCAAAATTTTTCTAAGTACTTGATTAAAAAAATTTTTTTTTCAAAAACAATTTCCGTCATCTAGAAACTAATGATTGTTTAGATGTGTATAAAATTTCAAATCGATCGGTTGAATAGTTTTCGCGCTATCCTGCACGCCAATTTCAAAAATGTAGTTTTGAGATAAACGCATTTAAAGTTTTGACACATAAAAACGAATGGTTAAAATTACTTACAGATTAATCAGTTATACCAGGTTCATAAAATAAACTTTCCTCTTGTTCGTAAAATTCATTTTGTTCCATCAAGGCTTTTTTTCTTTCTATTCGAGCCTCTTTCTTAGAAAGGCTGCGCCGCTCCTGCCGCTGCATCCGCTCCTGGTCTCTTTTTTGGGCGAAATCTTTAGCCAACGATCCTATTTGCAATTCTAAAACAACTATAACTCGTAGTATCGATGAATAGCCTTCATTAAAGATTTCTGCGGCCAAAAAGGCTGCTATTTCGATAATTTTAAGGCCAGAATGCAAGTGCTTCGAGGCAAGACGCCAAACAGTCAAATTAAAACTTTCATTGGCATTTTGGGTGTGGTCACCCAAACACCTCTCCAATAAATCAATTTTTGTCAAATCTTCATATATTGGAAGAATGTGCTTTTGCACGTCGGGATGCAGTGGTGCAAGGTGCTGTAGTAGCTCTTGATTAGCTCCTATAACTTCTAACTTTTTAAGTTTTTAGAATTTTGCTTTGAAATTTTAAGAAAATATTCTACAAATATAGCTCTATCGTTTAAAAAAAAAAAAAATTTTTTTCAAAAGTCTAAATGTATGTCCCCCCTTAAAGTTGAAAATCAATTTTTTTGGAAATTTATTTTACTATTACTTGTTCGCCTTCAGATCACAATTTTTGTGAAAGGTTTTTTTATAATCCCCGCATTTTCTAGATACTTGACTGTTAAAAATAAAATGATAGAATAATCTGTATATCACGAATAATATTACAGAATTAAAAACTTGTCGTGCCTCACGTCTCATCGCTTATTCGGAAATCACATAATCACGTAATTACAGCTATAACTCAAGAGAAAAAAAGGCTGCAAGTTATATATGTTTAATCTTCTCTTCTATCACTTCAAGTTGATCGATGTATTATATGTACACCGACGTGGGCTCATCTTCAGTGGGCGTTGCTAGTATAACTTTTTCCATGTTATAAGCATGCTATAAGCAAGCTGTTCCCTCTTTACTCTAGCAGTTTGCACTATAATACATGCAATGTAATAATTATTTTTCATTATGCCTAATATCATTATAAGTTAGGAAACATGTACTAACAACACATGTATCATTTTCAAGGATATGACATAGATAATGCTCACATATACACAATGACTTTTCGCTTGCCTTATAAAAGGACATAGATTATATACTCGCTCTTGTAATAGTCTATAATGTCTGGCACAAATATATATTTCGGTTGTAATAATTATAATTTAATAAAAATAAGAATCTATTTAAATAACATTGGTTACTACAAACATATTTATTTATAAATTAGAGTCTCGGAGTGACAAAAAAATTATTGTGTTTTCGAAAAAGTGATGAAGAGACTCATTTTATATTTTCAATATTCAAAACATGATTTTGTAATATAATTTTAGTACGCTAAGACAGAAATTGTCCTATATAGCACACTAATGTTGAATCAACATCTCAGAAACATTCAATTGTAACATTGCGAATATTACGTCAACATTGTGAAATGTAGATTTAACGTTAAAAAGACATTACAGAAATATCTAATGTCCATTGAATCTATGTCTTACACACGCTGCAATTCAACATTGATTCAACACAAATCCAACATTTATTCAACTTACAAACAATGTAAATTTTATATATATTATGTACATTTTATATTTAAAAAAAATTAAATAAATGTCTAAAATTATTTTTTAAATTGTTAAAAAAATCTAAATTTGAAAAATAATATTGATTTTTCTGCTTTCTTAAAATGTTTATATATTTATGAATATTAGATCTTCAAATTAATTTTTACACAAAATTAAAATATCCTCAAAATACATTTTATTTACTTTCATTTCGAAGCCTTTAGATCTTCAAGAAATTATTTCATTAGAACATGGGTGAAGAATCTTATAACCATAATAATAAATCATAATAATATTTATATCATTTGTATAAAA
>JANQDE010000499.1:27541-40533 GCA_037157785.1 Cephalotes varians | reverse complement strand
GAATTCCAAGTGGTTTTAGTATACGTTTATTATGAAATTTCTCCGCTAACGAATTAGATTCACAAAAATATGGTTTTTTTTGCATATGTTTATTTATAATAATTATAAACAATTATAGATTCAAAAAATATCATTATGTTTCTGAAGTTTAAGTATTTTTTTAACTGAAAATGCAAAAAAATTCAGAATTTTGCATCAAATATGAAAGAAATGACAAAAAAAAGAAAAAGAAAAAGAGTGCCATTATAGTGGCTCCTGTGACTGAAAGGGTTAAGAAGTAATTTATTTATTAAAAGATTATTGAATTATTATTTCAATTTATGATTGCGTTATATGTCCGAAAATAATAGCGCGCCGTTTAAATGATGGAAATGATGTTTAATACGTAATTGTTTGATAAATTTAAAGATTTCGAATTTTKTATCWCAAKWCCTCCGCTCATAAAGGAYRTAGAGGAAAGATAGAAACACTTGTATTATACAATTCAAACCCAATACGCCTATTCAGAACTTGATCGATTCAGCTGTCATTGAGATTTCATAATTACAGGTGATCGCAACTCGCGGGCTCGCGTGTAGATACTCGTTCCGGTTTCKCGRYAYTATAAATACATATAATATAAATAGTAAATGGAACGTATTAGAAATAAAGAAACAATTTCGTCCTGTCTATAACTRTTAATTAACAAATTCAATAGAAGCAACTGGTCTATATCAGATTGGTCTATTATCCGACTGTAGAATATTGAGTTATTATAAACAACTAGAGTAAAGTAACCATCTTGCTCGGTTCATAACTGTTCATTAACAAATTTAACAAAAGCAGCTTCTCGATATCGTCGATTGTTGTAATTAACAAATTCGGCTAAAGCAGGTAGTCAATATTGTTACCCGATTATTATATCGAACTATAAACAATTAAAATGTGTTAAAAATAAAATGACCGTTTTGCTTGGTCTATAACTGTTAATTATCAAATTCAGTAGAAGCAGCTGGTTTATATCGTCGTACGACTCTTATACATATATTGAGTTATAAACAATTGGTTAATCAACAAATTCAGAGAAAACAGTTAATCGATATTGTCGATATTATTAAATATTGAGTATGTGCAAGTGGAATAGGAAGGAAGTATTGAAAAATATTAAATTCATTCATATAAATATGTGTGTCTCGCGACGAGTTTAATATACTATACTATACTTTACTATACTATATATGTATATGTATACTATATATGTATATTGCTCGCTCTCTTGCTTGTTTTCTCACTCGTTCTCTCACTCGTCCTTGGTTCTCCCGTTCTCTCGCTCGCTCATTCTCGATTTCGATACATACATGCCTACGTCACTGCCAGACTTGATCAACACAGTGTGTAAAACACAGGATGGGTCGACGATGACAATAATGACGACGTTTCTTAAAAGAAAATTTCCAGATTCGCACTTTGCGTCGCAATATCTCCGCTCATAGGGAAAGAATGAAAATAGAGAAAAAATAGAGAAAAAATAAAAATACTTTTATAATATAATTCGAACCCAAGCTATCGATTGAGCCTATTCAGAATTTCATCAGCCGTTATTGAGATTCGGTAATCACGGATGTTCGCAACTCGCCTGTTCGCGTAAAGATACACGGTCCGGTCTCGCGACGCTATACATATATAGTATAGTAAAGTATAGTATAGTATATTAAACTCGTCGCGAGACACTACCGTGTCTCTTGATAATAATGAACCCTAATAATATTTATATCAAATAATAAATTTCTTTTCGATCGATATATGAAAATATCAAATAATTTAAAACACGGCCAATATACGGTCAAAGCTAGGTGTCGGTGCTCAATAATAATTCTATTTATTTAAATTAAACTATAATTCAGTACATTCAAACTACGCGCCGAACACAGCCGTCATATAACGCAGTTCTAAATTAGATTAGAAATAAAGTCACGGGTGGAGTTCCGAAAGCGACAACAATCCGATTTTATTATCGATTAGTATATTACTGTATTTTGATGCACTGATTATGAATATGATAATGATCAGGAGTGACGAACTGGCGGCCCGCGGGCCACCAGAGGCTCCTTCTCCTATTCGCCTACTCCGCTGAGCCACTGGCATACAGCCCCCTCCATACTGCTCGACCCCACCAATCTAACGTTCTTCTTCCACTGTGGATCTATAGTATACAACGTGTACTATGGACAAATACGCGCATATGCATGAAACGGAACGCATCCTGTATATCGTAGAGGCTATCGAGGCGAGTAGTAGGGGAATCGGCCGATTAGTAGTGGGAATCGCGTGGCTCTTGGCGGAGAAAAAGTTCGTCACCCCTGATAATGATAATCGTCGACAAGTTCATTTTTAAGGTTAAAACTTCAAAAAACTCAAAAATTTTCATTTTTTAAATATTATTTTGATAAATATTGACGTAAGAAAAAAATGCTTCAAATAAAAGTTGTTGCTTTTGAGAAAATACATCTTTTGTGTTCTATGCATTTTTTGTACAGAAGCAATATTTTTTGAAAAAAATGATAATTAGATATTTGGAAATAACTATTTAGTTTAACCTGTTTTTTCGTTCTCAGTCGAATTCAGAGTTAACGATAAGGGCGTGATAAAAGTGTTTGCAACTTTCTATACAACGCAAGGTTCCACCCAAACCTATGTATCTAGTTTATAACGTTTCGACTTTCTCGATCGCTCGGATCGGCTCGCCGTAGTCAGGGTTCGAGAAAGGATGAAACACCAATTTATTTTTAGTATAAAAATAAATAAATACTTTATTTGAGAATGAAAATGAAAGTTAGTACGGCTGTGGTAAATCAGCGAATGTTTACAAGAATTTCGGATCGGATAACGAAATACGGAACTTAAAGTAAAACGCATTGAAGGTCGCATTGAAACAATAAACGCGAATACTTATCCTAACTTAAATCTAACGCAAAACTAACCCTAACTTAAATCTAACTTAAAGCTAAATAAACCGGGCCACGTTGCGGCAGGAATCGACTAGGTTGGCGGCAGACGCGTACGGAGTTGGGTCTGGAGCTGGAAGGATTGTTACGGTTAGTTAGTCCCGTTGTAGGCCCGGAGATATACGCCTCGGAGTAACACGCTCGCTTGTCACCGAAAACCTACGGTCACGGACGGGAAATCGCGAACGCCCGGCGCAGGAGACGCATTCCGAAATGCGTCAAAAAGGGGTGGAGAGCGAGAAATACGGAAAGAAAGAGACCGCGCGCGAATCGGAGCCGGCCGCGTTGTGAACGGGTACTCCGAAATGCGTCAGAAGAGACATAGAAAGAGACCGCGCGCGAATCGGAGTCGGCCGCGCTGCGTCTAGAGAGAGATAGAAAGAGACCGCGCGCGAATCGGAATCGGCCGCGCCGCGTCAAGAGAGAGATGGAAAGAAAGAGATCGTGCGAGAATCGGAGCAATGTTTACCGGAGTAATGGGCTACCGTTACATCACCCCCCTCCTCAAGGTTGAGGCCGGGGGGCGTTATGCACGTCGGCAGGTTGTCATCTGGCCCCAACGGTCAAACCGCATAATCCACCGATCGCCGGCGATCCGCCGGAGTTTATATTTTCGGCTCCGGTGGACAGCAAAGAAAGGGATGTCCACGGCGCGCTCAGTCGGCAGGACAACTCGGACGGGTGGCGGACAAGTTGGAGGTTCGCTCTCCAAGGCGCGTAGCGTCCTCCATCCTCCAACGATGACGGCATCCGGCGGCCGGGCGTCGGTTCCGATATTGTCGGAAATAGCCATGGCGGCTTTTGGAGCACTGGTCGTGGTAACGGTGGGGCCCTCCGCGGGTGGTGGTGACGTCGGCCCTTGCACGTTGGCGACGTTAATGACGCTCTTTTTCGCTGGTGGAGCCGGCCCATCAGCTCGGCGTCTCGTCGATGGGAGCGGCGGAGGCGACGTGATGGCGGCATTCCTCCGCGACGTCTCTCGGTCGCCGCACTGCGTCCTGGCGCGGCACGAGAATTAATTTCTTCCCCGGTGTCGGTGGTCGATCGCGGGGCGATTGAGACTCCTCTCCTGAGGAGCCGAACAGCTCCGTTAACATTTGTTTCCGTTTGGCCATCGGGAAGCTTCCGGAAAACTATGGGCCGTGGTAAGGCCGCTTTCCTTATATAGGTCTGCGGGTCAGCGTTACGTTTCGGGATTGGCCAACGCCCATGCTTTCTCCAATCAGCGTCCACTCCAGTGGTTCTCCTTCTTTACGGTGTCGGTTCTGGTGCGCTCCTCAAATCCTGGATGTGGATGTGACGGTGCCATCGCCCTCGAGAATCTCGCAGGTCGACTATCACCGGTGAAATAATACGGCAGATTTCCAGGGGTCCCACATAACGGGAAGCGAGTTTAGCAGTGAAGCCGGCGGCCTTGTTGGACAGTGGATATTCTCGCTTCCAAACTTTTTCTCCGATTTGCGGCCTCCAATCTCTCCTTCGGAGGTTGTAATGAGCTTCCTGTCTTTGAAAAGCTCGGGTCTGTTGTGCTCGAACCACTTCGAAGGCTTCTTCCAGGCGACGACGGATGACATGAGAGGCGGTGTTTTCCGCGTGTCGGCGGTCATCAGGATGCGGATAGGCGAGTTCGCGCCCATGCGTCAAGTATGCTGGTGTATATCCGGTGCCCTCGTGGCGGGCGGTATTGTAGGCGAAGCCTGCAGCGGGCGAAGGTATTCACCCCATCGCCGGTGATTTTTTCCGACAAATTGGGATACCATGGTCTTGAAGGTTCGGTTCGTGCGCTCGACGAGGTTGCAGTGCGGTGCTCTCACCGGTTTCGTGCGATGTTCGATGTGGAATTCCCGTAGAAGCTCGACCAATTGGGCGGACTTCAGCTGGGTACCATTGTCTGAGATGATTTGATCGGGACATCCGTGCCGGTGAATTATTTCTTCTGCAATGGCCCGTGTGACGGCCGGGGCGGTGGCGCGTCGGAGTGGCTTCAACTCAATCCACTTGCTGAAGCGGTCCTGCATTACTAGCAGCCACATGTGTCCATTGGTGGACCGTGGCAACGGACCGATCAAATTCAGAGTGACCTGCTTCCAGGGCGCGGTGACTGGCGTTGTGTGGAGATTCCCTGCCGGTTTCGTTGGAGGCACTTTTTGAGCCAGACAACTCGGGCACTGACGGATGTATTGTGTAATGTCCTGGAACATCCCTGGCCAATAAAATAGTTTGGCCATCCGGGCGATAGTTTTGGCCACCCCCAGATGCCCGGCTGTGGGGTCGTCGTGGTGTCGCAGGATCTCCAGCGTTTCTCCCTGGGCACGCACTGCTTCCACTGCTCGGTCGGATCAACCTCTCTAAAGTCTAGGTCGTGCAGCACGTGGCGGTACAGTTTTCCATCTTGCAGGCGGAAGTCCGGGAAGTCGGCTGGTCGGTTTTTAATTCCCATTAGGACGCGGCGGTATCATCCGCATTTCGGATCGCTTATTACGCATGTCTCTGGTTGTCGGGATAGCGCGTCTGCTACTCGGCTCCCTTTTCGATACCGGACCTCGAAGTCGTACTGTTGTAGTTCAAACAGCCATCTCCCTAGACGTCCGGATGGCTCCTCTAATTTTTGTAGCCAGCGCAAAGATTGGTGGTCGGTTACGACGGTGAAGGCGTAATCCTTTAGATACCCTCGCATCTTCCGGATTCCTCAGACCACCGCAAGGCATTCCAGCTCCGTACTATAGTTCCGTTCGGCGTTATTTAAGATACGACTGGCGTAGGCTATGACCCTTTCACCATCTTCTTGATGTTGGGTCAATACTGCCCCGAGTCCGTAGGATCTGGCATCCGTCTGGAGAACAAATCGGCGCGTGAAATCCAGACAAGCGAGAACCGGAGCACTGGTCAAGGCCTCCTTGAGTTGCTGGAACGCCATCTCTTGCTCTTCGCCCCAATTCCACTTGGCCTTCTTCCCGGTCAGTTTGGTGATCAGCGCCGCAACCGTAGAAAAGTTAGGTACGAAGCGGCGGTACCAGGAAGCCATCCCCAAGAACTGGCGTACCCTGCGCACGGAGGTCGGCGCGGGCCAGGTTGCCACTGCGCTAACCTTTTCTGGGTCGGTTCGGATACCCTCCTGATCTATGATGTGGCCCAGGTATCGCTCCTGGCAGAAGAAACATTTCTCCGGGTTAAGCCGTAGATTGGCTCGTAGTCGTTGAAACACCTTCGCCAGGTGCCGGAAGTGGTCCTCGAAAGTCTGGCTGATGATGATAATATCGTCTAAATAGACGAGTACATTGGGCTCCAACTCCGGCCCCAGTATCTCGTCTAATAAGGGTTGGAAAGTGGCGGGAGCTGAGTGTAAACCGAAATTGCATTACCCAGAACTGGAACAATCCTTTGCCAGGGACAGTAAAGGTCGTGACGGAGCGGCTCTCCGGATGAAACGGAACTTGCCAATACCCGCTTTTTAAGTCCAAGGTGGATAAATATCGTGCTCCGCGTAATTTATTGAGTGTCGCGGTTACGTGCGGGAGTGGATACGCGTCTTTCTCGGTAACCTCGTTAACCTTTCTGAAATCTATACAGAAGCGGTACGATTCGTCCTTCTTCACCACGACAATGGGTGAACTCCAGGGACTACGGGATGACTCGATGACGCCATTTTCCAACATTTCCTCCTCGTTGTTGATTACCGCTTGTATGGTTGGGTTCCGCGGGCGGTACCGCTGTTTAATCGGCTGATCAGTTTTCAGCCGAATGCGATGCTGGAGTTTGTCAGTCGGTCCCACTACTTCCTCGAATTTGGCTAGTTCTTGGTCCAAGAAATCCCTCAGCCGCCGTTCCTCGTTGGGTGTTCGACGGAAAGCGTTTCGGTGGTCTGTACGGTGACCTGTCTTTCCGGGGTTGATGGTTTCAAGATGACTCCAATTTTCGCCCATAAATCTATCCTATCAGGATCAGGGTCTTTACGGAGGGCATCGTCAGGAACTCGTGCACCAGTTCTCTGGCTCCAATCGTGACGGGGAGCGTTACTGCCCCTAAGATTTCGGCGGAAGAATTGTTTGCCAGGTGTACCGTACGGGTTTCCTCCTGGATGCAGTATCCCAATGTCTTGGCACGGTGGATCACCTCGTGATTGATAAAAAATCGCTCGGAGCCAGAATCCAGGAGCGCACTGTATGGTTGCTGCCGAAATTCTATCGTCATATGTGGCCGCGGCAGGTAGTTTACTGGGATTTTGTCGGAGACCGGGGTGCAGCGGCGTCTTCCGGCCCCGGTCGTGTTTTCCATGAACGGATGGCAGTCTTTAGTAAGGACGCCATCCTTACCGCACCTGGAGCAAAATTTCTTAGGCGGTCTTTTGCAATCAAACCGCGTGTGGCCTCGTTGCTTGCATTTCCAGCAGCACTCTTCTCGGCAGTACGTTGCTGCAGCCACCGCGRGTTCGGTGGCAGTTTTCTTTTCGTTCCGGAGTTCTCTACGCTGCTTCTCAATGGCCTCGTATTCTGCGGCTCGGGCGCTTAGTTCGCTGAGGCTGGAAATGTCATCGAGGCGTACGTACAGTTTGTACTCCAGATGCATGTTCTCGTACAGTCTATCTGATCTTCCTGGGAGAAGCCTCCGGCTCGGCGCATGTTCATAAGCATGGCCGTAGCGTATTTATGGAATGGCTCATCTGGACGTTGCATACGGCCTTGGATTTCTCGCACCATTTGTCCTCGGTATCGTCGTGGCAGGTATTGCTGTCGAAATTCTCGACTAAACTCCTCCCAGGTAATCCAGGATGCTCGGTTGTTGCGGTACCAGAGCAGAGTTTCATCTCGGAGTAACTCGGGTAAGCCCATCAGGAGCTGCTCGCCGGAAAATCCATACCCCTGTTGGAGTTCTTCTATCCTTTCTAGGAACGAGAGGGGGTCCTTTCCATCGAAGTGACAGCCCCGTTTTCGAATTTGGTTAATGATTTTTGTCGGAGCGGGGGTCCTCTGCGTCGGGAGCCGCTTCCCTGGTTGCTCGCGGTGGTTCCATATCTTCAGGTTCGGTCTTACTATTACTCACGTAAGAATATTCGGGGTGCTGGGACGCAAAACAACTTAACCGATGTCGTAGAGTAGCAGTATTATCCTCACTGCTTAAACCAAGCCTTTCCAGTTCTTTATCAATTTGATCTTTTGTGAGATGGTAAATCCAACTTCGAGTTGGAGACATTGAGGATAATTTGGTGTTTCACGGAGCAGGTCCCTGTTCGGGCGCCATATAACGTTTCGACTTTCTCGATCGCTCGGATTGGCTCGCCGGAGTCAGGGTTCGAGAAAGGATGAAACACCAATTTATTTTTAGTATAAAAATAAATAAATACTTTATTTGATAATGAAAATGAAAGTTAGTACGGCTGTGGTAAATCAGTGAATGTTTACAAGAATTTCGGATCGGATAACGGAATACGGAACTTAAAGTAAAACGCACGGGTCGCATTGAAACAATAAACGCGAATACTTATTCTATGGTAAAACTAAATCTAAGTGAAACAATAAACACAAATACTTATCCTAACTTAAATCTAACGCAAAACTAACCCTAACTTAAATCTAACTTAAAGCTAAATAAACCGGACCACGTTGCGGCAGGAATCGACTAGGTTGGCGGCGGATGTTTACGGACTCGAGGTTGGGTCTGGAGCTGGAAGGATTGTTACGGTTAGTTAGTCCGTTAGCCCTGTTGTAGGCCCGGAGATATACGCCTCGGAATAACACGCTCGCTTTATACCGAAAACCCACGGTCGCGGACGGCAAATCGCGAACGCCCGGCGCAGGAGACCGAGAACACCCGGCACGGGAACAGGAGGCCGAGAACGCCCGGCGCAGGAAACCGAGAACACCCGGCACAGGAAACCGAGAACACCCCGCACAGGAAACCGAGAACACCCGGTCTGGAGCAGGAAGCCGAGAATGCCCGGCGCAGGAAACCGAGAACACCCGGTTAGGGAAGCCGAGAACTCCCGGCCTTGGTTAGAGCTCTAAGAACACCCGGAGCTCGGACCCGAGTGCCTTTCGATCGTCGCGGTGCTCTATTTATACCCGCTTTTCGCGAGGTATTTTCCCCCACCCTTCAATAATTCGGAACCGGCCGCGCCGCGAACATGCATTCCGAAATGCGTCAATAAGGGGTGGAGAGCGAGAAACATGGAAGGAAAGAGACCGCGCGCGAATCGGAGCCGGCCGCATTGTGAACGGGTACTCCGAAATGCGTCAGAAGAGAGATAGAAAGAGATCGCGCGCGAATCGGAGTCGGCCGCGCCGCGTTAAGAGAGAGATGGAAAGAAAAAGATCGTGCGAGAATCGGAGCAATGTTTACTTGAGTAACGGGCTACCGTTACAAGTTTTTGGATAGTGGAGCCCCCCCGCGGGTGGGCGGAACATACTGTCTCAACGCATACACTTTACAACGCGATGCGAGGTTTCACATGGGTTTGCAACTTTCCACACAAAGCGAGGTTCCACGCAAACCTATGTGTCTAGTTTTTGGATAGTGAAGCCCCCCTCCCCCCACAGAGGGGGAGCAGAACATACTGCTTCCACGCATATACTTTACAACGCGAAGCAAGGTTCCATATGGGTTTGCAACTTTCAGGAGTGGTTCATTTGGACACGGTGCAATTGCTTACAGCCACTTACAGCGATCGGTGTGTGGAGTTTTTTACTATTCAAGTGCTGTGAATGGTTCGTATCTAATTGAATTGTGTCTAATTGAACGTCATCTGCAACTTTCCACTAAGCGAAGTATAATTAAAATCTAAGTGTTAGGATTGTGTTAGCATATTTTTTTTAATAAAAAGAATGGAGTGCTTCGTTCCGTTTTTATTGATTCTGGATTCGGCTGAGAATGAAAAAATATAGGTTAGGCTAGTGAGAGGGTTGTCTTTTTTATTATCGTATTTTTTTGGAAAAATATTGGTTTTATGCAAAAAATGCATAGAACACAAAAGATGTATTTTCTCAAAAGCAACAACTTTTATTTGAAGCATTTTTTTTACGTCAATATTTATCAAAATAATATTTAAAAAATAAAAATTTTTGAGTTTTTTGAAGTTTTAATCTTGAAAATGACCTTGTCGGCGATTATCATTATCATATTCATAATCAGCGCACCAAAATACAGTAATATACTAATCGATAATAAAATCGGAGGGTTGTCGCTTTCGAAACTTTATCCAAAGTCACAAATAAATTTGATCGTCAAATTAATGCATGATGTTAATGAGCATTTTTAAAACCGTAAAGAACTTATTACGAAAAATATTACCTCAGCCTTTTAAACTGCGTTATATAACCGGTTGTGTTCGACGCGTAGTTTGAATGTACTGGATTATAGTTTAATTTAAATAAATAGAATTATTATTGAGCACCGACACAGCTTTGACCATATGTTGGGCGTGTTTTAAATTATTTTATATTTATATCATTTGTATAAAAGATTTGATATAAAATAAATGGCGCCAAGTTTCATCCTGTTATTTCGACGGTTAAATTCCACACGCAGTTTGAAGAGAAAACTATTGTACCAAACCCAAATACATATGTATGTACCAAACCCAAGTACATATGTATATATTTCAAATATATATACATCAATCGAATTAAAGATTTAATTACAAAGGGTTAATGAGGTAACAATATAAAATGAAAAAATTTAATTTAAATAAAAAAATTTTTATGTAAAATACTTGGCGTTGCAAGTTCTAATAAGGTAAACAACGAGACAATTTAGTGTAATAATAAATTTAATGTAAACGTTACATTGACTAAAAACAAAGTAACGGGCAAATAAGAGCTTTTTTACAACGCGGTTCTCAGTGCGCAAATGAATATGTATATTTTTTTATGATTTACAAAAGTTTAACAAATTTTCAATCACGAACGTTTCGGCTTGTTTTCAAGCCATCATCAGCGCAATACATTAATAATTTTTTAGATCTTCTATCGGATGAACGAATAAACTTCATATTAGAAATGTGTGGGTGAAACGTCTATGGCGTGTCCAACAGTGAATCGCAGTGCAAAATACGTTCAACGTCATGTCGAATTTATTTAATATGTCCTAATGCGTGAATTTAAACAATTAGTTATTGAGATAAGTAAAATAACTGAAGACTCACTCACCTAGATAGGCCACAGACAGTATCACTCAAATAAGGCCAAGTGCGATATGATAGCAACGAAAATGATCTTTTAAAGATGTTCTCTTGACGGAAGTAACATTAACAATAATGATTCGTTGATAATTGATGTGTGACATGGGAGAAAAGTCACATGAGCATAAATAAACATTACGAAAAAATGACCCAATACACAGTGTAATAACTTATAATATATCGTCAGACTACAGAATTTGRTTAAATAAGTAAATAATAAAATAATTTTAGCAACCACGGTAAACAACAACATATTATAAGTCGACAAAAAAATCATAAACAAAGGTAGCTTAACCGTTGTCGCCACTAATTTCACAAATCATTTAAGTTTCAAAGTATTTAAGATTTCTGAATACGACTGTTGCAAAAGTTCAGTGTGGGATTGTAGATTAATAGCATTTTTTTGTGTTTTTATATTGATCATCTCCGAAATCAATCTCTTGTAATATTGTTCTTCTCTATCTAGTATTGATGGGTTGTCCCAATCAAAATCATGATGAAATTCTAATCTATGATTTAATATTACGGAGTGATTAGGAGTTTTCTTGTTTATATCTCTTCTGTGTTCTGCGACCCTCGTACTCAGTTTTCTTTTAGTCTGGCCTATGTATGTTACATCACAATTTTTGCATTTAAACTTGTAGACCACGTTCTTATTTGAACCTAATTGTAACGGATCCTTCTGGGCTCTAATGACCCTTCCTAACTTATTCACGCTGAAAAACGCCAATTTTGATTTAATAATATTGGTGATGTTTTTGAACTTGTCGGTTAGTTTCGGGATAAAAGGGATCAAAAACCAGTATTTGTATCCGTCGTCATTGATATTATTTAAATTTTGCTTTTTCGTTCTTTTTTTAAATAAATTATTCAGTCTGATGCGAATCGTGTCAAATATAAATTGTAGGGGATAACCATTGTCCAGAAATGTCTCGATCAAAAAATTAAAATTCTTTTGATGGTATTTGGGATGTGACAACAGAAAGACTCTATCAATAGCATTCAATATTACACCTCTTTTTGCGAAATAGGGTTTTGCGAAATAGGGTCAAATAAGAACATGGTCTATCTTATCAAACATTGGCTGTGGGCGGCGCGTTGGAGAGGCAAGAGGGGATGCGGTGCCGGGCACCGAGCAACGGCACGCTTCCCCTCTTGCATCTCCAACGCGCCGCCGGTAGCCAATGATTGACATACTGGGCCGGGCTATACCTCGAGCGGCTGGAGCACTTCTTTTGGAGTGCTCTCATTAGTACAATTTCAAAAATTAATATCTCGATTATTATTGCGAATATCGTTAAACGATATGAGACTTTTATGTTCATCTCGAACCCATCTACCTTCCTATGAGCAGGCAAGAGTCTCGCGGTTCACCCTGTATATATATATACAGGATGGACCATTTTAATCCATCCAGTCGAATATCTCGAAAATTAAGCCTGGGAGAGAAAAACTTTTCAGATTAAAGTTGTTTGGTTTCGAAGGCACCATAAGATGGTACCATTGGTTTGACCTTGAAGAATTATTCGAAACTCACATGAAAGTCACCTCAATTTTTTTAAATGGCCCCCCTATTTTTTATTACACATTCTTGTAGCTGACCTCGAGAGCTTTCCAAAACACTVTAATCAAATGTTTCTTCATTGAATAMWTYTYGAGTTATAWARCTYCAAAGTTGYAATTTGAAAAAATTCAAAATGTATCTCGTAAAGTATTCACTTTCCGTCTTATCTTACACGATTCAACTAGTCAAGGCAAGAATTGAACATGATCCAACCGGTCAAGGCAAGATCTGGACATGATCTAACCGGTCAAGGCAAGATCTGGACATGATC
>JANQDE010000499.1:8677-22362 GCA_037157785.1 Cephalotes varians | reverse complement strand
CTCAGCTGTGTCCTTCGCGCCGTTATTTTGATGCCGCTCATTATGTATACTTATTATATCATTAATACCATCTAGTAACGAAATTACGCTGAGCTTTAACGGATTCGGGCGTATCGTTACATCACCCCCTCGGATTAGAGTGACGAACTTCGGTCACTACACACACGCTTTCTAGTGCCGGTCTTATAGTTCGCGTTGGAATACGCACTTCCCCTCGCGATCGAAACGTAGCACAAATTTTCGCCCGTCGAGGCATGCCCGGAATTTTCGCGTGATGACGGCCGAGAAATACGGCACGTCCACGTAGGTACTGCCTATTGTTACCCTTACAGGTGGTGGTCCGGCGGGGCCTCAGGTGGGCCGGTGGTGGTGGAGCTGGTTGGCTCTGCTCGACGTTCCTGGCTGGTCGGAGTGGACGGGGTGCTCCTCGGCACGAGTGGTCGGCATGGCTCTGCCGGGGTTTCATCGTCGATGAGGTCCGCGATGTCCCCGAACAGATCCTGCAGGATCTCTCCTGTGCCCCGGGTTGCAGATTTCCGGGCAGTTTTTGGCCGTGATGGAGGCCGGGGAGGCTCGGCGAGCAGGCCCTCGAGTTTGCGAGCGTTGGTGGCGGAGGACCGCTGTATTATGGTCCCCACTTTTGGTGGCCTGGTCCGGGCCCGGGCGGTGGCCTTGGTGACGTGCCCCGTTGCCGATGACCGTACGGCTGGCGGTGCTAGGTCGGGGCGGCCGCGCTCCCACAGCGTGAGGATAGCGCTGTACCGCTTCGGTTCCTTCAGAACTCGGCTCCACAGGACCTCGAACTCCTCGTCCGTGGCTGCCTCTACTAGGTTTATCAGAGTTGCGTCCGTTTCTTCCGCCATGGCTTCCGAAAGTTTCTGCGGTGGTCGCCTGGCGGTGAAGCCCATTTATACCCGTTTTGCGGATCCTGGCGGGGATGACTCGGGGCTACCAATGTTGTGATTTGGCGCTTCTCGAACGTTCGGTTATTCGGGAGCATCGTTTTTCGGTTGCTCCTGTTTACCTCCGGGTGTCGGCTTGAGATCGTGTATGTGTACATGCCGATACCATCTACCCCTCGCATCTCGTAAGTCCACTATAACGGGTGATACGATTCTACGGACCGTCAGGGGTCCTATATACTTTGGGGCTAGCTTTGCGTTGACTGCGTCCCTTTTGTTGGATAGCGTATAGGTACGCTTCCATACGTCCTCCCCGATCTGTGGCTTCCATGCGCGTCGTCGCAGGTCGTAGTGACGGGCCTGTCGTTGGAAGGCTTGGGCCAAGTTGGTGCGCACCACCTCGTATGCCTCCTCCAGGCGCCGTCGATTCACCTCCGGGGCTACTGGCCCTCGCCTTGGTCGCCGGTCTTCCGGGTGTGGTCCTTGTAGTTCTCGGCCGTAGTTTAAGAATGCCGAGGTATACCCGGTGCTATCGTGTTTGGCGGTATTATAAGCAAATTGGAGAATCGTGACGTGATGGTCCCAGTGGCGGTGGTTCCTGCCTACGTATTGCGCCATCATCGTTTTTATGCTTCTATTCGCGCGTTTCACTGGGTTGCACTGCGGGGTGTACGCGGGGGTCGTCTTAAATTTTATCCCGAAGGAAGCGAGCATGTTTTTCATGGCCCTTGCCACGAATTGGCGCCCGTTATCCGAGATAATTGTATCGGGGCACCCGTGGCGAAAGATGATCTGCGCGGTGAGTCGTTGCACGATTTCTAGGGTGGTGGCGCGGCGGAGTGGGCTCAGTTCGACCCACTTGGTGAACCTGTCCTGCATCACGAGCAGCCAGACATGCCCGTTGGTGGAACGCGGTAAGGGATCTATCAGATCGATGGACACCTGTTCCCAAGGTGTCTTGACTGGGGTCGCGTGGAGCAAACCGGCCGGTCGTTCCTGGGAGGTTTGGTGTGCCAGGCAATTTGCGCATTCCCGTACGTACCTCGCGACATCGGCGAACATGCGCGGCCAATAGACCTCGGCGGTCTGGGCTATAGTTTTCGCGATCCCTAGGTGGCCTGGGGAGGGTTGGTCGTGCATGCGGTGTAAGATCGCGGCGCGTTTGTGTTTTGGTACGCATTCCTTCCATTGGAGGTCGGCGGGTACCTCTCGAAAATCGGTTGAGTGTAGGATGTGTCGGTACAACTTCCCCCGTCGCACGGCGTAGTCGGGGAACTCATCGGGTCGTTCGCGTACTCGGCGGAGTTGCCCATAGTACCAGGGGCAACGCGGATTACGGGCGGCATATACAGTCGGAAGTCGCGAGAGGGCGTCGGCTACCCGGTTGAGCTTGCCGCGGCGATACCTCACATCGAAGGTATATTGTTGGAGCTCGAGCATCCAACGCGCTAAACGGCCGGTGGGAGATTCGATCCTCCGCAACCACCGGAGGGTCCGTGATAACGGAGAATTGATAGCCCTCCAGGTAGCCGCGAAAGTGGCGAATCCCCCACACGACCGCTAGATACTCGAGCTCGGTCGCGCTGTAATTCTTTTCGGCGCCGTTTAGCGTCCGGCTGGCGTACGCGATGACCCGCTCCCCTTCCTGAGTGAGCACGGCGCCCAGTCCGGTCGTGTGGGGGTCTGTCTGGGGGTGGACGTGTAGCGTCTGTCTGTACAATGAATTGTCGGTCAAAGTCGGGGCAGGCTAGGATCAGGGCGGGGGAGAGGGCCTTTTTCAAAGTGCGGAAGGCTTGTTTCTCCTCCGTCCCCCATCGCCATCGAGCATTTTTCTTCGTCAGGCTCGTGAGTGGTGCGGCGGCGGCGGAAAAATCGGGAATGAATCGGCGGTACCAAGACGCGAGTCCCACGAACTGGCGGATCTGACGGACGGTGGATGGTGTAGGCCATTGCTCTATGGCTTTAATCTTTTCGGGATCCGTATGGATGCCCTGGCGATTGACAATGTGTCCGAGGTACTTTAATTCGGGTACACAGAACCGGCACTTCGTAGGATTGAGGCGCAGACGGGCCCTTCGGAGGCGGGTGAACACCTCGGCCAAGTGTTGCAGGTGTTCCTCGAACGTTGGGCTGGCGATGATGATGTCATCCAGTTAAGCGAAGACATGTGGCTCGAGCTCGGCCCCCAAGATCGTGTCGAGCAGTCGTTGGAACGTGGCCGGCGCAGAGTGGAGCCTGAAAGGCATCACTTTAAACTGCATCAATCCCCGACCGGGTACGGTGAAAGTGGTTACGGTTCGGCTTTCGGGTGCGAGCGGTATCTGCCAGTACCCTTACTGCAGATCAAGAGTTGTTAGGTATCGGGCGCCCCTAAGTTTATCCAGTGTGGCGTTGATCTGCGGCAAGGGGTAGGCGTCGCGCTCGGTAACCTCGTTCACCCGGCGGAAATCGATGCAGAATCGTGGGCGGCCATCTTTCTTGCGGACGACCACGATCGGAGAGCTCCATGGGCTGGTGGAAGGCTCGATCACGCCGTTCCGCAGCATTTCTTGCACCTCTTCGTCAATCACCCTCTGCATCGCCGGATTCCTTGGGCGGTATCGTTGTTTGATGGGGGTGTCGGTCTTCACCCGGATTACGTGCTCGACCCGATCGGTTGGGCCTTGTATCCTTTCAAAAGCGGCTAATTCGGTCGCCAGAAATTCCTGTAGGCGGCGGTCTTCCTCGGTATTCTCGCGGGTGGTGGCCGCGGTGGACCGTCTCGCTTTCCGGACGGCGGTGTTCCTTCGGTTTCCCCTTGGTGGGGGCGGTATCGATAGCCCGAGGCGGGCCCACAGGTCGATCCCGATGAGCATCGGGCCGTCCAACGAGGGCAGAATGCTAAATGAGTGGCGAAGTGTCCGCCCCTGGTGATGGGCAAGGTAACGTGGCCTGGTATGCTGGCCCTCGTCCCGTCTGCCAGGTGGATTTCTCCCTCGTCCTCGGTGGGATGGATTCGCATTTCGCGTGCTCGTTGTGCGGCTTCCGTGCCAATGATTGATATTTCGGACCCGGTATCTAGTAAGGCGGAGACGTGGTGGTTTCTGATTCGGACGGCGATATGTGGGCAAGGCGTATAGCTTACGCGGAGATTGGTTCGGGCCGGGGCTCGGCCTCGGTGACCCCGGCCGTTACGGCGTTTCCCGTGGGTGGCAGTCCTTTGTGCGGACGTTGTCTTTGCCGCACTGGGAACAAAATATTTTTGCTGGTCGGCAATTGAACCGATCGTGGCCCCTCTGTTTGCAGCGCCAGCACGTGTTGGCGCGGTCGTACTCGCCCGTTGTTTTAGCGGAGCTCACGATTTTCTTGGCGGTTTGCCTCTCGTGTGCTTCCTCTCTACGGATCTCTTCGAAGTCGGTGGCCCGGTCCGTCAGATCGGCCAAATTCGCGAGGTCGTCGAGTCGGATCGAGTACTTGTACTCCGCGCGCATATTTTCATAAATGCGGTCGAGTTTGGCATCGGCCTCGAAGTTTCCGGCGCGACGCATCATGGTCAGTAGGTCGGATGCGTAGTCCGCGAAAGGTTTGTTCGGGCGTTGGCGGCGGTCCTGGATTTCGCGGGTCAGGCGGGTCTGGTACCGGCGCGGCAGATATTGGCGACGGAAAGCGCGTAAAAAGTCGTCAAAGGTTCGCCACTCCTCCTGGAAGTTGCGATACCAGGCGAGTGCCTTGCCACGGAGTAGCTCCAGAATTCCGTCTACCATGATTTCGTCGGTGTAACGGTACTGTCTCTGAAGTTCGGTCACGCGTTCGAGGAAAGAGAGAGGGTCGCGGCCGTCGAAATGACACCTCATTTCCTAATCTGGTTCATGCACTTCCCGTGTGCGGTGTGACTTTCCGTCGGTTCCGGCGGAGGCGGGGGAAGCGGTGACGGGGGCGGAATTTGGAGTCGGGGTGTCGAGCGGAGGCCCATTCCTTCCCCCGGCATCGCGGTTTTCGGTTCGGTTTCGGGCATGGCTGGGTGCTCGTCGACGTAACGGCTTAAGCGTCGGCGAATGTCGTCAATTCGGAAACCGGATACCGGAAGTATCGAGATTTCGTCGCTCGGCTTCGCAGATCGCCTGTGGTTTATTCAATCGGTAGATCCACGATTTCATCTAAAAGTATAAGTGGTCGGATACGTTTATTCACTCCACAACGGTCCCTGTTCGGGCGCCATGTAACAGTGCTACCTTTCGCTCGGATGCGAAAGCCGGAGGAGCTCGTCGGATTGCCAGGTGTCGCGGGTAGGGTGAATAGACGTGGTTTCGTGGATTTAACACTGACATGTCTTTATTTATCGGAGCATTTACTGTTCACTTACAATGCGCGGACATCGGTGGTTTATATCATAGATTTACATCCAGAGATTTATGGGTCTCACGGATGGAATCAACACAGAAGGTTTAGAGTGATAATTATTTATTATCGCTTTTCATGCGGCGCGGATAGAATTTATACAAGACATTTAAATCAGCGTGAGTCAGCGGTATTTACATCCGGTCGGTGATCCCCCGGGAGTGCGGGGAAATCGGAGACGTACACAATCAGCGTTAGACGCAGCGCAGATGGATTAGAGCAAAAAGATTTATTTACAAAGTACGTACAGTCTGACCGCACTCGGTACCAGGTAGCGGTTCGCGGCGGGGTGCGGCGAGTGTCGCAGTCGCGGCCTTGTGGCACGTCAATGCCAAGCTTCGGCGAGAGAAAGAGACCGGGAATCTCCGAGTCCCTTGAGCGGTTCTGGGAATTGAGTCGCGAATACCCGTACTCGTGGGAATTCGGAGAGAGACCGGGAATCTCCGTGTCTCTTGAGCGGTTTCTGGAGACGAGCCGGGAATATCCGTACTCGCGGAAATTCAGAGGGAGAGACCGGGAATCTCCGTGTCTCTTGAGCGGTTTCTGGAAACGAGGCGGGAATATCCGTACTCGTGGAAATTCGGAGAAAACAAGGATCTCGTGTCCGTAGCCGGGAATATCCGTGCTAGGCGACGAGCGGAGCGGATCTGGACCTGATCTTTTTCGCGTGGACCGTTTTATACCCGGCGGCGGACCGAATTCGGCGGCGCGGAGCGCGCGCGGTGCGGGCGCGGATGCCCGCGCTCAGCTGTGTCCGTCGCGCCGTTATTTTGATGTAGGCTCCATCATTATGTATAGTTAATATATCATTAATACCTTCTAGTAACGAAATTACTCTGAGCTATAACGGATTCGGGCGTATCGTTACATATATATGTACTTGGGTTGGCACATACATATATTTGAAGTGCGTGCGTGCGTGCGAAGCAAAAAAAAAAAAATAATAAATGAATGAAACAAGTAATATTTCTGGAAGGTGCCATGAGAATTATCTTGCCTCCTCTTTAGGAAACAGTGCGGTCAAGTGAAGATCCGAACCCAATAGATGATCGTAGAAAAGTCATACCGCCCTACAAATTATAATAAAACGCCAATTAACAAGAGTAGGATAAGATTTACGTTGCGGGTGTAAACGATCTAATGTGAGAAGCTCCAACGAAATTTTGGAGATTTGAAAGATTGATCACGAAGGAAGGGTATTCCACCAACCAAAACCTCGAAACCAACTAACTAGAACCATCCCACAAGAAATCCACCCCTTAAGAGATCCCTATATAAACCACGACATTTTGAGCACTCTTACTTACCATTCCAGTCAGTCGTTACAGTAGTACTTCCGTTATTAGTTTACATCGCGAGTTTCACAAGATCGGCTAGCAGCTCTCAGCAGTATAAGTTCACATCAGCTAGCAGCCGCGAGATTCAGCCGTCACCAAATAGTAAATCACAACGCATATTTATATACCTAATTAACCCGCGGAGTACCCCGGATCTTACGGTTTCTCCTACGGATCCCTTCGTTATTATTTGAACTAATATTCAATAACTTGATCCCGAAATCATAAAAGTCAACCTACAAGGTGAACTCTTTATCCTTTCGTTCACCCAACCATAGAACTTAACCTACACGGTGGACTCTTTATCCTTTCATTCACTCACTCATAGAAGTCAACCAATACGTTGGATTTCTTATTTGTTTTTTATTATTCATCCAGCCATCTTCTTCCATTTGTCAATATCCATTAGATTGTTTGAGCAAAACTCATATTTTCCGAAATTAAATAATCGAAATTAAATAACCTCTTATTTCGATTTTATAAGTTCTTGAGAAAAGTAAATCTCAGCAAAATGCAACCAGTTCGATTACCTCCAATAATATCTTTTTAAATATCAATAAATCGACGGAATTAACGGAACAAGCCGGCCCTATAAGTTTATTAAAATGAATTGGAATATTTGGAAATGTTAAATGAATGATCACATTTCAGTTTTCCTTCCCCATTCTCCTATCTCTTATAATTTCAATGTGATTTTTTTGAAAGTTCTTTCCTCTTTCCTCAGCCACCTTTTCGAARATAATCAATAACCTATAAATGAATACAAATATATATAAATATATTTTTTCACTTTACTCCGTTCCGCCCRTACTCTTTCACACATTTACACATAAATACGTTTGTAAAAATCGCCTGATTCTCTGATAATGTATTGCAGATACTCGATAATTACTTATATTGATTGTCTTACTCAATAAATTTTAAATGTTAGCGAAAATCGTTCTCGCTTTGTATAATTAAATCCAATGACCTCGCCCTGTCTTTTCCTTGCCCTCAGCGATCGCACGTGGTCCAGTCCCGAGTTAGAGGGATTAAGTTMCTTGACTCGAATTAGGACCGACGATCGCACTGCTCTTGGAAAAAGACGTTATAACGTCCTTTCGGGACGTTGACCCATATTCCGGAGCCATAAAAGTGCGTTCGACTCGCAGCACGAACCTCTGTGCGTATACCTGCGAGATAACAGTTACTGAATATGTTCTTCCATACCTCCTCCTTCTCTTTCTTTCCAATTTATACAAACAAAACCTTCGGGATTTGAACGTAACAGTATATTTCTATCTATATTCTAACCCAAGTGGGTTTATTTTAATAATAAACTAAGTGATACATTTCTATTTAAAAAAATTATAATAATTTTCCTTTAAAAAAAAAATAATAAAACCTAAGTAGTAGTATTTTAATAAAAAAGAAAATCCAAGTGATACGTATTATTTATTAAAAAATAAAGGTATATATTTTTATACTCAAGAGTTTTTCTGTTTCAACCTGTAATATATCACAAAATTGCGTCATCTTACTGAAATCAAATAATATTTAATAATGAACTCTAATTATACATATATCATTTATATTAAAGTTTTGATATAAAAGTTGGCGTTAAGTTATATCCCATTATCTTGAAAATTTTGTGTACAATTGCTTTTAAAAAATAAAACCCAAGTGATACTTATTTCTGTATTCTCATTGAAATCTTTTTATAAAATTATTACTAAATTCAATTCAAATAATGTCTAACCCGTAGTATATTACTCAATCCAAATAATATGTATATCATTTGCATAAAAGAGTGATTTTTGCTTTGTTAATCTTATTTGACAATTACGTGTTGTCCCACACTCAATTTTGATTACACTTTCCACCCAGCCGTATAACTGTGGGAGACAACATGGTTTGTGCATGTGACTCAATTTTGCATCCCCTCGGACTGCGTGGCGTTATATGCGTACCTTATCACTTTTGTGAACAGATAAGAAATATTTATTTCTATTTTTATTTGTAATTTAATTTTATTTGTAACTTTGTTTTTGCTTAAGGATGTTTTGCTGAGGATGACTCAATGTGAGTCGAAACGTACGTAAACTCAATTGAAACTAACCATCATTTATTAATATATAAAAAAATATGATTAAAATATCTGGTAGACATACAATGCTTGAAACATTAATTTTGCGCACCTTTTATCGCCCCTGACTCCTATTGCGCCCTTAATCACGTTTTTTTATTGTTTTTAAAAGATTTGATTTATTAATAAATGACGGTAAGTTTTATTCATTCCGTTACCTCGATAGTTCTAACCCAAGTGATAGTAGCTCTAATTTCTTTAAAAAAATAAACCTCAAAATTGCGTTGCTTAACTCAATTCAAATAATAAAACTCTTAAAATTTAATATTTCGGCATATGTTTCCAAGAAACGTAACAATACAAAATGAAAAAATTTAATTAAAATAAAAAAAATTTTTATGTAAAAAAAGTTGGCGCTGCTAGATTTTGAAATAAAAACAAGGAATTTTGATTTAATATAGATTTAATAAAAAAATAATGAAAAAGTTTTAGGAACAATGCGATAGTAGGATATAAGTTTCGATTTTTTGCGTGCAATGTAGTATGTTGTCAAAGCGAATGTACAGAATAAGTTTAAGATATTGTAATTTTAATATTAAACAGTAAATAACAAATTTCTTTCGACCGATATATGAGAACATCATAGCAATTTAAAACACGGCCAAATATGGTCAAAGCTAGGTGTCAGTGCTCAATAATAATTCTATTTTTATTTAAATWAAACTATAATCTAGTATATTCAAACTACGCGCCGAACACTGCCGGTCATATAACGTAGTTCTAAACTAGAATAGAAATAAAGTCACAAATGAATTTGATCGTCAAATTAATGCAAGATGTTAATAAGCATTTTTAAACCTGTAAAGAACTTATTGCGAAAAATATTACCTCAGCCWGGGTTTGAACCTGGAATCTCCTGACTTGCYGGGGCAGGCGTCTTCYCAATTAGACCACCGAGGCATATGGTAATATTTATCGCAATAACCAGTTTAAACAGTAAACTTTGTTTTTATTCAATGTAATTCAATGTTTATTCATTAAAATTAAATTTATTATTACGTTAAATTGTTTTCATTGTTTTCCTTATTTGGTCTAGCAGCACCAAGTTTTTTTACATAAAAATTTTTTTTATTTAAATTAAATTTTTTCATTTTGTACTGTTTTATGGAAATATATGCTGAAATATCACATATTAAGAGAAAATGAAAGCTATTTCCTTGGGTTGGATATATATTATTTGCAATAATCAATTAATCTTAATAAGAGCAATGCCGCAATTAACAGAGCGTAATCAATTAATGTAATTTATTATCTGTATTTACAGACGTTTTGGCTTTCCTTTAAGCCATCTTCAGTGTATAAAAATGTACGTGTTCTTGTTAATGTTCGATGTTTAAATGGGTTTACATTAATAATGTCAAACATCCAAAACACATCTAAATGTCACACCGCTCGGCGGAACGCGCGGCGCGGTGTGCGCGCGAGACGCGCGGCGCGGTAATTTCGATTGTTAACATAGACATACAAAGCGTGAAATGGTAACATAAAACGGTGAAAATAAGGTCGGTTTATAAAATAAACATAAAATTTAACAATAAAATTACAATGCTACACAATTCTCAGATTTTATTCAATATTTCGACATATGTTTGTTGTAAAAGTTTGGTGTCGGATTGCATATTCAACGCATTTTTTTGTGATTTGATGTTTATTATTTCCGATATCAATTCTTCTGTAGTAGTATTTTTCTTTCGAGTATTTCTGGATTGTCGATATTAAATTCGTGATTGTTGTTTATCTTGTGTTCCGTTATTACAGAATGCTTGTCAGTTTGCTTATTAATGTCTCTTCTATGTTCTGATATTCTTGTGTTGAGTTTCCTTTTCGTTTGTTCGACATATGTAGCATCACAATCCTTACAAGACAACCTATGTTTTTATTAAATGCCAGCGATAAGGTGTCTTTTTGCGTTTTAATTCCTCCCCAATTTATTGAGACTGAAAAAACTAATTTATCTTTTATACTGCTAGCGATATTTTTAAATTTATCTGTGACTATTTGAATATATATAGTACATAGTATAAAAAACCAGCTATTAATCCTTATTGTCCCAATCTGTCCGTTTCTGTCCGTCAACCTTAAGCTCGGACAACTTTGTTATTTATGTTTAAAAAAATCTGAAAATTCATACTCGGGTATTTTCGAAGGTGCTTTTTCAGAATCTCACTCGAAAAATTAAAAAAGAACACCCTTCCCTACTGTATTTTTGAATTAAAAAAAAAATACCGATTTTTTAGGATAAATTTAAAAAAAAAAAAGATATTTTCGATATGAAAGAAGTTGTGGAAAAAGCTAAAAGCACAAAAACTCCGGCTCAAAATGTCCAATTAATAAAGTTATACAATCAAAACATATGTTTTTCATCATTAAGGAATTGTGAAACCATCCCTAAAATCAACATATTTACGTTAAATCACTATCATACGGATTTTTTGAAAAAAATTTGTTTTGGCTTTCGAAAACAGGTAAAAATGGGGAAAAACATCTTTTCTTTTATTATCTATGGTTAAATTTCACCACCCCATGAAAAAGCCCAAAATTCGGCAATTTCTCAAAAAAAATTTCTCTGTTTTGAAAACTAAAAAGTTGTAAATAAATCATCATTCTGAAAATAAATAAGAGTAGCACTTATACTCATGCTAGTGTCAATGCTTATGATAGGGTTAAAAAATGCTTATTGGTAGCCATCCCTTATTGGTAGTTATAGGGTTGAAAACCGGAAGATGCACGGTATTCGTCATATAAAGTTGAAAACTCATACTTGTAACGTTTTATGATATGCAATTTTCCTTTGTGGTGTAAAAGGGTTATAGGGGGTAAGAAAGGGTTGAAAATTATAAAATCAGTAACATTAGTTTTATTCAACCCACTTTCATTGTCTGGAGGTCTCTGAGAACACTGATTCTAAATTTTCGATTGCTATTGCTCTACAACCTTTTTTTTTTGAGATGTAAAAGAGTTGTAGAGGGTAAGTAAGAGTTGAAAATTTGAAAATCAGTAACATTTGATTTACGAAGAGTTTTCCCGATGATTTTTTTGTAAGCAGGCGCTAACTTTTTGTGTGCGCTTGTGTGTGGAACGCTTTTAGCCATTTCTTCAATAAAAATGTTTCCAGTTCTCACCGCGTGGAGATAGGCGTTTATCAAGAATCTTTTCACGTTTTTTTGTTTTTATTTTTTTTGTTTTGTTTTTTTTGTTTTCTTATAATTTTTTTTATTTTTTGCCGTTTTATATATTTTTTGTTTTTTTTATAACATTTTATTACATTTTTTTATAAATTTTAATATTTTATTATTATCTTTAGCTTTTCTAATTTTATTTATGGTTATGATCTGAGCATTGTTTGCAAATATGAATTTTGCAATTTGCATAAAATCTTTGTGTCCTTATAGTGCATAAATCATTTTCACAAGCACTTTTTTTGGAGGATATGATCATGTGATGCTTTTCAGATATATTTTCATCCAATTTTCTTTCTTTTATGTTTCTTTCTGTGCAAATTTTATTTTTTTGTAAACATCCTTTACAAATATACGATTGGCAGGTCTTACAGAAATTTCTAGTTTTGATTGCACATTTTTCAGCGCAAATATTATTTGCATTTTTCAAGAGCACTATCGTATGTTCAGTTGTAGCCGATGCTTCACTAAAGTATTCACATATTGCCAACGCAGTATCTTTGGTTTTCATGCAATTTTTTTTCTCTCTTACGGTATTATATAAAACAGTTGCATTAGTAGCAGAGGCCTGTAGAATTCTTACGAAAGGAATCCAAGTCCACTTCTTTGATCTTATGGAAGGTAGTAGCCGATTATAGTGCTGATCATGAAGATCAACACCCCCCATGAATTGATTATATTTGGAAAAAACATTCGGAAAATTCACTTCTTTTTTTGCATGTTCCTTTTTCACGTAACGTTTCATAGGCATTTGTGGAGAAACACCAGCCGCTGTTGATAAAATAGATACGTTCTTTGAATCGCGCGCAGTGATATAGTTCAGGCCACTATTTTTATCATGTTTAGCCACATGGGTTCCTTTGGGTGCATCTTTATCAATGAAGTTCTTTTCTTGTATTCGATCGGAGCGAACAACTCCAGTCGCTCGCAGACCTACTTTTTTCAGATGCACCATGAGATCAGGACAGCAAAATAAGTTGTCAAAATATAAATGATACTGAACAAGCTTGCGAGGAGTCGTTTGTGTTAGAAGCTTGTTTAGCATCTGAATAACAACGCGACTTCCCATTGCAATTTTGCTTAATTTCGATCCTTCGTCCGAATTTTTGTCACAGTAGATGTCGAAATCATAAAGATATCCGTTCGCGCCGCAAATTCCCCACATTTTGATACCAAATCTGTTGGGCTTCGATTTTATGAATTGCTTGATTGATAGTCTCCCAAAAAATTTTAGCATCATCTCAAAAAATCCACTTTTGAGGTCAGAAGTCATTGTAAAAGCTATAAGCCGAAATAAATTTCTGGTCATCAAATCAAATTTGAAATATGCTTTACCAGAAGACAAAGATGATGGGGACAAGGTGTGGAAGGTGAGAAAAATTTTAGACATTTTTAGGTACAACATACTAAAATATGATTTCTTCCCAACAGCTCTGTCAGTTGATGAGATGATGCTAAAATTTTTTAGGAGACTATCAATCAAGCAATTCATAAAATCGAAGCCCATCAGATTTGGTATCAAAATGTGGGGAATTTGCGGCGCGAACGGATATCTTTATGATTTCGACATCTACTGTGACAAAAATTCGGACGAAGGATTGAAATTAGGCAAAATTGCAATGGCAAGTCGCGTTGTTATTCAGATGCTAAACAAGCTTCTAACACAAACAACTCCTCGCAAGCTTGTTCAGTATCATTTATATTTTGACAACTTATTTTGCTGTCCTGATCTCATGGTGCATCTGAAAAAAGTAGGTCTGCGAGC
>JANQDE010000498.1:38277-52011 GCA_037157785.1 Cephalotes varians | reverse complement strand
TGTTAGAAATAAAATGACTATTTTGTTCGGTTTAGAACTGTTAATTAACAAATTCAGTAAAAGCAGCTAGTCCATATTGTCGTCCGATTATTAAATATTCAGTTACAAACAATTGGAATGTGTTAAAAGTAAAATAATTATCTTGCCCAATCTAGATTTGTTAATTAATAAATTCAGTGAAAGCAACTAGACGATATTGTCGTCCGATTGTGAAATATTGAGTTATAAATAATTGAAACGTGTTAAAAATAAAATGACTATCCTACCTGGTTTAGGATTGTTAATTAATAAATTCAGCGAAAGCAGTTAGATGATATTGTCGTCCGATTGTTAAATATTGAGTTATAAAGAATTGGAATGTGTTAGAAGTAAAACGATTATCTTGCCCAATTTAGATTCGTTAATTAATGAACTCAGCGAAAGCTGCTGGTCGATAGTATCATCTGATTATTAAATATTGAGGTATAAACAATTGAAACGTGTTAGAAATTAAATGATTATCTTACCTAATTTAGATTTGTTAATTAATAAATTCAGCGAAAGCTGCTAGTCGATAGTGTCGTTCGATTATTAAATATTGAGTTATAAATAATTAAATTGCATTAAATAAAGTAACCGTCTTGACCAATCTATAACTATATTAATTATCAATCTATATTAATTAACAAATTCAGCGAATGCAATTAGTCAATATTGTTGTCCGATATTGAAGAGACGAAACCTAAGCGATGCGATCTTGCTCTTTCGTCTATCGCTTTCGCGTTTGCTCTTTCGCTCTTTCCCTCGCTGTTTCGGTATCTCCCTCGCTCTTTCGCTCTTTCCCTCGCTGTTTCGGTATCTCCCTCGCTCTTTCGCTCTCTCCCTCGCTCATTCTCTCACATACTCACTTACTCAGTCTACGTTCGGGGAACGCGCTATTAGCGCTATCGTATCATTTTATCCTTATTACGTCTAATGAATGATAAAGATAGACTGACACAATAGCGCTGATAGCACGCTCCCCAAACGCAGCCTCACTCACTCAGCAGAGGCGATGCTAGCGCCTAACTAGCGGCGGAAAATGCAAAAGGACATGACACAAAGAGCGATGACGACAATAATAATAACGACGACGACGTTTCTTAAAGTAAATTTACCCAAATTGGAACTTTGCATCGCAATATCTCCGCTCCTAGGGCACGTAGAGCAAAAATAAAAACACTTTTATGATATAATTCGAACCCTACCCTAGCTATCGATTGAGCCTAGTTAGAACTTCATCGGTTCAGCTGTTATTGAGATTCGGTAATTTCGGGTGCTCGCAACTCGCCGGTTCGTGTAAATAGACACGGTCCCGTCTCGCGACGCTATACTATATAGTAAACTTGTCGCGAGACACTACCGTGTCTCTTGATTTAGGTGACAATAGGTCGATAAAGGCAACGAAGATAGGGACTGCAATGACTTATTTTGCAACCTTCGGGGAACAAAATAAGGTAAAAATAAAAAATGTTTATTTTGCAAAAAATATGAATATGAATTTAATAAGTCTCGGAAAATTAACGGACAATAATAATGTCATAATTTCGGAAGGAAAAGTTGCAAAAATAATTGACAGTAATGATAAATTAATTGCCGTAGCACATAAAGAGAATAGCATATATAAATTGAAAAGTATTTTAAAAAAAGAAATTAAATATGTAAATAATGCCGAGCAAAGTAAAATGAGTTTGAAGGAGAAATGGCATAAAATGTGAGGTCAATGTAAATTTTGGATATTTGAACATATTGAGTAAACAAGAGTTGTTAACGGGCATTCCAAGCGAACTTGAAACGGAATTTATGAAATGTAAGACGTGTATTGAAAATAAAATGAGTAATTTACCATTTAATAATAATAGATCTAAAGCTAGAGAGATTTTAGAAATTGTTCATACTGAAAGAATTCGCAATAGTTAACGAGTTATTAATTATAGAAGATCACCGTATCAGTGCGCGCGGCAGAATAGGACCGCTTCAGCCAGACACTGGCTCGCCCGCGTGAGGCCGGCTCAACCGGCCGTCGCCGCGCCGTTGCTAAGGACGCGAGGAGTTGTTTAGCAGCAAATTCACAGCAAATTTTTTTTAATTATCTTTCGTGCTACGAATATAATATATGCTATATTATATGTACATATATACATATCACAGTAAAGAAGAGCTAGTACATTTTTTAATCAATCACGGTGTTTAAACATGTACAATTAAGTGTAGTGTAGTAATAATATAAACATTAATAAAGAAATATTCTACTAAAAAACGTGTCTTCATGCTTTTGTTTCATCGTTAAGTTCAAATTTCGTGCACTCTATATATATAGAAAAATTACTAAACCGTATGCGCACGTGACGTCAGAGCATGCGCACGTGACTACAGCGCATGATCATGTCACTACATTTAGTGAATATGGCTACGGTCCACTTGACGCCACTGAAATATAAGGTTTGTTCGCGTCGTAATGCCCCAACATGCTCCTATTTGCTCCAACACGTTCCATTCTATAATATACGTTACGTAATACTATAGATTGGAGCGTGTTGGAGCAAGTAGGAGCATGTTGGGGCATGCGATGCGAACAAACCTATAATAATAAACGTTAACAATGAAACTTTTGGCCAGATTGTACTAAAAAGAGACAAAGATACCACTTAAGACCCTCTTTGTCATTTCACGACACTAGCGCCCGCGCTCGTTCCAGTATTATTATATTTCAGTGCTTGACGCTACGAATGTTTCGAAGCATTCGATTGACCAATCAGAAGATAGAATTTTACAAATTAACCAATCAAAAAATGCTTCGAAGCATTCGTAGCGTCAAGTGGACCGCAGCCTATGACCACTGAAATATAATAATACTGGAACGTGCGCGGGCGCTAGTGTCGTGAAATGAGGGTCTTAAGTGGTATCTTTGTCTCTTTTTATACAATCTGGCCAAAAGTTTCATTGTTAATGTTTATTGGATACACGTAAACGTCTTTTATAAACGAGACTGTACGATCCCCACTATCGTTTACCGCACATGCGTAGTATAGCTTAGAGAAGGCTAAAGATACCACCTTGGATGCTCTCTCTCGGATCACATTTATTCATAGGGTCGTAACGTATACCAATAAACGTTAACAATGGCTGCGTTCAGCAGAAAAAGCAACTTAGTAAGCGCTTTGCGCTGATTGGATTTCATTTTTAGATCTAGAAGAAAAGTCCTATTTCAATTTAGATCTAAATGTATGATCCAATGGCTGCGTTCAGCAGATAAAGCAGCTTAGGAAGCGCTTTATGCTGATTGGATTAGACTTTTAGATCTAAATTGAAATAGGACTATTCCTCTAGATCTAAAAATATAATCCAATCAACGCAAAGCGCTTACTAAGCTGCTTTTTTTGCTGAACACAGCCAATGGGTGCATCCAGAAGCGCAACCGCTCATTGAGCGCTCAGTGAGCTCTTGCATTTGATTGGCCTATATTTTTAGATCTAATGTAATACGCTAATCAGATACAAGAGCTCACTGAGCGCTCAGTGAGCGGTTGCGCTTCTGGATGCACCCAATGAAACTTTTGATCAGATTGTACTAAAAAGAGACAAAGATACCACTTAAGACCCTCTTTGTCATTTCACGACACGAGCGCCCGCGCACGTTCCAGTATTATTATATTTCAGTGGGAGAACCTGAACCGCTGATTGAGGTAGTGAGGATAGAGACACGCGTGGAGTGAGAGGCAGATAATTGCAATAACTTCCTTCTCTGTCTATCAAAGCCAATCAGTCTTTGGTGGGGGCCACAAGTCGACACAAGTATCATTTCGTCTTTGTTATTTGTTGAATTCTAAGAAAGATAGAACGATGTTTGTATCGCTTTGTGTCAGTAAATGGAAAGCACCCCATAGATTTGTTCGCGTCGCATGCCACAACATGCTCCTACTTGCTCTAACACGCTCCAATCTATAGTATTACGTAACGTATATTATAGAATGGAACGTGTTGGAGCAAATAGGAGCATGTTGGGGCATTACGACGCGAACAAACCTCATGTCGATGGGTACAGCGTCTCAGAATTTGCAGCACTGGGCTGCGTTCGGAAACATCACCCAACCACGCTAGGGTGTCATTCTATCTTTATTGTTCATTCGACGTAAACAAAGATAGAATGACACCCTAGCGTGGTTGGGTGATGTTTCCGAACGCAGCCCTGTATGTGACTACAGAGCATGCGCACGTGCAGCAGCACATGTTCACGTCGCTGCATTTCATTGACATGAAGTTTTCTAACCTGCAAAGTGATCAACTTTAATGATTAATATCTTGCTTCGCGAGCCAGAACGTTTATTTCTGCTGGATTCCTTCGTTTCATGCAAAAACACATTGGTTGAGCATAATTACGTCAATATCGAGGTGATGGGTCTAAACTGTATAGTTACCAAGCCTATTTTATTGATTTTTAAAGTATTGTAGCTCGACTGTATAATTATCACATATAATTAATCAACTGATCAACTATATAACGATGGAAAACATTCGTTCGCCGATGGATAACCTCTTCAACATGTTGTCGGGCTTCAGCGCAGGTCAGGAAAAAGCTCTAAAACAAGGAATCTACAATGCTGTCGCGCTCTTCTTTCTGTGTCTTGTCTCGGCAGCTGGCTATGGACTATATATCATCCTGAGTCCCTTTGTTAAGCCTTTAATCTGGGCTCTGCTGTGTGGTTCCGTTCTCTTCCCATTTAAGTGCTCATTGGCTACAGCAGTGCAATCTTGGTTCGCTGAGATAGAGGCGTCGCGCACTCTGCTGATCGTCAACGTCAGTCTATTGCCTATACACATATTTGACAGTGTCTCTGACAGAGTGGGTTCTTTTCTGTGGATGCGTATTAAATATATTGTTTGTGCAGCATCGTTAACATTGCTGACTGTAGGTGTGTATCATTACACTCCTAATGTCATAACATGCTTCGCCTGGAGAATGTTTCAGATCTTCACCATTATTTCTGGATTCTTTATTCTCACATGCAATGTCTTTATGGTAATTTATCTCATAAATAGTTTTCCTCATTATTAAATACATATATTGTTTGATATTCTATAGGAATAGTTCTATAAAAATTGCATTCCACTTCGAATGCTTAATCAGATTTTGTCTTGCAGGTTTCTACCATACTCGTCAGCTATTTCACAGTTTTGTATATCTATTGGACACCATCAAACTCTACTTGTTTTCGCTATATGTCTTTCGTAATATGGTTCATCATCAGCATGTATCTGTCGAGTGTAGCGGGTGCTTATCGGGTCTTGGTTTTTGCTGCTCTGCAAATCCTGTGTATAATAGGATTTATTTACGAAGTAATACTCATTATGGATGGTCATGAGTTGAATGGTAGGCACTTGACATTCTCGCAAGCAGCACGTTTTGCTTTAACAAACGACTTATTATCGCAAGAAGATAAATCTTCATCGGAAGGCGACGAACAGACAAATAATTGTACTCTAAAAGACGAAAGTGTGGATACGCCGATTCGTTCTCGAGAAGAAGTGGGAAGATCGGTATCTGCCAATGCAACGAATATCGAGAGAATACGTAATGCACCGAGACTTGGCATAAAGTCAATGTCTTTAGATACAGATGCTGGTCTACCCTCCACAGCAGGCGTGACCGCGTGTAACGTACATTCTACAACTCGTGTGACATTACGCGACCGTTATTTGCTCGGCAAAATAAGGGCCGAATTACGAACGTCTTTAGATATGCAAAACAATGAAGTTGATACTGACAAATACATGTACGGAGCACTATACGCATGTGCTGGCATGCTTCTCTGGAAACATAGATGGATCGCACACGTTCTAGTGATTCCATTGGTATATTATATCGTTAAACAATTGGGTAGCTGCTTCGGTTTTTGGGAAATGATACTTAGGCATTGCCATTCGATGATACAAACGCTCAAGTCATGGTGCATAGAACGACATCAAGCACTTATACCCTCCAATATCAGAGGCCTCTATAAAATAAGCATTATTGTAGATGAGAAACTGGGAAATATTCTAAAAAGTTCCGTCAATGCGGTAGCAACTACATCCGTGATATTTGGTTTAATCGTTTTCACTACTTGCACATCTATTTTCATCATGATACAGGTATGCGACAAACACACGGGTATTCGTTTATTTATATATTGTATCAGTTGTACAACAGTCGATTCTATCTCATTCTTTTGTCTGTTAGATTTATGCGGAAGGCTTGCATCTCGTTCAAGTAACGGGTGAAATATTGAATTCTACTTTGATGAATAATCCTGATATCGATTGGGTTCCAGAAAAGTGGGAAGAGTCCGTTAACAGTGTTCTAGATAATGCTTATACATATGGACGAAGCGCTATATCAGATGGAGTAAGATTTATTTTATTTACTTTTATATTTTGAATGCTAAATTTGCTTGTTTAACTTATTACTTAATTCAGATTCGAGGTCTCGTAAAAGATCTCGAACCGGCAAAAGCGGAGCAAATGGAGAAGAAAGTCTTGGAACTTTGGGATCGTCTCTATCAGGCATGGATGATGTCAAATGTGGATCCAAATCTTGTGGGTCCTACCGTGGATGCCATGTCTGCATATTCCGCTTGGGAGAGTTTTAAAGATAGTTTTGGAAAAACGCCCTTACGTAAATATTTTGCCTAAAGAAATTTATGAAATTTAGCACTATTTGTTATATGAGTTTGTTATGTTTTTTATTTAATTTTTTAATATAAAATTGTTATTAATTGTTTTTATCAATAGTAAAAACCGCCTTGTATAATATAATAGAACAATATCGCTTTTTCTTTCAGATTTGTTCAATATGACTAGTATACAAAATTTTGCCAAAGAAAATATTGGCATTTTGGTATCGGTGCTTGATTCTGTTTGGAGCATCGTCAAAGGCAATATGTCTGTTATACTAACAGTTTTCACAGAACTGTTCTATATCGTACTCATGAGTGGATCAGCGGTACTTAATTTTGTACTCAGCACGGTATGCAATATGCTTCTGCAAAGTTTTATAGAAAAAAAAGGCATGAAATGTAATGATCTGCTATTTTAGGTTGTGTTCTTCACAACTTTATTTTATTTGCTCAGTTCCAGCGATAAAACATATAAACCCATCGAATTGACAACAGTGTTTAGTCCTATTAGTTGTCATAGGTAATTATTCGAAATTTGATTTATACTTTCTCTTCATTATGTAATATTTTAAGTTTTATAAAAATATGTATTTTTAACAAGCGTGCTGCATATAGAAGGGTAAGTTAATCTTCATATAATATGATTGAATTAATATTTATATTATGTATTCCTCCCCACACACACACACACACACACGTGCGCGCGCAAGCAAGCAAAACACACACACACACACACACACTGAAATATATGATATTGCACGATGAAACATTCAAAACAACATCAATTTTGTACAGATTTGCTGTAGCGTTACAGGAAGCGGTAATTGGAGTATTCGCAGCCACCTTTAAACTCGCTTCCTTCTTCGGCATGTGGACTTGGTTTATACATAATTTATTCCAAGTGAAGATTGTCTATTTACCATCGGCCCTTGCGACTATGTTAGGAGCAGTTCCTTTCTTAGACGCGTACTTTGCTTGCATTCCGGCCACCATAGAACTCTGGTTCACTCGTGGATCGATGACAGCTATCACTTTTTTTCTCTTTCATTTTCTTCCATGTAACATAGTAGTAACGGAATTTTATAAGGAGATTAAAGGGTAAAATTAGCTGCTTTGTAGTATATTAATATCTTCAACCATTTTTGCATATATTCCATTTGTTTCAGTGGCGGACATCCTTATCTAACAGGCCTATCGATAGCGGGTGGAATCTTTTGTTTAGGTGTAGAAGGGGCAATTTTTGGCCCTTTGCTCTTGTGTTGTATTATGGTTGTCATCAATTTAAGTCGACGTTATCTGTATTCATTTGAGGAAGAGGTACTTTCGACGTATCCCAAACACGAAAGAACATCGTAATATGAGCCAAAATAACATATTACGATTTTAATAGAAGTGAATGTCTCTGCTTAATATTACGAACAAGCTTAGCTTCAGCTTTTATAAAGATTAAGAGTGTGATATTAAATAGTTCATGAAAATGGACGCTATATGATAACTTGACTACATACAGTGTAAACACAGAATGAAAATTGTGCTTTATATATCTTTATGTGATAAGAGATAGGAGTCTCAACTTACGCTTATTAGACTTACAAATATACACGCGCGCGCGTGTGTATTATATGGATAATTATACATACGGATAAAATTAATTATTTTCTTAATTTATATGCATTCTCATATAATTGTTTTTTTATGAATTTAGTTTTTTTAAACAATAGATTTTCAGTCTTCCATCATTCTTATATTGAGAATTTTAAGAATTTTAACGAATCCGCGATATATACATGACGTGTACGACGATTTAATGTAATTTACATGCAGGATATTTAAAAAAATCATTCAATATTTATATTGTACACAGTTTATATGTATGTTATATTGAGTAAAAAAGCCCTAGTAAATATAGGTCGAAAGCTCAATCGTTTCTGAGATACAAACATTTTTATATGTCAGCATTATGAATGATTTACTGATTTCTACGTGTTGATGTAAGGAATTCAGCCACTAAAATCTATTAATCTATTTGAATCTTTATCTCTCTTGATATTTACAGGTGTTCCACATATCCTTCCATTTCCATACACTTGATCTTACAGATTCGCAATCGCCAACAATTGATTTCTTCTTCTTTTTATTTGGATGGCTCGTAATCCCCTAGGTATATGAAGATAAAATAGGCCAGGAAGTTCACAAAAAGATTACGATAAAATCAAAATAGTCAACACGATGCACAAAGGAGAGGCCTCTTAAAAAAATTTTTTTAAATGATGCAACATTCGAAACACGTGCGCCTCTCGAACTGCCTAACGCAACTCCGACAACTGATTAATTGCTGATGAAATCTTCTGTTATAAAGTATGTATGGAAATTAAATGAGGATATTCAGAATGCGGTTCATAAACATTGAGGTAAATATACATGCAACACATAGAAGCTAGTAATCAATCATGATGCTAACGTACAAAAATATTTATATCTCAGAAACGGTTGACCTTTCGACCTGTTTATTTTTTTACTCGGTATAATGTGTATCGTATAAATATTAAATGGTTTTTTTAAACATCCTGTATACAATTTTAATTTTTCACTATTTAAAATGCTATACTATTTTATTTTGATACATATATTGAAGTGTTAAGTATAAACTTGTAAACAAAAAAACGTATAAAAAAACATATATTATACTTACTTCAAGATTTAACATTTAGATTTTCATGTCAAATGTATAACCAAAAATATGGTAATAAATTTAGTGCATATTATATCTTGAATTATAGTTCATTGAAGCAAAATGCAATGTCCGGCTTGATGTTCATGATAATTGGTGGAATCATAATTGTGCTTATTATTCTTATTGGATTTGAAATTTACTTACATTATGATACGTACTTTCTGTCAAGAGCGGTTTGAAGATAGGAAATATAATTAAATAAAGAAATTTATTTGCGACAAAAAATTAATGTATAGTATGTATCACACAAAGGCATTGTATATACAATTGTTATAGTAATTTTCAATCGATATGCCTCATGTACAATGAATTATACAAAGACATTTTATGCAGGACTAATCTAAATTTGTTTTTTAACGAAATAATCACTATCATAAAAATTGCCATGTGCATTATAAATGTCTGATATATGTGTGAGTTTTATATTGTTCTGTAATAATTCAACTGTGGTTGCTTCATACGCATGAAAAATAATTTCCTTCTTTTTTACAAATATATGAAAACCATTTTCTGAAAAACGACCACGTATATTGCTCACTTCTAACCATACGAATAGCGTTATATTATCTGTCGATAATACTATTTTGAAATCACCATAATTGGAAAGTTCCCCAGGTAAATGGTTCTCTTCAATCTTTATCTAAAATAAGAAATATTATATGTCAACATTTCTCTGACAGTATTTACAGTGTCTGCGATATATCATGACAATGATTAATTAACTTACAGTGACATTGGCTACTGGTATATTTACATTTTTTAATGTATCAGGATATATGTAATTAATTGGTGCGATTAGAGATCCAGATTTATCCATGAGAGACAAAGAGGCTATGCAAGATCTCTTGGCAAATTCCAATGATCCACAACCTACTTGAAGCAGAAATGTATCTAACCAAAAGGATGTAACTTTTATGGCTCTATTAGATTTCTGAAAAAGAAGATATTTATATACAGATATTTATATAGATTATGTATACCCACTCTAGTCTACCATACTCACTACTACAATATCATTGAAGAATAATGTGAATATAGGTTTCATGGATTCCCATTTGTAAACATGAAGTTTTACTGTACAATTTGTTAAGATGTATAATCGATCAGATACTATATATATTGAGAGTTCGTTAGAGATGGACAAATGTGGTGTAACGATAATGGGCGCAAAGAAATCCTTGGCAAAATAATGAAGCATTTTCCAGCGACCTTCAATATCTGTAAATATAACGCAGAGATTTTCATAAACTGCAAATAATAATTATGATATCTTGTAACTAGAACAATCAATATAATATCTTCATATTTAAGTAAAAGAAAAAAGTATTGAAGCAAAATTTTCTTTTACTTAAATATGAAGATATTATATTGATTGTTCTAGTTACAAGATATAATATATATATATATATACACATTTTTTTTATCTTTTCATTTATTAACCAGCAAAGAAAATCTACAAAAGTAAATCCTAGAGGTATGAGATACCTGTACATAGGACTGGTTACAAACTTAAAAAACAATGTATATATAAATGATCCAATTATAATCAAATAGTAACATAATTGTATATTAATACTATTGGGTATCATCACAGCAAGTAGCTCTCCATTTGCAAAGAACAACTCCTCCTCGGCATTTACTTATAATTATAGGTAGCATCAGCCACCAAAACTGCAACCAGGCATTACAGTTTAGAGCCAGCTCTCCACTGTACATAATTATCTTTTATCCAGTTTCTAATCTTTTTTTTGATTGTATTTTTTTTGGTTCGATAGTACTTTTAGTTCATCTGTTAAAGACTCTGATAACCTCAATACTGTTTTTATTATTTACAATAAGCCTATGTTTAGGTGCATTAATAATTTTATTTCTTGTAGCTTTTTTGACAGCAAATACTCATTTTTTAGAGATTCATAATTATGCAAGAGTGATTCAAGGGCAAAAGACTGAGTCAAATTTAGTGGACATTCAATGTTCCCTCTCGTAATAATCTTTAAAATTATGTTTTGAAGTCAAAATTATTATTATAGGCACCTCCCCACGCGATGATTCCATAGCTTATATAACTTTGAAATAGCGCATGGTAGATTAGCATCAAAGTATTGCATTGCATTAATTTGGCTAGTTTGAACACAAAAATTAAATATTTTGTTTTATTTATGATATATTCAATGTGCTTGTCCTATTTCATATTAAGGTCAAAAATCGTTCCTAAATACTTACAGTTATCCACTCGTTTAACCGCCTTTTCCCCATCAAGGGTCCGCGGCACGCTATCTTTATAATTACCAGATGTCATGTATATAGTTTTATCCAAATTCAGAGATAGTTTGTTTAGAGCAAGCCATAAGGAAACCCTTTGTAGATGGTTTTTTATTTTAGCACGTGCCGCAACCTAAGTTACATCATTTACTAGGATCGCAGTATCATCGGCTTAAGATACAATTGAATCACTTGGCATTACAGTTAGTAAATCGTTGATATATAAGATAAAAAACAATGGTTCTAGTATAGTGCCTTGTGACCCCCCCGTATCAATAATACTATATTCATCAGTATTTGATTTTATTTTGACTCTTTGCTGTCTATTTGTTAAATAACTATGCATTAATTGTGTAGCTCCTCCCCCCCTTTTATGTCATAGTTATGTAATTTTTTCAAAAGTAGATCATGATTCACTGTATTAAATGCTTTCGCTAGATCAAGAAACGTTATAATTATTGGTTTGCTATCATCTAAATTGCTATAAATTATATTAATTATAAATTTAAGCGCATCAATAGTGCCTTTATTTTGGACAAAACCAAATTGATGTTTATCAAATATCCTATTTTTTGTTATAAAATTATAAATTCTTGTATATAGTATTTTTTCAAAAATTTTGACTACATTTGATATTAAAGAAATTGGCCTGTAGTTAATAATTTTACTTTTATCTTTTGATTTATAAATTGATACTACATCAGCGTTCTACACTCGGCCAAAAGGAGTAAAAAAATAATAAATTTAATCAAAATAAAAAAATATATTAAAAAATAAAAAAAAATTGGCGCTGCTACACCTTAAAATACTAGCAGTGCTAAGTTTTTTTGTATTTTTACATTTTTTACATTTTTGATTAAATTTGTTATTTTCTGATTAAATATTTAAATTTTTTTAATAGTTTATATTTTTATGTATTTATTTTTTTAATGTATTGTATTCACAGTCCTTTCTTAAATTCCACTTGGCACCATTTCCTAATATCATATTTTTTTTATAGAAAATATATATACGACAGCTTTTTTGAAAGGTAAAATTATTGTTCTGTTTTGATTGTGAAAAGAGCGTGTACTTGGCACCTTTTTTTATTTTCTTTTTAAAAAAGGTAATTTTTGATAGACATCAATTCTTTTTTTTTTTTTAATAACATATAAATTAATTAGATTTTGCTAAAAAGGTTTCCATCACCACCCCCCGTCATATTTTCAGTATGTAGTATATACTCTTTAATTAATTATGTTACAAAATATAAATATTATATCATTTCTAGATCACGTTTTTCTAATTCAAGCATCATTAGCTTAAATCCTATCATTCTCTTCTCTACATATACTTGTATATAATGACCTTTTTCAATATTTATTATACTATATAAAATTAAAAAGACTCATCATTTTCGAAATAATTTTTTTATTACCTATTTTCATATATTAAGAGACACGGTCAAATACTCAAATAATACTCGCAATTATTTATCAATTTTCTGTAAGAAAATAATACAGATATTTCTAGCATTTCTAGTCCATTGTCTTTTTCTAAATTGCACATCGTTGGCTTAAATCCAAATGTTAGGTATACCCTCTCTACATACACTTGTTTAGTAAAAATATTAGCCACATAATTTAATATATGTATATAAATGTTATTTGGGCTGCGTTCTGTTATTCACTGCGAGTATTCAATATCTACAGTGCGCGTTACGTATGTTATAGATTTTGAGCACTTGCAGCGAGTATCAGAACGCAACCTTGTAAGCACTGTCAATCAATGACACTAGCTTACCTAAAAATCGAACGAGTACAGTACGTACATCCCGGAGATCGATTTTTTTATTTCTACTTTACATTATAATAACTTTTTTCCTACATCACGTACAGTAAAAATAAGCATACTTTTATTATATAATTTGGATAATATTTTGCGCTATCGATTGAGCTATTATCAACTCAATCGGCTCAGCCGTTATTGAGATCTGATAATCTCGGCTTGTCTCAACTTTTGGTCTCGCGTAAAGATACACAGTCCGTCTCGCGCTACGCGTGAACTTGGCACGAGACCGTGTCTC
>JANQDE010000498.1:14689-38232 GCA_037157785.1 Cephalotes varians | reverse complement strand
TAGATTCAAACGATCAAATCTTTTTAGTTCAAGTTTCCAGATATTAATATCTTTGATTACCTATGGAAGACCACGAAGGAGCTTGCCAGACATCATTCAACTGCCAATAAAGAGCTCCCATTGTCATACCCTCACCTACAGAATTCACCAAGGATTTGGCTTGTCTATATGCTTCCGTTTGTATCCTTATAGAAACAGCTTGATTGATCTGACTGAGATATACATAATTCGCGAAATCTCGGATGCTGTCGTTACTTTGCGATACAGCAAAATTGTGCAAGATTAGCAGCAGCATATATTGATTGCCGAGAGGCTGATGTTGTCTATGTTTCACAAAGTCGCTGTTAATATGAAAATCTTTTGTACTTTCTACAGCAGTCGCTATCGTGTAAATCGACGGCCAAGATTGAAATCCATATTCGGAACAAAATCTTGGCCGAGGATATTGAGTAATGTCCCATCCATTTTTGAAGTAGTTATAATAATGAACTGAAAAGTGGAAAACATTTAGCATTAACATATTCAATCAAACTTCATTTTAAACAACGAAAAACTTATGTATTTATATTACCGTCGCCGTAGAAATTCGAGTAAGGATTCACTTTAGTATAATTGTATGTTTTTTCATATGCTCCGTTACCCGGACTAGACACAACAAATGGTCTTGTAGAATCTAATTTTTCCACTTCCATTTTCAATAGATTCACATAAAGTTTTACATAATCCTCTCTATATACCTGAGCAGAACCAGTGCCATACCAATTACCATAAAGTGCTGCCTCATTTTCGTTATTGCCAGCCCAAAGAACAATGCTTGGATGGTTTTTCAAACGTATTACGTTTTGCAATATTTCTTCTTTTACGCTTCTCAAGAATGAATCGCTCGTGGGATACATAGCACATGCAAACATGAAATCTTGCCAAATCATAATCCCATATTCATCGGCTAAATCATAAAATAATTTAGACTCATAGACACCACCGCCCCATACTCTCAGCATATTCATATGCGTCTCTTTGGCAGATAACAACAAGTGTCTAATAGTATCTTCTTTCGCGCCTAGCTCAGGGAAGACACTGGCTGGAATAAAATTGCTACCTTTAGCGAATATTGGTACATCGTTTATGCGAAAATAAAAGCTCAATCCTTTCTTCAGAGGTTTTTCCACCAACTCCACCGTTCTAAAGCCTATACGAATCTGTTTATGTAATACATCATTCGCGGTTGTCACAGTGGTAGTTAAATAGTACAAGTGTTGTTTGCCATAACCATTCGGCCACCAGTTCTCAACGGCATCCTGGTTAGAAGAAGAAAAATATTAGACTATTGGAGTTACAATTTTGTTTTTGTTTATATATACTTGCAAATAAATAACGATAAACATAAAATAAGAGAAGACAAAAGATCATCAATATTATATATATGTGTGTGTATATATATATATATATATATATATATATATATATATATATAAATTATGATAATTATTAGAACTTACTGTAGGTACCATGAGCGAAACGTTAAGATTTATGTATTTTTTATTTGCATCAAGTACAACTTCGCTGGTATTGCTAATAAGTTTGCTTTGCGAAATATGCAATATCGATGCTATATGACAATTGATTTTTATGAATTCTTCGTTTTTGCTCTGCGTTGTCTCGAAAAATATCGTAACAAGGATGTTCCAAGTATTATTCTCTTTGCGTATGTCAGTCGTAATGTCGTTAATCAATATATCATTTACGGGAATCAATTCAACATCTCTCCTGCAAATTTATCTTATGTTATATCTGTAAAAATATAAATAATAAACAAAATAAATTATAAGATAATCGATTGCTTATTACCAAATGCCCATCGAAGGAAAAGCAGGTCCCCAATCCCACGAAAAACTGGCTTGCATCTTACGAATATGATTTACGTGGCACTGTCCATTGTATTCCTTAGGTACACACACTGGTGGTACAACATAATGTTTCTTTTGCTCATTGTACAAATCTTCTGCTACTTTAACAGCCGAACGAAATGTGACTTTCAGTAGATTCTGTTCTTTCTGCATATTCCGAATAAACAAATTATATTATCAATATGTATATTTTATACGATTTTCTCAATTTCTTTGATTACCTTGATGAAATTTGTCACGTCAAAAATATATCTTAAAAACATATTTGAAGTCTCTCCGATCACATGATCGTTCAAAGAAACATTGGCAAACGTATCAATCCCGTAAAAAACCAAGACTATCTTACGAACTTTTAGAAAATTATCGCTCACTGAAAATAATGTTTAGATTATTTTTAAGTTCAAACTGTTATTTATTGAATCTCGTATATCCAATTAATTTACCGCTAAAATTTTTAGTATAAATCACAGATTGATTTCCGACCCAACGATTATTGATATCATTTTTTCCAAGAAGATTATTCTCTATTATGTTATTCCTATATAAGTCTGTATAAATTCCTCCAGGAACAATCGCGCTGAAATTGATATCTATAAAATAGAGTAATTGGATACTAGATTTGAAGAAAATTACATATAATTTTTATAAAATAAAGTTTTAGTTTCTTACCATTATTGCAATTTTCAAAAGGTTTTTTATCTGAAAAAAAATTTTTTTTTATTGCAATTGTGATTAATAATAAATAATTTTGTACACACGCCCGCACGCACGTACGCACGCACACGAATTATATATAAATACATATATATAGAGATTTACAGATCTTCTCTCCATATTTGTCTGAAAAAAATATATGAGCAGAGTGTTTTATTTTATTTTTGGTAGTCATATATTTGGAAATCAGAAGATTTTAGAAAAAATTATTTCAGACCAAGGTTATATGGACTAGAAAGGGGATAAATAATAAAATGAATATTAATATTAACTAGCTCACAACGATCAAATCAAATAAATATTCAAAGCTAAGAGCCTAGCTGGATGATTGCTAATAATAATTTATTTTGATATGATATTTAATCAACAAACAAGTACAAAAACAGAGCGCTTTCGACCCTAATCAGGTCATCTTCAGTATTATACTAAACTAACCGTTAACTAACATAAAAGTTACGCAAATTTTTCTTGATAAATCCCACGATGACACCCATCCTTCCAAATTTTACATTACATGTCAGTTGCACACGAATATACTATAGTTGTCAAATATTGTCATATAAAGCAGATGAGCATAGACCGTATTATAATTCTGGTGTCCGGTCTGGTGGATTTATCAAGAAAAATTTGCGTAACTTTTCTGTTAGTTAACGGTTAGTTTAGTATAATTATATATAGTATATTATATGTCACTATTATTCATAAACGTCACTGAAGATGACCTGATTAGGATCAAAAGCGCTCTGTTTTTTGTACTTGTTTGTTGATTAAATATTATATCAAAATAAATGATTATTAGCTACAATCATCCAGCTAGGCTCTTAGCTTTGAATATTTATTTGAATAAAATAAATTTTCGAAAAAATTTTTTAAGGTCGCATAAAGGTTATCGTCATTATTTTAAATGAAATTGTATGATTTTCTTGACATAACATGATTCTTCTAATTCTGCATATATAAAAATATTAGAGTAAAATGGTTAAAAAATCAATAGTTTATGAGGTATTTTATATTTTATGTCAAAATGTGTAAAGAAATAGAAATAGAATAGAATATAAAATATCTCGCAACTATTGATTTTTTGATAACTTTACTTTAATATTTTTATATGTAGAATAACTAGAGGAATTATATTATCTTCTCTTTAAAAAAGCCATGTTAAATCGAACTCATTGTTGCTTCGTTTCCGCGTTTGCTGATTGGTTAACTTACTGCGCTTACTTTGGCTGTGTTCCGATATTACTGCCAGTACTGAAAATCTATAGTATACGTTACGTGCACTATAGATTTTCAGTACTGGCAGTAATATCAGAACACAGCTTTTATAAGCGGCTGTATCGTATAATTTGACAGTTAAAGACCATGGCACACAGAAGTTTGGCCTTTAGACTATCGCACACAAAAAAACTTAAGCAGTAAAACTTAAGCAATAAGCGAATCAGCCAATCACAGTCAAGAATTTAAGGCAAAATGTAAGCGGTAGCAAATCAAAACTGTTGATTTCCTTACTGCTTAAGTTTTTTTGTATGCGATAGCCTTTATATATGTATTAAAGTGTTAGTAAATGTAATATACTAATTGGCTGCGATCAGCAGAGAAAGCAGCTTAGTAAACACTTTACGCTGATTGGATCATATTTTTAGATCTAAAAGTATAATCCAATTAGTACAAAGCGCTTACTAATAGCGATTTCAGTTGGACGCACTCAGCGCATTGGTGCACATTAAAGCCACTGTATACAAATTGACGTAAAGATATAATGATATAAAGATATATGTTTAATATTAAAAAAAAACGAGTTAAACCGCGAAATCCTTAATATACTTTATTGTGCTAATTGGTAAAATATGTAGTGAGCATTTTATTATATGAGATATTTCACTTTTACATTCAGATTAGATCAGTGTACAACTGCTTTAATGTGCACCAGTGTGCACTAGTGCGTCCAGCCGAATTCACTATAAGCTGCTTTTTCTGTTGAACGCAGTCATTTAAATATTCAAGAATTTAAGCATAAGTAAAAAATAAAAAGTCAAATAGCGCGTGCGAAGCGCGCATCTAACTGCGTTTCGATTCATTGCCAATACTGAAAATCTATAGTGCACGTTATGTATATTATAGATTTTCAGTACTGACAGTGAATATCAAAACGCAGTCTGTAATGTCCTCTCTTAAAAAAGCCATGTTAAATCGACAATCGAAGTCATTGTTGCCTCTTTCCGTTGCCGATCGATTCTCTCATTGCGCTTACTTCGTGAGCCGCTGTCATCGCATAATTTGATAGTTATGTGTATTGAGAGGTTAATAATAATAGTGTAACATTAATTATATGCATTTAAGCATTTAAACACAAGTAGTAATGAAAAATAAAAAATAAAAGTTAAATAGCGCGCGCGAAACGCGCATCTGTGGTGTCTAGTGTAAAAAAAAATCTTATACAATTTTTTTTGTAAATTCCCTGATTTCCAGATATTCGACAATAAAATAGAACATCCTATATCATATATGCGTATACACGCGCGCGCACAGAGAGAAAGAGAGATGAGAGAGAGAGAGAGAAAGAGAGATATATTCTAATTGAGCTGAATTATAACTTTTTTCTAACATGTTAAGATATGAAAAAACGGAAGACGAAAATCTCTTACTGTTTAGTATGATCTATCAATCTATGATTATACTTTTTCGAATAAATACACCAATTCAATTGCAAGATGCAATTTTTTTAAATGAAATCACATACTTTTTAGAGTAAATTGATTCTTCTTATTATTTCGTATATAAAAATATTAGAGTAAGATTATCAGAAAAATTCAAACAGATTAAGAATTTTACGGGTTATCTCCGTGTCTCTACATCATTAAATATCAACGTTTCGTGAACATTGCAGTTCATCTGACACTAAGTTGCTTCTCATCCTGATGAAGTATCAAAACACGGAGATAACCTGCAAATCTCTTAATCTTTTTAAAGAAAATACCTGTGGAAGCTTTAAAAATTTAAAGATTTTTTTCTTACAGAGATTTTTAAAGATTAACATGTATTTGTAGAATTTTATTTTAGAAGATAATTCGAAAGAATGAATTACAATAGTTTTGTTTTAATGTAACTAGCAATCAGTTTGTTATGAAAAATATAAAGAAATGTGTTAGAAAATATTTAAAATATCATAATAGTACATTGATATAATAAAATAATTTTATATATAAAATAATTTGATATAATAAAATAAAATATTTTATAACATGTGTCTGGCATAGTATTGACTTTTTGCTTATCTTATCCTAATATTTTTATAGAATAATGAGAAAAATCGATTTACATTAAAAATATATGTTTCTTAAAAAAGTACAATTGCATCTTGTAAGTGTATTGTTCGAAGAAATGTAACCACTGACTGACAGTAGTTCGAAGAAATGTAACCACTCATACTGAACAGTGAAAGATTTTCTGTATCATTTGTTTTCTTGTAATGTAGTAAAGAGACCTCTTCCTCCTCCCACCCACACACACACACACACACACACACGCACACGCACACGCACGCGCGCGCACACACACACACACACACACACACACACACACACACAAAATATACAGGCTAGTTTAAATAAAGTATTACTAATATCTCAGGAATCTGTTGAATAAAAATATATGTTTTTATATATGAGGATTCTTTTGTTATAAAGGAATCTTGTAAATCTGTTACTGAATTTTAGGAGTCTTCTCAAGAGAGTGGCAAAAAATCAATTTTGAAATTTCAAAGGTATCCTTTTAAGTTATTCTATAAAAAAAGTAATATAATCAGATTTTCCGTTAAAAACGAAGCAATTTTTACTTACAATATTTTTTCTCTAAAAATTTTTTTTTTTTCTAAAACTTCTAAATTATTTTATCAACTGTTCAAAAAGATATAAGATCATTACATTCTAAACATTTGCTTAATCTAAAGACAAAATTTCATTGTACAATTGATAACATGGACAGTGTGATGGATACATAAACAGTTCGTATTTTTCTTTTTTGACTGTTGGAGATATGGAAAATACTTGATAAAATAATATTGGAAAAGAAAATTTAAGTTTTGGATTTAAGTCAACCGATATTGTACAACAGATTTCTACATTTCATGATCCATAATTTTTGATAGTGTATTATAATTTTAGAAAAAAATAAAAGCTGGTTTTTAATGTAGAATCTGATTGTTAGTTTTTCGTAGGATACCATTAAAAATTTTTAAATTATTCTCCCATGTCCTCTTCGAGAAAAATCTAATTATAACATCTAATTATAATACTTAAAAGGCTCTTTTATACCAAGAAAATCGCTATATAAAACATATAAAGCTATATAAATATTAATTTTTTTATCCAATGATTGCTGAGAACCATTGTAGCACTTTATTTGAGTCATCCTGCATATATATATATATATATATATATGTGTGTGTGTGTGGGGGGGGGGGGAGGTTGTACACATCATGACATTTTATACACAACAAATGTATATATAATATACATACAGGATGTCTAAAATGTCTGGGACAGCTAAATATCTCAGAAAATAAAATGCATTTTTGAGAAAAATGTTTTAGACAAAGTTGTAGGGCATAAAATGATATATCTAGTGATGTTAGCAGTTTGGCCTTGTGTGAGTTATGTCACAAAAATCAAGGTTATATCGATTTTTTTAAATGGAAATTCCCATTTTTGATTGCATATTCTTGTAGCTGATCTTGACAGTTTTTCAGAATACTATAACAAAGTTTTTTTCATTATAAGTACTTTCCGAGTTACAAGGAAATTGAAAGTGAGAATGCCGGCATTAGCAATATCATTTGATTGTATGTTCCACAAAAAACCTCGATAGCATGTTTTTTCTTCTTTGAAATTTGAATTTCATTAAACATCTGTTCGACTTCTCTGTAAGGTCCTCTCTGTAAGCCCCAATCCCAAAATGATATTCGAATTGTTAATGTATAAAAAATGTCATGTATGTGTATATACATATAATAAAATGATAGTTGTTCAACTTTTATCTAAAATGTTTTTTCATATCTTCAATATTTTTCGAGATATTTTTGAGGAAATTAAAATAAATCATCCTATACATATGAATGTATGTAGTGTGTACATTCGTTATGTAAAGCTTTCTGTATAAATGTCTTTATTAAAAAAGAAAAGAATATTTAATAATATTTACCACAGATATTAATGATTCCTCTCCATGCTCCATTTAGAGTTATAACTTGACAATGTGTATTTATTACAGATAAAATCCATAATACCAAAAACTTCATTTTAACATATGGATATATTGAAGTATGATATAAGTATGATATAACAACTGAAATCAAAGATTGCAAATAAGCCAATGGAAATATTTCGCGAACTGGATTATTACTAGTCACTTTTTGCAAAAACGTACCAATTTCCAATAAATAGAGATAAAAGCGAACGACGGTTTATTTAAGAAACAGTTTTGTTACTCTCCAATCCATGGACACTTTTTCGTTGGAATTTGATTATCTTCTTAGATTAAAAGAGATTTATCAATCCATAATAATCTTGATATTAAGAGGTGATGAGATATATATGTATATATATATATATATAAAATTCACTTTATCATCTTTTTATAATCTTTAGATGACACAAAATTATCAATTGAACAAGCACGTCACGAGGCTCACGATGCTTTCTCGATATTTATTGGTGATATGATTGTATGAATTGTATCGTTATGCAAACTTCTTTTGCTTTGTGGATGGGGTTAATGAAAAAAATCTCGAGTTAACCTTAAATTACATTTTATTTATAAACAGATTCCATCAATATAAAAATATTTTATGTTAATTTACAATTTAGCGCGTGTTGAACTTTCTCTGTACGCTATTTTGTAAAGATATAGAGTAGATTTAGATTATCGAGTCTTTTCAGCCCAACCTCAAGCTGAATTTCGAACCTTAATGATTTCGCGAGCCAAGCATGCGTCTAAATAGGTTACATTAGCCATGTTCAAGGGCTGCGTTCGGAAACATCACCCAACCACGCTAGGGTGTCATTCTATCTTTGTTTACGTCGAATGAACAATAAAGATAGAATGACACCCTAGCGTGGTTGGGTGATGTTTCCGAACGCAGCCAAGCCGGACGAAACAGCTTGCCTGCTCGCCGAGCGATTTAATACGATTGGTTGGATCTATAAGTAAGAACCAATCATGTTCAATCGCTTGGCGAGCAGGTTAGCTGCTTTGCCGACTTGAACGCGCCCATTGGTCGCATTCAGCAGACTCAACTGTTGCGGAGCAGATCCGTAAGCGCTGTTATTGGATGATCTAAAAGAATACAATAGCAGCGAGCGCTCACGAATCCGCTCCGCAACGGGTGAATTCGTTTATGCAGTCACTGCTGCAGAAGGTGTCATTTTATCTTTGTTTACGTCCAATGAACAATGAAGATAAAATGATACCCTCTGCAGCAATGACTGCATAAACGAATTCACCCAAAATGATACTCTCTGCAGTAGTTGAGTCTGCTGAACGCGACCATTGCAAGGGTACGTTCCAATATTCGCTGAGAGTGCTCAAAATCTATAGCATATGTTACGTGCATTATAGATTTTTAGTATTGGCAGTGAATATCAGAACACAGCTTCAGTGAACGCTCAGTGGCCTAGTTTACATCGAGTACTTAATACGTATAAATAAATATATAATACATGTAATTAATTGATCATCTTGATGCATATTGTACCAGCTTAGTACACCATTCTGTGAATGCATTGCCGAAATTAAAATAATTTGATAGAAAGTTACTAATTAGTACGTATCAAGTGTTCGGTGTAAACTAAGGCTGGATCCTCATGCAGACACTGGCGCTTTGACACCGAGCGCTGATTGGATAAGGTATTGTTTTAATAAAAATTTTCTAGAAAGTTTCTAGTAAAAACAACACTTTATCCAATCAGCGCTCGGTGTCAAAGCGCCAGTATCTGCATGAGGATCCAGGCTAAGTCAATGGGTACTTTCCATTTGGGCTACGTTCAGAAACACTCGACTACACTAAGATGTCATTCTATCCTTGTTTACATCTAATGAACAATAAAGATATAATTCCATTTAGACTACGTTCAGCAGAGAAAGCCACTTAATGATCTCATTGGCTGCGTTCAGCAGAGAAAGCAGCTTAGTAAGCGCTTTGCGCTGATTGGATACCTTTAGATCTAAATTGAGATAGGACTATTCTTATAGATCTAAAAGTATAATCCAATCAGTGCAAAGCGCTTACTAAGCTGCTTTCTCTGCTGAACGCAGCCATTGATTCTTTAATATGATTCTTACTTTTAGATTTTCGCTAGATCTAAGTGTAGAAACCAATAAAATTAGTCATAATCATAAAGAATCAGTAAGCGCTTATTGAGCTTTCTCTGCTCAACGCAGCCATTGGTTGCGTTCAGCAGAGAAAGCAGCTAAGTAAGCGCTTTACGCTGATTGGATTATATTTTTAGATCTAGAAGAATAGTCCTATCGTAATTTAGATCTAAAAGTATAATCCAATCAGCATAAAGCGCTTATTAAGCTGTTTTTTCTGCTGAACGCATCCATTGACATCTTAGGGTGCCGTCCCATGACGCGTATTGCTGTACGCGCGTATTCGCGTATCGAAGCTTCGACCAATCACTGATGTTTCGCCGTTTTACATACGCGCACTGAAATATAATAATACTGGAACGAGCGCGGGCGCTAGTGTCGTGAAATGACAAAGACTATGTTTCCACCGAGGGTTCGAATCGGGTTAAAGTAGGGTCAGAGTCGGGTTGGAGTGAGCGCTGTTACGATGGAAACACTAAGAACCCTACCCAATAAAATTTTAAGGTAGAGTCCAAATGAGGTTCGATGGAAACGACAAGAGTCGAGGTTACTATAGTGTTACCAACCAGATGAATCGAAATTGCATTCTGAATATCAAATGTGTAGTGCAGTATTTTGTGTCATAGTAGTACTTTTGTCAGAATTCAGCTTTTACGTTTACGGTTTATAAAATCTTTATATCCATCTGCAGGTGGTAACACAGGAATATGTGTTCCGTCAATGGCTCCAATGAGTTGTGGAATGTGTGTACGTTCCTCATACACCTGAGCAATCATTGTACATTCAAATTCATTAGGCATCTTGATCCACAATGGTTGTAGTATATCATTTATTGCTTTCACAACTTTGCGGACGCATCTCCAGACTGGTGTCTTGTGAATTCCAAACAAGTTACCAATAACTCGGTATTCACAGCAGCTTGCAAGATAAAATATGGTAACTGCAACTGCCTTTTCGACAGAAATTGCTTCTCTAGCTACCAAGAATGGTTGTGCAGGTTGCAATCTGTTTTGTAGCTTATCACATATGTAATTAAATACAGTTTTTTTCATCCTAAATGTTTCAAGCCAGTCATCATCTAAATATTCTATCAGTACTATTCTTTCTCAAAAATCAGAACTTCTGACTTTCATCCACATTCGCAGAGATCGTCTTAAATTTTGCATTGTAATTATTTGCCCAAACATAAGCAAATATGTATTTATAATTATAAAAATTACATGCCATAATCTTTGTGCTGATTTTCGTCGCCGATCTTGTAAAATAACAAATAATTTCTGTAAATTTCTTTGATACTCCAAAATTAACATTATTGCTCTCGGATCCATTTTAGAGAAAATCAACATAACTTTGCCATATCAAAAATATAGCTGACTTTACTRCAGTTGGTAACATGTAACCTTGCTGYAACCCTAGTGTTAACCAACTCCGATGGAAATAGGCAAGCCAATTCGACTCTAACCCGATTCTGACCCTACTTTGACCCGATTCGAACCCTCGGTGGAAACTTAGTCAAAGAGGGTCTTAAGTGGTATCTTTGTCTCTTTTTAGTACAATCTGGCCAAAAGTTTCTTTGTAACGTTTATTGGATACACGTAACCGTCTTTTATAAAACGAGACTGTACGATCCCCACTATCGTTTACCACACATGCGTAGTATAGCTTAGAGAAGGCTAAAGATACCACCTTGGACGCTCTCTCTCGGATCACACTTATTCATAGGGTCGCGCTCGTTCCAGTATTATTGTATTTCAGTGCATACGCGTCAATTTTGTTCTACTGTCCCATGCAGCGGAACGCGCGTAAGCGGATTAGCGGATTACCAATCACGGATAACTTTAAATATTATTTTGCAAACGGATCTAACAGAAGGATTCTGTGATTGGCGATCCGCTAATTCGCTTACGCGCGATCCGCTGCATGGGACAGTAGAACGAAATTAATGCGTACGTAAAACGGCGGAACATCAGCGATTGGTCGAAGCTTCGATACGCGAATACGCGCGTACAGCAATACGCGTCATGGGATGGCACCCTTAGCGTCAAGTGATATTTTTAAACGCAGTCCAGTAGCCCCATTCTGTAACTCTAATGTCTACTATTGGCTACGTTTCGATATTCACTGCCAGTACTGAAAATCTGTAATATACGTAACGTGCACTGTAGATTTTCAATACTGACAATGAATATCAAAAGCCAATGAGGTTGAAATGTTGTTGCGACTCTGCGACCAATCAGAGAAGAAAGCATCGTATATTACGCACAATGATTAATCCGTCGCAGAATCGCAATAATTCTGCGACCTTATCGTAGACCCAGCAAAAGGCCGGTTTTACAATAATCGTAAATCGTAAGAAATTGACTAATCAGAGGCTTTCTACAATAAGCCGTAAGTCATAAATCAGAGGCTTTCTACAATAAGCAATAAATTGATCATAATCAAGTATTTTTTTCACATTTGTCTGTGATTGGTCAATTTATTGCTTCTGACTTCTGATTTATGACTTATGGCTTATTGTAGAAAGCCTCTCACAGTTGAATGTAAGAATATTCGATTACGGTTGGTCAATTTCTACGACCCTGATGAAAATAAAAATTGGAACGTAAGTCGAACGTGTAAGAAGAGTGACAGAAGCGTAAACGAAACTTCTAAGAAGCGAAAATTGGAACAACAAAACGTAAAGGAAGCGTTAATGTTTCCTTTACATTTCGTTGTTCCAATTTTCGCTTCTTAGAAGCTTCGTTTACGCTTCTGTCACTCTTCTTACAAGTTCGACTTACGTTCCAATTTTTATTTTCATCAGGGGACTAACAACTCTATTGTAGAATCAGCCTTAATGATCGATCATTACGTTGTCGTTGTGCAGATATCCTATATGATAAAAAAGCTGCGCAACGACATATAACAATATCGATATTGAATCTTAGCACAAAGATTGTCGTAATTGTTTCTGAATCGTAAATCAATGCACAAAGATTGACGTAATATATGCAGTGTGCATATGTCATATGCCGTGGACATACTGCATATGTTTATATCAATCTTCATGCGTTGATTTATGATTCTGTCGGAAACAGTTATGACAATCTTTGAACTCAGGCCCATTGTCATTAAGAGTTAGAGGTTTTCTACAATAAGCCATAAGTCATAAATCAGAAGTTATTATGATTGATCAATTTATTTTTTCTGACTTCTGATTTATGACTTATGGCTTATTGTAGAATGGCCCTTACAGAATACGGTACTAAATTATACTAAAAAATAAAAAAAAAAACTTGAAACTGCTACACCTTAAAATACTAGCAGCACCAAAGTTTGTTTTGTATTTTTTAACATATTTTTTTTATTTTGATTAAATTTGTTATTTTTTGATTAAATATTTTAATTTTTTTAATAGTTTATATTTTTATGTATTTATTTTTTCAATATATTGTATTCATAGTCCTTTCTTAAATTCCACTTGGCGCCATTTCCTAATGTCATATTTTTTTATAGAAAGTATATTTACGACAGCTTTTTTGCAAGATAAAATTATTATTTTGTTTGTGGAAAAAGCATGTTTTTGGCGCCTTTTTTTACCTTTTTTTTAAAAAAGATAATTTTTGATATTATTTTTTTTTTTAGTAATATATAAATTAATTAGATTTTGCTAAAGAGGTTCCACCATCACTTCCGTCATATTTTCAGTATGCAATATATAACGGTGCTCTTTAATTAATTATAATTAATAAATAGCTTACACTTATTAATATTGTTAATTAATTATGTTACAAAAATACAAAATATAAATGTTATATCATTTTTAGATCACGTTTTTCTAATTCAAGCATCATTAAAGCTTAGCTTAAATCTTATCATTCTCTTCTCTACATATACTTGTATATAATGACCTTTTTCAATATTTACTATATAAAACTAAAAAGACTCATCATTTTCGAAATAATTTTTTTATTACATATTTTCATATATCACGAGACACGGTCAAATACTCAAATAATGCTCGCAATTACTTATCAATTTTCTGTAAGAAAATAATACAAATATTTTTAACATTTCTAGACCATTGTCTTTTTCTAAATTGCGCATCGTTGGCTTAAATCCAAATGTTAGGTATACCCTCTCTACATATACTTGTTTAGTAAAAATATCAGCCACATAATTTAGTACATGTATATAAATGTTATGTGGGCTGCGTTCCGTTATTCACTGCGAGTATTCAATATCTACAGTGCGCGTTACGTATGCTATAGATTTTGAGTACTTGCAGCGAGTATCGGAATGCAACCTTGTAAGCACTGTCAATCAATGACACTAGCTTACCTAATCTAAAAACCGAACGAGTACAGTACGTACATCCCGGAGATCGATTTTTTTATTTCTACACTTTACATTATAATAACTTTTTTCCTACATCACGTACAGTAAAAATAAGCATACTTTTATGATTGAGCTTATTATCAACTCAATCGGTTCAGCCGTTATTAAGATCTGATAATCTCGGCTCGTCTCAACTTTTTCTCGCGTAAAGATACATGGTCCGTCTCGCGCTACGCGTGAACTTGGCGCGAGACACCACCGTGTCTCTCGATGTTAAACAAAGACAAATTGATGCCCGCAAGCGTTGTAAGTGTCAAATAAAATGTATCTTTAGTGACACAAGTCGATACAAACGTCGTTTTATCTTTCTTGACATTCAATAAGTAACAAAGACAAAATGATATTTTTATCGACTTATGTCGAATAGAAAGCATCCAGTGTCAGTATCGTCGTTGCGCAAGTACTCTATATGGCAAAAAAGTTATGCAACGACGCATAACGATATCGATATTGTTATTAAGCATCATATAGTCAAGCTTATTTGTCTTTGATGATAAAGCCTATAGCACATACAAAAACGTAAGGTAGTAAGACGTAAGCAGTAAGCAAATTGGCCAATCACAGCAGAAAACATTTCTCAACTATGATTGGCCGATTCGCTTACTATTTACGTTTTACTGCTTTACGTTTTTTGTATGTGCCATGAGTTTTAATAACATTAGTGTGCTACCTGAGTTCATATATATGTAAATTTACAGATCTTTCACTGCATGTGTCATATAAAATATTGTACGTAAAACCTTTTGATAAATGTCCTGAAATTTACGAAAATAATGTCTATTTATCGATCATTACCGTATATTGCGCGCACATTGCAAAGTAAAATTTGCCCAAATGTAAGAATGGAACGATTTTAAAATATATGATATATCTGAATGGTATTATTCGAAGGAGAGAAAAAAAATGGCTAATGAGAATCCTCGTTGTTGTTGTAGCGTTTATGTAATATATTTACAGTATTTTTATTGTAAAAATTCCGGACGTTTCAGCTCTAGTTCGAGCCATCCTCAGCGGTAACAAGATCGATGAGATTCACGCTCTATGATTCACGAAAAGAATTTCATCGGTTGATAGGCCGCAAGAAGTTTCTGTAAGTGGCCATCATCAGTAAAATTCTAGTTAAGAAATGGAATAAAAACTTACTATAAAATCAGAGAACGAGAGTTTACAAAGCCGTAAAATCTTCATGAGTATAAAATTCAAGAACATACGGTATTATTCGATATCTCCTACAATTTTGCTATTAATCCTGCATTTTTGATACCAATGAAAATAAGTAGGATACTTTATTGCCTTTATTTAAAATATCGTATGTAATCTTTATAATCTCAACAATATTATCGTAATAAAAATTCCTATTTTCTTTATCGCTATTAAAAACGAATGAAAATGTAACATGAAAAAAAGAATGCAATACAACGGATATTTATGCATTTATTCTGAGATCCAGAATATTTATTTTTTTTATCAAAAAAGGCTACATAAAAAAAGATAAAACATAATTGACAAGTACGTTATGAAATAAATAGGATATTAAGATGTTTCACAAATTGCAATCTTAATTTTGATCTCTAAATTTCAAAATAATTATTTATTAACGGAAATATAAATTGGCACTTAATTATCAAATTATAAGCGTAAAAAAGAATTTAACAAACCGAGCTTTAGAAAAATAAAACCATATTCGTTAGTTAATTTCAAGCAGATTCTATTTTAACAAAATTTTATGTTACTTTAATACGATATACAATGTTGAACATTTGTGACAAATATAATTTTATAATTTATAATAATTTTATTTATAATAATTTTTCTTAATATTGATCACTTGATTTCAAATTGCTCGGAAAATCTATCATTAAAATTGCAAGTTATGAAACACTCTGTGTATACGTGTTATTGAATGACATAAACACATTAAACTACACATTAGTCAGTTTTATGCAATAGCATAATTTGTAATTTGCCAGAAGAAAAAAACTTTTTACGTTTCAAATGAAACGAGAAAACGCGATTATACATTTTCCATAAAAATATGAAATCGATCAACGTTTTCTTTTTCTAGTACGTATATTTTTTTTGCTATTAGATGGAAACTGACCCAAATAATCTATCTCAGAATCTTTCTGTTCACTGATCGGTTTAAAATTGCGAAAGGATGAGGTAGATGTGGTATTGGTATCTTCAGATCCTAAAGCAAAAGATATACAAAATAAAATTAAATATAAATTTAGCCATAAAATACAAGTAAAATTAAATATAAATTTCTTGTTCTCTATTTATATTTAAATAAAGAATAAGAATCTTGTTGAATAGCCATAAAATAAAGTTAAAAAAGGAATACGATTTATGTCAATTCACACGTTAAAGAAAATATTAGCCTCTACAAATTCGTTAGACTTTCGATTTTTAATATAAACTACGAATCCCTACTATTGGAAATCTTTAACCCTTTCAACGTGGAACTTTAAAACGCAAAAATAAATCTAAATGTGTAGAGTATTTCTGTGTATTGATTTAGTAATAATTGATTTAGTAATGATTTAGTAATTTAATAATAATAATAATAATAATTTATACATAAGGATTCTTTAAGTCGTTGAATACAAATTTGATGTTAGAATTTCAAATTTCAAAATGGTGAAAAATTTAGCAAAATTCGTAATAAAATAGTTTTATTTCGTGCATCTTTGTTTAATAATTTTCGAAGTTGTTAAATGTAAATTTAATGTTAATAATGATAAATTTTAAAATAACATCCAATTTTCAATATGGCAAAAAATTTCATAAATTCTTAATAAATTAGTATTCTTAATAGATTAGTATATATTAAATTTTTTCTTGAATTTTTATAATTTATAGTATTATAGTTTTTGAAGTCACACTGATTACAAATTCGATGCATTACAATTACAAATATAATAAAAATATAGGCAATTATTTAGTATAGGAGACTTATTTCCAATGATTTTAACCCTGACATATATTGTTAAAGTCATAATTCTAAGTGACTATATTGTTAAAGTCATAATTCTGAGTGACTTTCAGAAGGTTTTAACCGTCGCTCATTATTCGTTAAAAAGTTATTAAATCAAAAAGAAATCGAAAATGTTTCTGAAATATATAATATAAATATATGAGGTAGACAAGAAGTCTGTGCGCTGAATTTTTTTCTGTTGATGTGACAATATTGTAGGTTTCTATGGTGGCATGGCGTGTAGTAGGAAATCTAACAGACGTTCAGTACAAATTTGGTGCGCTAACGGGTGCACATGCAATTTTTTGTATCAAGAATTATGATAGTAGTTTTTTTGCACCAATCGAAATGGAGCGTGATGTTTCGACAGAACAAAGAATCAACATAAAATTTCTGGAGACGAATTCTGGATTTACGAATATGACCCAGAAATTAAAAAATAGAATGAAAGAGATAGATGAATCATATAGCAAAAAAACGCATAAAGTCGTTCAAAAATTAAAACCATGTCCATTTTTTTTAAATATATTCGTGGTATATATCATAAATTTGTTCCAGTGAATAAGACAGTTAATGCTGCATTTTATGTGCAAGTTTTAAAACATTTACGTGACAGTGTACAGCGTGTACGACCTGCATTGTGAGAAAAGAACTGAATTTTGCATCACGACAATGCGTCCTCGCATATGGCGTTCACTGTGCATCAATTTATCGCCAAAAACAATATTATTACTATGGACCACTCCGCTTATTCGCCCGATTTAGTTTCCTCTGACTTTTATTCTCTAATGAAAATGATCATACGGGATAAAATTTTGGGGATGTGGAAAAACATAAAACGCGAAAGCGCAAAGCTCCTATCAAAAAATGACATACTTTGAGCAATAAAAAAAGCGTTGAACAAAGTGTATTCTGTTAGAGGGAGAATATTTTGAGAATGACCCCGTTTCTGTATAATAATTGAAAATAAATTTTTAATGAATTAAGTGTACGAATTTTTTGTTCACCCATATATGTGGAATAGTACAATTAGACCTTAATTAATAATCTTTACATTATATATTTTTACATTTTCTTCTTCGCTTGCAATATGAAATTGTAGCTGCTACTTCAATGTGTTATCTATTAAATTTATTTTTAAACGCAAAGAGTGACCGCGAAATTAGTTTTTTGGTCCCGCGATTTTGGAACTGAATTGTGTGCCAAATAATAGCTTATGATGAGACACACAACGAATTAACAAGTTAATCACAACAAATTTTCAAGTTGAACCTATAATTGGTTTAAGAAATATGAGGGGTCAAAGTAGTTAAAATTCATTAAAGCGTCAGCCCATATGTTTTGAAGCACAAACTTTTATATCTGTCCGATAAAAAACTTCATATCTAGGAGTTTTGCTGGTTGCTAACAACGAATTTGAAATCAGATTTTCCAAAAAAAATTCAAAATGGCCAGTTTAATATGGCGGACATATATTTTAAAAATGTTTTAATTTCTATGAAAAATATCTAGGTGTTTTTTCGATCTCTGATTATAAATCTGAATATGATCCAAATCTAAATTCAGATTATAACAAATAAAAATAATTAATAATTATTTATCGCTAAATACATTGTAGACCAAAAAATGTAATGCAATCTTCATCCAATCTGTTTGTCCATTTTTCCGTCTTTTCTGTCTTTGGTCGTCTTTCAGCCTTTATTTCTGTCCTTTTCTGTATCTATCTATCTCTGCCTATATCTGTCTCTGATTGTTTCTGTCACTGTCTGTGTCTCTCTGTCTTTGTCTCCGTCTCTATTTCTGTTTGCAATATTGTCGAATTTTGTTCTGTAAATCGATCTACAATGAAAACACATACTGATATTTAGTTTGATTTTGTTCCTTATTAATGGATACATTACATATATCAGGATTGGGTATGTTTATCCCATGATATTGGCCAAGGAACCACACAATTGTCATAATGTGACTGCAACAGCCGACAGTTCGAGCACCATTTTCACATGTACAATAGTATTCTATAACTGAATCTCGTCCTATTTTAGCTTTATTCATGAGTACGAATATATGATGATGTTTTTCACTACGGTATCGAGATTTCATGTAAGCCTTGACTAGCAAAGGATTTTCAACTGAAATTCCATATCTTGTATAGTCTGCAGTTGGATGTCTAGGGTTTGGTTCAATTGATATGAACCGAGGCTGAGGTAATATAAATCATCTATTGTGAGCTGAGGAAATTGAAGTTGTTGATCATTTTCTTCATTATCAATTGCTGTATATTCAAGTTCAAGATTGGTGATTTAACTTGAGAAAGATTGAATTCCTGAACAACAATTTTTTAACGGTTTGAAATGCTCACTCGAGATTTTATTATATGCGCAATGTCTTCATAATTTGTGTCACTTAAAATTGGTTTATGGAATAAGTTTAAAAGGGCAAAAGCAATTTGGAGATTCATAATCATTTGTCAAAGTTGCATTATGAGTTGACAGAGAAAAGATTTTGAATTTTTTTCTAAATCAACCAAAAACTTGCTCTATTGCCCAGCATTTTGTGACAAATCTTGAGGTATTTGCTTCAATAGTATCAAGTTGATCAAACCCGGGACAATAAACATGCAATTTCTTATTGGTAGTTAAGAAATTCACAACATCACGAAAACCTCTATCTACTAAAACAATGTCGTCTTCATGAATGATGTTCATTTCATCTAAATATCTACTGAAACAATCTTGTAATATAGTTGTATCATTGTGAGTTGCGTCAAATGGTCCAAGAACAAAAAATACCCAACCGTCAGGCGAACAACTCACCATAGGTTTAACAAGTGGCATTTTTTTCTGCTCACTCCACAATTGCTTTTGTCCAGTATAATTTTTCGATTTTTGTGCAAGACAATAGGTGGCAATACTTCAAGTTTTATCATTAGGAATATCAAACAATGTTTTTGCCATTGAAGTATTATTCGCGATCAATACTGAGCGTTGTAATTAATGAATTTTGGAACTAAATTCTTATAAAAATCCTCTCTTGCTAAATTAATTGACAATCGTTCGTTCACAAACTCCAAACAAAAAAGCTAGGTTATAGAAAGGGTCGTGATAACTTGCACAGAAAAACAGCAACATGCTTTGACTCACAAATTTTGATGAAACAACAGATTTATTGGAATTTTTTTTATCATAAGAAAACCATGTTTTAAATGTCTCATCGTTCATAGAATCAATTTTGCCAATATTGAATACAAATTTGTGGTTGTTTTTTAATTCTTGATAGTATTCATACATAAGATCACTGACTATTCTCTGCTCTTCAACACTCTTGTGAGACTTGCTTGACAAGTGGCCAATAGTTAATAATGTCTACATGTTTAATGCACATACGGGCATTATATTGAGCTAAGAATTTATAATTCATAAGTAGCTCATGACGAATCATGTTTGGAACTGAATTCAGATTTTCAATATCTTTGCAGTTAAATGTACATCGGCTATGGCAATTAATTTCGATAAATCAGACTCGTTTTCATCAGAGGGAGGCGATGACACACATGGTTTTTCACTCAGTTTATAACATGTCTGACAGACTTTGCTGTTTGGTGGAATATTACTTCAATTACTTCAATTTTCGCTTTTTCGTGTTATAAGTTTGTCGCAAGTTGTTAATAACAAACAATGGATTTGGAATGCTGTCAATAAAATAAAACTTTTCATTCGTTTTTGCTCTTCGCAGCCTAAGCAAATGGTTGAAGGTATTAGATAGTAAAAAACATTGAAAATATCAAAAGATGAAACCAGAAATGATTAAAAAAACTACGAAAATAAAAAAGAAAAAGGAACTCAAAAGGACAGATTCGAACATCCGATAAGCTTGAAAAGACTGATTTGGAGTAATCTTAAAGAAAACTGTTTGCAGTAGTTGTAAGAAGAACTGATTAGAAAAATTGTTCTGAAAATAAAATCTGCAAGATCGCGATTGAGACTTTTTTGCGAATGCTCCGTCGTTTATGTCGTTAACACAGCAATACTCAGTATTAGTTACCCGCAGGCGTAACAACTAACTTTGTCGCAACAACCACATCTATGCGCCAGCCTAGCGGCCCGTCGACGGCAGCGGCGATATTAACTTTTTATTTATTTTATTTTAATTTGTATAATCTAAATTGAAATTTTTTTTAATTAACATTCTAATATAAACCATGAGAACATTTCATAAAAATTATTTGATTAGCCAACTTTAATAGACTGAGTACTTACCGAGTACTTCATTTATAATTTATTTTTAAATAAAAATGTTTTTTAATTTTGGTTCACCATATTGGGTCAAACATTTTTTCCTGAAAATCTGACTTCAGACTTATAATCAACGAAGAAACACTTAGATATTTTTCAGAAATTTAAAAGATTTTTAAAATATATGTCCGCCATATTAAATCGACCATTTTGAATTTTTTTTGGAAACTCTTATTTCAAATTCGTTGTCAGCAACTAGCAAAACCCCCGGATACGAAATTTTAAATTAATGGATAGACATAAAAATTCGTGCTTTAAAACACATGGACTGACACTTTAACGAATATTGATTACTTTGATCCCCCATATCTCTTAAACCAATTATAGGCTCAACTTAAAAATTTGTTGTGATTAATATCTCATTATAAGCTATCATTTGACACACAATTCAGTTTCAAAATCGCGGGAATCTAAAAATGGGCTAAAAAACTATTCATTATATATCAATTTTACGGTCAATATCATGAACGAATTAATAAATTTTTAAAAATGGCTACATGTATCCTATAATAATGATTTTGTAATAAATAATGAATAAAATTATTGGCTAAAAAATAATACTCGAGTTTTCAATCATTTTATAATGAGAATATGAAATAATATAATTGTAGATCTCGTTTCGTTTAGCGTAAGCAGGGGTGAGGTGGACCACGCTTCACGTGGAAAGTTGTAAATCTATGTGGAATTTCACTTCGCGTGGAAAGTTGTAATTTCATGTGAGATGAGAACTTTGCTTCATATAGGTTCACAATTTTCTACGCAAATGGCGAGGTCTACAATTGTGTTGTTCCACATAATATATTTTAGAAATTTTTAAAATTATTTTTTTGTTAATAATTTTTTAATGAGCGACGGCTAAAACTTTCTAATGATCATTTAGAATCATGATCTTGACAATATATGTCAAGGTCAAAATTATTGGAGGTGGACCCCTTATACTAACTAATTATTGAAATTATATATAATATTACAAATAATATGTACAAATAATTATAAGTTATTAAATAGCATCTTAAATGTAAACAATACGAAATTTTACAAAATTTATAATAAACATGATTATTAAAACAAAGTGATAAACGCCAAATACGGTTAATCTGCTAATAATATTATGTAAATTTTATATATAAAGTAAGACATTGAATATCTTAAAAGAAAAAGAAACCTTTTCAAACAAAAGTTGTATGGTCTAAAGCGGAACATGGTAAAAAAAAATAATAAAATCAATTTTTTAGTTCGCATGAAGGTCATCACCATTTTTTAAATGAAACTGTATAATATTTTAACATAATATGATTCCTCTAATCATTCTGCGTACAAAAGTATTAAAGTAAATAAAAAAATCAATAATTTATGACATATTTTACACTTTATTCTAGCACATTTAAAATATAAAATATCTTGTAAACAATTTATTTTTTGGTATTTTAATATTAACTGTATTATAATATTTTTATGCATAAAATAATGAAATGATGTAAAAAAAATGAATCAATTGATATAAAAAAAATACATACTTGCTTTTTAAAAAAATTATGCAATTTGCAATATCTTTTGATAAAATATCATCAGACAAATAACAAAAAAATATTTTAAAGTAGGCTTTCTAAGCTTTAAAATGGTTTTTTAAAAGAATGATATAATTTTTTGCAATGATATTAAATTTGTGTAAAAAACTCATTTTTATAAAATGTTTTTTAATTTTAAAATTAAAGACTTTACAGAAAAAGAAAGAAGAGAAAAAATTTTTGTTATAATGTTTTTTTCACATAAATTTTTTCAAAATTTTTTAAAGTCTTTTTATTTTTTATTAACTTTTTACGAGATGCAAGAAAATCATAAATTTTCAAACTTATGAACGATTTTGTGTGCGTGCGTGCGTGCGTGCGTGCGTGCGTGCGTGCG
>JANQDE010000498.1:0-14292 GCA_037157785.1 Cephalotes varians | reverse complement strand
GCGTGCGTGCGTGCGTGCGTGCGTGCGTGCGTGTGGATTGGGAAAGTTACTTTTTAAAAGTATCTTGTTCCTATTAATAGTTACTGAATCTGAAAAATAACTTGTTACCATTATAATTATTTTTGAGAACAACTTTGAGTTTATAAAATTATTATAGTAACGATTTATAAATTTTTCGGTTACTTTTTTAGTATGCTAAAAAGATCATATTAAACAAAAAAATTGGATATTTTTTTTAAGTTTTTTGTTAAAATATTAATAAAAGCAATACAATTTTTTTCTAATTTAAATTTGCTACAAAAAATTTGAAAAAAAATTTTTAAGTGCTTATAAAGCAAATAGTTTTCATTAAATTTATATGATTTTATATTTAAAAATCTTAATATAATTTTAAAAACTCAAAGTTGTTCTTAAAGGATGAGGCAATAATGCGACTCTTTGTGTATCTTAAAACTATACTTAATCCATTAAATTATAGAAAATTTCTTTACATTTTTCTGTTTTAAATCTATGTAACTCGGGTTCTTAATACTTTTAATTAAAATTTTTAGATCGCAATTTACAGATAAAAGGAGTTAATCTTATCGAAAGTTTAGTCGGCGATATGGAGAATCTAGAAAGAAAGATATTAAGGTTAAAAATCGAGGTAAAAAAGATAAATGACTCTTGTCTTTTTCCTGACAAATATTCAATTAATAAATGATTTCGTCTATCTTTTTTAGTAAAATAAATTGATGTTTTTTGTTTGAATTATTTGAATAACTTATATTGAAAATTATAGATTCAAGAGAAAGGATGAAAAGAAATAAAAGTGTAAAATTTTAAAAAGTGTAAGAAGTTTTTTTCATTTCTTCATGCATTTCATAAAAACTTATTGTTAGATTTTGAGACTGATTTGTACCAAGGATGGAAGGTGTTTAAAAAATTTTTTCAGTTTTTTGTTTATTTTTGTGTCTTGTAAATCTTAAGACTACAATTTGTTTAATTACTATTTGTTTAATTCTCTTCAATTTCCTATGATAGTGAGAGATAGTGATAATATGACGTGATCAAATGAAAGAAAATGCCTATCCAGTTATGGCGGATCTCCGTGCCCGATTTCTATATACAATTTGAATACAAATTTTCAGTTCGTTTTTAAACTGTGCGTCGATTATTTGTCGGATTTACACGCACTTAGTAAACAAAAACGGACTGAAATGAATAAATCTGATTGAATACGATGAATACCATTTCTTGATCGTGGAAATGGAATTGAATCGTATAGAAAAATACATAAAATTAATTCGTATCTTGTTCTCCGAGATGCCGAAGATGAATATGAAGAAAAAAAAATCAATATTATCAGTGAATGTGAATGTAGATGTAAAATAAATTACATACTATTGTGCGAATTATTCAACAAATTGTTCATGTCTTTGAACTCACAACAATAAATTAAATGCAATAGCACGCACGCACGCACGCGTTTGTGTGTATCTGCGTTTATGTGCGCGCGCGTTTGTGTGTGTGTGTGTGTGTGTGTGTAGGTTGAGGAATAAGTCTCGGATCAAATTTATATTGAGTAAAAGTAAAATTATTGAGATACAATTTCCAAAAAATAAACAATTTACGAGATATTTTATATTTTATGTTAAAATGTGTAAACTTTGTCAACTTATATCTCAAAGAGTACTTAACCAAAAGGAGTTTCAGTGTTTTGAAAAATTTTCGAGATCAGCTGTAAGAATATGCAAAAAAAAAATTTCCATTTTAAAAAATCGATGTGACCTTCATCTGATCTTGGCGACCCGCGCGCGCGCGAGATGAAACTGATAAGATCAATAAATAGATCTTTTAAAATCCTGCAACTTTTGTCTGAGATGTTTTTTTCAAAAATGTCATCCTCCGGAGTAGATTCGGAATCCCGATCTTTTTTGAACTCTCTCTCTCCCTCCCCTCTCTCTTTTTCTCTCTTTGTGTGTGTATGCGCGCGCACACAGAGTGAGAAAAAATTTTTGAATCGGTGAAATATCTTGAAAACAAAGCGTTTAAAAAAAAAAGTTTCAAACGTACAAAAGTTATATGTATGTGTGTGTGTATGTATATAAAATGTCAAAAATGTAATATTAAATTCATTTCATTAAAAGAAAAAGAAAAGTCAAGATCTATTGCATTAAGCCAATTTTTTTATGTTGGATTTTCAAAAGCAAATTTAGAAATTTTAATCTCAAACGTACATATCCGTATCCCCTTAAAGGGAGGTTCTAATCAAGAAAATTTAAAGATTTTTTTCTACATTTTTTGCATCTCTAAAGTGTGTAGAAAAAGTGCCTGTAAAACGATTTTACAATATTCAAAATGTTAAAGCCATTTACTTGTTAAATAGAATCCTGCACCGATCGAAAATCAAGTGAAAAAAGATAGAAGAAAGAAGCAGCAAATTTGTTCTTCGAACAGAAGGAGAAATTCATTTATGAGCCAACAATCAATTAAATGTAAGTTATAAAATATTACAGTTAACTAAAAGTTGTCATAAAGTAAAACTTTAAACGCGTTTTTCTCGAAATCATGTTTTTCACACTGGCGAGAAATATATAGCTTCAATCAATTATTCGATTGACTATAAGTTTTTTCCTAAAAACAGACAATTTTATGGGGCTATAAACCTAAAACTAATAAATTTTCCAAAGTAATTATTTTTCTGAACAGATTGAAAAAAAGGTCGAAAAAATCGACATTTAACCTTTAAAGTGCACACCTCATCAGAATTACGTACGGTGCACAGGGGGTATGTCATACCCCAGCCATTTTAAACGTTTATTTCAGACGTATAATTCGTTATTTTAACTTAAAAAAAATTGCTGGCTATTGTTTGAGGCTTCTAAAAAAAGGTCCAATTGGTATTATTTTTATTTTGCAAAATAAAAAAATTATATAAAATATAATAACTAAAGAAACTCAAAAATCGACTTTTTTCACTAAAAATTGCATAAAAAATTTAATTTTCAATATTGGCAGCATAGATACTGATTCGCATTACAAGTATTACAAAAACGTGTTTGAAAAAATTTTGGGGTATGTCATACCCCAAGTGCACTATAAAGGTTAATTTCAAATGGCCGGCATTCTGTTAATTTTCAAATTTTTCAGATGAAATAAGGTTCATGGCTCCACAAATTTAATATATTTTAATAATTGACTGATTTATTTGTTTTAGATGAACTGTCGAGAGAGCCGGGATTTACCGTCAATTGAACATGTACACGCTGCACGTTCTGATGCAACCTAAGCTACAGTTGCCATTTTCATATTTTCCTCAAAAAAAAATTATTTGTACTTTGAAATTCATGCAAATTCATGAAATTTAATGTAAAAAAATTTTTTTATATCTCTTTTCTTTCCCTATGAAAAAAAATTGTAAAAAATATATAAATTTTGAACCTCTGGACTAGAACCTCCTCTTAACACAGCTATTAAAAAAATTCATCTGAATTGTTTCATAAAATACAATTTTTGTAAATTTTGTGACTCTCAAAATATGCCACTTTAAATTTACATTAGTAAATTTTGAAATTCTGACTAAAAATTCAAAATCCTTAATCTTAAAAACCTCTAAGAAATCAAAACTAGATCTTCGTGTTAAAGTTTCTTGTGTGATTTTATATACATTTTCATGTACGCCGAATAAATTTTCGATCTCGAAAACACAGTCTTAAGTTGAATAAGAAAGTAATATCACAATATTAAATTGGTAATCAATTTAATAATAAGCATCTGTTGATCCCTTTCCCTCCAAATACTGTAAAGAATTTGTTACGAAAAATTTATTCGGTGCACAGTTTGGTGAACTTGAAAATGTAATAAAATCACACAAGAAACTTTAGCACGAAGATCTAGCTTTGATTTCTTAGAGGTTTTTAAGGATTTTGAATTTTTAGTCAGAATTTCAAAATTTACTAATGTAAATTTAAAGTGGCATATTTTGAGAGTTACAAAATTTACAGCTTTGACTGCGTAGCTCACCTTTAATTATTTGTTGTGTTTTTACATATCGATCTATATTCTAATATCTGTTATTTTAAAACACGCGCGCTTTAGCATGCGTTCTTCTAAAAACATTACTGATTGTTGATGAATATCATCACATGCCTCAGTGGTCGAGATGGCTAAGACACTCGCCTCAGAAAGTCGAGAGGTCTCAGGTTCGATTTCTAAGCTAAGGTGTTATTCGTAACAAATTCTTCACAGTATTTGGAGAGGGAGGAGAAGGGATCAACAGATATACGAAAATATCTAGTTTTAACCGCGTACACCTTTAATTATTGTTTTCACATATCGATCTATTTTAGTATTTGTTACTCTAAGAAATTATTTTGGAACAATTTTAATATTTATTTTAAATTTTATTTATTTTAAAAAAATAACGTTTAGTTTCGACGAGATTATATTATGCACACTGAAAGGGTTAAAAAATTTTTATAATTTCAAGACTTTAAAGTTGATCGAAAAGCAGTAATTCAGATGTTTGTTGTACAAATCGGATAAAGTTATCTAATGTGTATTATGATAAGATAGTATTTATCAGAAACAAAAAAATATTACTAAACAATAGATAGATTATGTAATACTGAACATACCAAGTGAGTGCCTTTGATTATTCTTATTATTTATACATTGCCGAACATGTTCTTCGTATTCCATTCCATTATTTGTCTTATAGTTGCTGCATATATTACATTCTAATTGTCTACTGTCATTATCATCCTCTTCGTTATTTGTCTCGAATTGTTCGCAATCGGCAGCATGGTTTTCTATCTCGTTATGTGGAAACCATTTATTGCATATAGGACAACTTACACTATTTGTTGAAGTAGATACATTATCAGACCGATTATCATTCTGCACATCAAACTGTTATAAATGAAAAAGAGTTATAAAAAGATAGTAATATCTCGTCATATTTGAATAGAGACGAAGAAAATGAAATTTTTAATAACTTACTTGATTCATCTCAGGTGATTTGTTCTCATCATCGGACAATAGTTGATGCTCCCAACTTCCGTTTCTATTTTCTATTTTACATAATTCTTCTTCCTTCCGTTGTTCACAGAATTTCAATCTTTTTTTCTTATTCCGCTCCTCATCGCTCTCTTCTTCCTTCTGCGTTTCTTTCGCTGTTTTGCTAAATGGTAATCGTTTCTCTCGTAATTTAGATCGTATTTCTCTCGATATCGGCAGCGGTCGAATCTCCATGTCCTTTCTTACCGCAACCTTTTCCTCGTCATTCCAATCTTCTTCCAATTTCCGACGGATTTCTTCTTCCGTCATTGTATTGTTTTTCTTTTGATTTCTTGTCTGTTCAGCTTTATTCTCATTAATACGTCGCGTCTTTGGAGATGGTTTCGAAGTAGTGTTTCCCCTTCTTTGTCTAATTAGACTTAAACGCGTCTTAGGATTGGGAGGTGTTATTCTTCTAGGATACGCGGTTAATTCAGGCGATATTCTTTCATCCTTTTCATCCTTTTTGATTCTTGTTTTAAAACCTAAATGTTTAACACATTCATTGTCGATATCGCTATTATCATCGCTGAAAGAATGATCCGCGATGTTTAGCTTTGCTTTTTTATTACTGGAATGCGCATGCTGATTCTCAGCACATTCTACATTATTTGATTGAGTTATCTTTTTTTTAACATGAGCAAATTCGTATCGATTGCTGTCTTCGTCCTCGGAGGAACTGTCTCTGTTCAGATTAGCGATGAGAGTACTCGCTTTACGCTTACTGGCTCGCTCGTAACCATCTCGGTATGTACATTCTGCTTTGTGTTCAGTCTTATCAATCTGTTCAGAATCTGTTATTAGTTTTTTATCCAAACTACTGTTAGCAGTGCCGACCTACAGAAACAAGGATTAGAATCAGAATAAGATTGAAAATGAAGCAAACAATTATCTTTTTTGTAAACAAATATAATTTATTCAAAAATGTTTCTCGCAGTTTACAGCTTTATTTAATAATTGTGTATTTTTGTGAACACTAACGTATATTATACAAGTTTCCATATAAATCCAATTTTATTTTCAATAAAAAATATCAAATGTATGTGTGTGTGTGTGTGTGTGTGTGTGTGTGTATGCGTATGTTTTTTCTTAATCTGTTCGGCCAATAGCTAAGTATACAAGTAATACAAGTAATTTTACATGTACACTTTGATGTAAGTTAAAGTATTGGAAGGAACGTCAACAAATAATAGATGGAAATTATATTCAGTTAGTATAATAATAGAATATAACAAATGCTTCTATTGGATATGGCGTATTGCAATACTGTATTATAATAACTGTGTTCCAAAATTCACTGTTAGCTGAAAATTTATAATTTATGTGTTTTATAGATTTTCAACATTGGTAGTGAATTTTGAAACGAAAATTGTGGAATTACATTACAATTCTGTAATTCTATTCTGTAACTCTTAATGATAGTGTCAGAATCATTATAATGTTGTTGCGCAGCTTTTTTACTATATAAAAGGCACAATGACAACGTAATAACACTGTCATTAAGAGTTACAGAATAGGAATAGTGGTGAAAACAATTCTCATTTACTTCATAATATCTCTCTTTAAGAATTTGCTACATTTTAAAATTATGAAGATTTTTGTAAAAATTCTAAAATTTTTTTAATTCTATAAAATTCATTTTTTCAGATTTTATAAGTTTTTTTCAGAAATTATAGAATGAGAAATCTTAGAATATTTCAAAATTCATATATAAATAGAAAAGATAAGAAAAAAAACTAGAAAAGATATAGACCTTCTCAATAGCATTTCTGTTCTAATTCGTATAAAAAATTAAGAATTATTTATCTGAAATGTTATAGAGAAAATTATACACAGAAAGTTGAAAAAAAATTCTAAAATTTATATAAAAATTCTGAAAAATTATGTATGCATGAAAAATTCTAAGAAAAATTTTCACCAGGGAAGGTATCTCGAAATAAAAGAAAACAAAGCTATAATATAAGCTAAAGAAGAACAAATAACATAACTATATAGATTTTTTGTAAAATTAATAAATTTCTTTTAATATAAATTAAATCTTTTCTTTCAATTCGACTTTATCAATAATTCTTATCAAAAGTTGCAAATTAGTACATTTATCAGTGAAAGGAAGAGAGTTCATAAAGCCCAAATACAACTTCATTTAAATTTTGTTTATCATTATCAAAAATATATTAGGTCTCTTCTTTATAGTTGAATTAATGTATACTCGTACTTAACACATGCGCGCCGGGACAGTTTATATGCTGCATATATTGGCGCACTTGTGTTAAAAATAAAATAGATATATATTTGAAGTTTGGCAAAAGCAAGAAAAAAAATTTTACAGTCTAATCCATCGATAAAGAATAGATTTTTTATTAATACAAAAAATTTTAAATTTAAAGGGTGCAGTCCATTAAACGCTACAAATAAAACATAATTACTAATTGACTAATTATTTATTAATTGGCCAATCAAAGAATGCTTCAAAGCATTTGTAATATTAAGTGAATCATAACTTCAAGTATTTTTAGCATAAATTATGTTCAAAAAGGTGGCTGTTCTATTTATTCATTAGAAGTCATTTTTATTGGTTTCTGTATATTCACAATATTCACAGGAAAACTGTAAATATTATATTATAAAAATAATTTCTTTACATGAACAATGATGACGTAAATAATCTATAAGTCTGTTTTTTTGTGGCTGAACTAGTGTACTTAAAATGAAACATATATTTGAAGTTTGGTGAAAGCGAAATAAAAAGTTTTAGTGCAATCCAGTTCCCTATTCTGTAACTCTTAATGATAGTGATATTGCTGATATCGTTATGTATCATTGCGCAGATTTTTCACCATATAGAGTACTGTATCTCTATTCTTAATGACAATATCATCATGTATTACACAGCTTTTCTATCATATAGAATACCTGCGCAACAACGTAACGACATTGCATTCAGTAGAAAAAGCAACTTTACAACTATTACAAAATTCTGTAATATAATTGATTCTTTTCAAAGGTGATTCCTTGATTCCTTTACTGGATTTGAATATATAAACCAATCATTAAAGAGAGAGAGAGAGAGAATCTTGCATAACACAGTTGCAAAGCTGCTTTCTCTATTGAATGCAGCCATTGCGTTAAGAGTTATAGAATAGGGATACTGTGTGTGCGCGCCCACGTACGCATATACCCAGCAACAAAAATAGGTTTTAAGTTTATATCAGACTAGAAATTGAGATTAAGATTGGATTGAAATTTGACCAATCAAAGCAAAATTCACTTAATTTGAAATTGACTTTCTTTCTTCTTGGTTAAATTTCAATCCAATTTCAATCTTAATCTCTAGTCTGATAAGGGCTTAATACATAATACACACTTATTTGTAGTAAGTCTCTAGGCTAAGCGTCAGATCCAGATAAAATAAACATCTCTCATTATTTTTATTTGTAAATAATATTGTAGTTTGTAAAAAACGTCTTGTATTTATAATGAAAATGCTCAAAACTGTACATTTTATCACATATCAGGAAGAATCATATTTTTTATTTGATTGAATATCATTTATACACACTTGCAGATATATATATATTTGTGTTTAAGCTTGAATATAAGTTTTTTTTAACACCTTTAAAAATGTCACGTCTGTAATTATATTATAATTTTTCAGATATATATTTTACTAGAAAATATATTTTGATATATTCTTAAAAAATTTGAATAAAATCTTTTTTTCTGCAAATTGTAAAAATCAATATATAGCATATAAAAATCAATAAATATGATTTCAATAAATATGATTAATGAATAAATAGTGTAGTTATCACCTTCAACTATCTTGAATCATAATTAAATGTGATCAATTATTCTAAAATAAATTTATATAAGATTTTTTGAATAAAATAAAGTTTCTGATAATGAAATCAAAATTTATATGTGCATATATATATATATATATATATATATATATATAATGTGTGTGCGCGCGCGCGCATATGTGTGTGTGTAATTGGGCTTTATTGGGACTCTTTTTTTTTGTTTAAATATCAAAACGACATAGAAAGTGAATACGTTTTCAAGATGCCTAGCAAATAAATGAAGTCTTATGCCTAAAAGAATTGCTGCACATAAATTATTCGGCAATATAAATTATATGACGATCATATTAGAAAAACGCGTATTAGATACATTATTCAAAAAGCAGTACTTTACACTTGTTAGTGATATGAACGATATGGGAGGGATTGTAGGGAGGTACCCACCTGAATGGGTGACCCCCACTGAAATATCAGATCTGTAATGGGGCGCCAACTGTACCACAAGTCTGCTATTTCCTTCAAATGCTGACTCACAGACCGTATTATTTGATCGCATTGATCGGACATATGCACCTCTTTGCAATGTTCAAACGGCATACGTTCCCGAGCCGAAGATCGATTTGGTTGTTGTAAAGGCACATCGTTTTCGTTGATGCAGATATCGAGTGGGTTCAATTGCCATCTTTCCAGCTTCTGGATGACTTCACTCTGCACATCTTGCACTGTTCTTTTTTCTGCCGTATTTTGATACTCTCGTGACATGGTTCCCAATTTCAACGGAAGATATCGATGTGTACTGTGCGTAGAGTTAACGCTATCATACTGTTTCTCGAATAACTCGTCGCTGTCAGAGCTCTTACGCCTGTATATAGGGTTCTGTGCTTCGAAAAGAGATGGAGATTCTGGATTGTTGATATAATGAACGGTCTTACATTCATGCATAGTCGGAGACATATGATTCAGTTTATATGAGTATGATGGTCTTGGCATCTCTGTACACTCCTGTAAAGTCATTTCTTGCTGCATGTTTATGGCAGATGTAATATTTGATAGGCACTCATTATCGGAATGTTGTGTCGCCTAAAAAATTTTAGACAATAAATTCACTACTATTTTCTAATTTCTATCTTTGTTATCATTATATGAAATATCTCATGTTTAACACGTTCGTTATCACGTGTCACATGTGTAACACAGCAGTCCGTTTCGAGAGCATAGTGTCACATATGTGTACATGTATGACATTGATTATATATGTGTACAAGTTGATTATCAATCTTTGTTTATCAATTGTTGTTGTTTATCAGTTGTAACCCATATTATCAATTGTTGTTTATCAATTGTTACCCATATTATCAATTGTTGTTGATTACATATATGTTTTATATGAGTACAAGTGAATATGTGCAACATATTACGTAAAAGAAAGGTATATTGCAAGAAAGACATACGAGGGTTTTTCTAACTTGATCATAATAACGAACGTCTTAATGCATTTCAAAGTTGTATGCATATAGTGCATATAATTATTATTATAATCACATACCTCTGGTATATTTTTATTATTGGAAGCAATGTTCGTTGTATCTTGAGACTCGTTGACAAATTCAAGTAGTCTTTTCATTTGTTTATATGTAATCCCTGGCTCATATATCCCAATACCTAAGAAACAAAACAATTATGCTTTTAACAAATAAATTCTTAAGCTTTTCATCAAGATAAAGTTTTAAAATAATATTTGACTAAAAATAAAATGTTGACATTGTTATAATTTTTTATTTTTAAATAGTACTATTACATATTATATAATGTTATTATATAATGTTATCTCCTTATTAGCTATAATTTATAAAATTATAATTTTTAAAATTCAGGCTAATATTCCGTTTATAATTTTATATGCAATGTAACAATTGCAGAATTAAAATATATAAGATATGTATGAAATATATAAGAACTTGTAATCAATAGTACATTTTATGTATTTCTTATAACTGAAAAGATATAATTTTGCTTAAATTACTTTCGTAAATATTATAATTTTTTTTTAACAATTATTATTAATTATTATTAATATAATCTCTGTTAAAATGAAATTGGAAATTGATTGGAAATTGAGGGCTTGTAAAACATTGTAATCAAAATTCATTGGATGTTGAAAATTTATAAATACGTTATTAATTATTTATTATTTTTCAATTTTCAAAGTTAATTTTCAAAAATAAAGCTTTAATTGAAAAAATTTCATTCTACATATTATATTTATTTTTAAATAAAATCATCTTTGATTGTATAATTACAGAGGATATCTTGTATATGAATGCTTTGATTTACATGTATCCATTTGAATAGATACTTATGTAGATTCAGGGAGCTATATGTATCAATTTGAATACACACACATTTCCTATTTACATTTGCATGAATCGAAAATACCTTATATTAATTTTATGTGTAAATTCTGAAGAGACTATCTTCTCTATTTATTTAGTCAAAGATTTTTATAAAAAAAAACATTGGAAAATTTATTTTAATATATATTTTTTACGAACCTGATATTAAAAATACTTTGTTATAGCGACTATTGATTATTGATCATGTTCAATGTTAAAAAAAAATAAATATATGTTTATTTACATTGATACAATACAATACAAAAATATTTGTTACCTCCACACTGGGATTTTTTATACACACACATAAATGTACGCACACACATGCGCGCGCGTGTGCGCGCGTCAAAATTTTCATAAAATTTTAAAAATATTAAATTTTAGATCATATATTTAATTTAATTATGAAAATTAGGCATAAAATAATAGTTTGATGATATAGATTACGAAAATCCATGTAGCAGTAAAGTGTAAAATACATACATCAAAATATAAGAATAAGAAAATATAAATGAATATGTAATAATTAAAAATTAGGAATAAAAATTATTTACATTGTAAAATTTGATATGAATTCTAGATTGTTTAAAATAGGCTTAACATACAATTCATAATATTATATATAACATATATTTTCCAAAAAATCAGAAAATTCCAAAATTAATATTTCTATGCACAAACCACATTCAATTTTAATAATCCAATCTTCACTGTTAACACATTTAATTACCCGTGAGCTCGCGTTTCATTTCCTCTTCTTCGATCTCCCTCGCGGTTAACCTCTCATTTTTTTCTCGCTCCATATTTTTTTCGGACATTTCTCGTTGGAGATAAAGCGAAGCCGTGAAAATCACGTGAATTTCTTCTCCTCTTTAATGATGTCTATGTCTTTGGCGACACGATGTTATTTTTTCCCGTGCAAGATACTGTCTTAACGAAATGTAAATAAAGCCTGCGGCACACGATCACAGAGATCTCTATGTACATGATGGCTGCGTTCGGGCAGACGCTATTAGCGCTGAAAATTTATAATGCACGTAACGTAACGTGTAGATTTTCAGCGCTAATAGCATCTGTCTGAACGCAGCCGATGGCTGTGTCGGAAAGTGCATTAAAGACTATCGCACACAAAAAAAACTTAAGCAATAAAACTTAAGCAATAAGCGAATCAGCCAATCACAGTTAAGCTCATACATACAAAAACGTAAAGCAGAGTCTACAATATGCGGAGTAAGATTGATTTAAGAAGTAAGAGTAAGAAATTAATCAATCACAGTCAAATGTAAGAAGAATAGTTGACTGTGATTGGTCAATTTCTTACTCTTACTTCTTAAACTAACCTTACTCCGCATATTGTAGACGTTGCTTAAGTCCCAATCTACAATAGATGTAGTAAGCCTTAAGCCTTAAGAAATTAACCAATCATGATCGAATTTGAAGAGAATAATGAACTATAGGTGCGTTCCATTTCACGCATATGCGCGCGTTCATCTATAGTATATGTGACATATACTATAGATAAATGCGCGCATATGCGTGAAACGGAACGCACCTTATGATTGCTCAATTTCTTACGCGGCTTAAGGGCCAATTTCACCAACGTCGGTTAGACTAACCGACGGTTAATTCCAATGGAATTGTCCAATCGCATTTGTCTTTGATCAGAATAAACCAATCACGATTGACACTTTAACCGTCGGTTAGCTTAACCGACGTTGGTGAAATTGGCCCTAAGGCTTACTACACCTATTGTAGACCGGGGCTTAGGCAGTAAGACGTAAGCAGTAAGAGAATTGACCAACCACAGTAGAGAACGTAATGCGATTCTCAACTGTGATTGACCGATTCGCTTATTGTTTACGTCTTACTGCTTTACGTTTTTGTATGTGCCATGGGGTGAATTCGTTTATGCAGTCACTGCTGCAGAAGGTATCATTTTATCTTTGTTTATGTCCAATGAACAATGAAGATAAAATGATACTCTCTGCAGCAGTGACTGCATAAACGAATTCACCCATGGGCTTCAAGAATTTAAGGCGAAACGTAAGCGGTAGCAAATCAAAACTATTGATTTCCTTAGGGCCAATTTCACCAACGTCGGTTAAGCTAACCGATGGTTAAAGTGTCAATCGTGATTGGTTTATTCTGATCAAAGACAAATGCGATTGGACAATTCCATTGGAATTAACCGTCGGTTAGTCTAACCGACGTTGGTGAAATTGGCCCTTACTGCTTACGTTTTACTTGTTGTGCCGCCAGAACGGATACGGGGTTGGGATTGGTTGAGACCCTATGCCAGAGTCTGGACACAAGCGGGAGGGTCCCGTTAGCACACGTCCACACACATCGCCCGGTGCTTAGAGTTTTTCCATTGGACCACCAATCAGAAAATTTTATTTTAAATTAGCCAATCGGCGACGTGGGCTATCGGAGCCCACCCGACACAAGCGATTGTGGCAAAATGCTATGAGAGAGAAAGATATATACTATCTCCGTCTATTCATTCTAACCTTAATGGCTGGGTTCGGGCAAACGCTATTAGCGCTGAAAATCTAGTGCACGTACGCGTAATGTAATGTGTATATTCGTATATTTTTTCAAGTGGAAGTTGTTGGCAGTGTCAAAAATATTAATATTAAAAATAAAAACATTATTTAATTAAATATTTATAGTAAAAATGGGTGGCTGCACTGTTCCATATTGTAATAATTCAGCTGCCAAAGGATATACGATGAAAAGAAATTCCTAGAAATCCTGAACGACAAACTGTATGAGTAAAAAATATTAACCGAGAAAATTGGGTATCAACAAACAACTCACTTCTTTGCGAAGTTAATATGTTTGAATTTTTTACAATAAGATAAATGAAATATTTAATGTAATTAAAATTAAATGTGATATTTTAGAGTGCCATAATCTGCTAACAAAAATAATTGCTAAATTTGTTGTATTGAGGTTAAAAATTTATGATAAAAGAAAAAGTATTTTATTATCTCAAAGATATGATAGTAAGTATGTGTTACGTCCAAACCCCGAAGGTTTTGTTTTTATGAGTT